>OZ007557.1:25835710-26359820 GCA_963931855.1 Philhelius festivus | reverse complement strand
TAATATAATATAAGTATAATATAATATAATATAATATAATATAATATAATATAATATAATATAATATAATATAATATAATATAATATAATATAATATAATATAATATAATATAATATAATATAATATAATATAATATAATATAATATAATATAATATAATATAATATAATATAATATAATATAATATAATATAATATAATATAATATAATATAATATAATATAATATAATATAATATAATATAATATAATATAATATAATATAATATAATATAATATAATATAATATAATATAATATAATATAATATAATATAATATAATATAATATAATATAATATAATATAATATAATATAATATAATATAATATAATATAATATAATATAATATAATATAATATAATATAATATAATATAATATAATATAATATAATATAATATAATATAATATAATATAATATAATATAATATAATATAATATAATATAATATAATATAATATAATATAATATAATATAATATAATATAATATAATATAATATAATATAATATAATATAATATAATATAATATAATATAATATAATATAATATAATATAATATAATATAATATAATATAATATAATATAATATAATATAATATAATATAATATAATATAATATAATATAATATAATATAATATAATATAATATAATATAATATAATATAATATAATATAATATAATATAATATAATATAATATAATATAATATAATATAATATAATATAATATAATATAATATAATATAATATAATATAATAATAATAATATAATATAATATAATATAATATAATATAATATAATATAATATAATATAATATAATATAATATAATATAATATAATATAATATAATATAATATAATATAATATAATATAATATAATATTATATAACATTATATAATATTAAATGGAATTTAAAACAAAAACAATAAAAATTAATACAGTAAGTCGGTTTTTAAAGAACCTTCGCTGTAAGCTATCGTGAGATCATCAGATGCAGGTTTCAGATATTCCAATGAAGGCTTATCAAGCTCCCCAAAGTAGTCCGCGGAAAGCCTTTCTTTTGAATGAACATCATCATCAGTTTTATCCGGCTGACTATTTGGTGCACGCGTTACACCTAATTGAAATATGTTTTCTGTTTTTGCCGTTATTGGAGTGTATCTACCTAGGGGCGCTGAGCCTAAAATAATAATTCAAACATATTAATAACGACTTAGCAGTAAGAATACGGTCACAAACTTCACACTTCAGTGACGATTGAATAATTGAAATATTTTATTGTTGCCTTAAAAGAAAATCTCTGCACAATTAATATGAAATATTAGTAAATATTAGTTACCTCTTAATAATATTTCTACTGTTTTGAATATTAAACTCTTGATTCAATGAAAAAATAGCTAATAATTTGTTGATGATTTTTTTTATGATTTATGGACAAACATATTTTTGATGAAGTGAATAATACTCGGAATTTTTTAAACAACATCTGGAAATATAATAATATGAATGTAAATTTCGTTAGGGTCAATTATTTTAAAAAATATATCTTAAGTTGATGAAAATAAAACAAAATTAAACAAACCGCGAATATGATTTTGAGATTTATAATTTCGATTTTTTTATAATGTATTATAGCTACCATTGAACCATGAAATATTTTAAGTCATTTTAGTTAGTAAAGTAGGGTAATGTTAGATGTGTGTACAATGCAAACTAATTACTATTTCTCATCTTACAAATATATTTTACAAATGAAAAAAATATTATATAACTATACCAGGAATTACTTTTTCATTCAATTAAAAACTAAATCAATCTAATGGTTGCGATTTTAACATTTTAACAATGTGAGGTAGGATTTCCATGCTGAATTTAAATCCAGAAGCATTTCTGAAATGTTTAGTAATACAATTGTCAAGATGCAAGAAATATTGTATTCAAATAAAACAGAATTTGTTATCTCTGTCTCTCAATTTTGCTTCGTACTTTTTACCGTCTACTCCAAATATATCTGTAGAAGCTGTATGGATGAAGAGGAGGGGAAAACACTTTATAAGTACTTGTCCTGCTCCATCCACAACACAACACGTAGACTCTATTTAAGAGACTATGAATGCTCGTAAGTAGTCTTACACGCTTCATAAAGAAATCAAAATGGTTTAAAGAGTAGCGAAAAACTTTTTTAGATTCATGTAGTATAATAACGGGTCAACGTTCAGTCGGTTATCCGCTGACAACTACCTTTACACAGCCTATCTAGGCCGCCTCACTCGCAAACGTCCGAAATAAAGTTATCGGTGAGAAAAAAAAAAGACAAAAATTTAAGGTTATACTTGTAATAACTTTCCTTTTAATTTGTTAATTGTTAAATCAGAAGCAATACAATACAATAATTGCAAACACTAAGAGGCAATTCGGGAGGAATCATGGGAAATATTCCATTTAACAATCAAAATATTTGCTTCGATAACACTGAACACTGATAATACTGCTAATATAATCCCAAAGTTTATGGTGATTGAAATTTTAAAGCATTATAACTGGTGCACCAATCTTTAGGTGCAAAATATGAGGTGGAATCTCAGTTGAATCCAAAGAATTGAGTTGATTTATGATGAAGGTTCAGACGTCATAAAAATAGTTGTTTGCTTGAAGAATTAACGCTGTTCCGTATGTCCGTGTGATGACAAATGTGCCTTTCCACATTTTTCAAGATTTGTCCGCCTATACCCACCGCTTGGGTATAGAAATAATGGATCATAGGTCAAAATGTCTCATTACCTGGGTGGTCCCCAAATTCATCTGACATTGATATCCGTAAAACAATACTAATAATAATATCATGGACGAGCTCATTGATGCCATCAAGGATTATTGATTTACTCTTAACCAAGGTGGAAGTACTCATTGTTGAAATTGTATAGGACTTTATGTATGTAGTTAAAGGCTTATTTTAACGTATTCAGTTATTAAAAGTTGCATTATTTTATATTCAAGACTTTGAATGTATTTTGAAGAGCTTAAATTAATTAGTGTTTTTATGTTAAAGCTATACATAAAAGCGTTTTAATAAAGAATAGTATTTACTAGAGGTCTGAAACAGTTGTTACCACCGTGGCCGAAGAAAACTGAACTCGAACTTTTACAAAGCACTGAATATATTTAAGTTCCCCGCAGTGTATCTTTATTTTTTTTTTAATTATAAATATATCGTAAGAATTAAGCAACACATTAAAATTTTTAACAAAAATTAAAATTCGTGGAACGGTCTTGAGAAAATCGAAAACAAAAAATTGTTCTATGAGAGGTACCAATAACACCTTTTTTGGAAATTTTTTATTGAAGTTTTTGATAAAAAAAATAGTTTCTAAAATTTGTAAAACATGTAAGATAACATGCACGACTAGGTCGAACGAACTTGCTTTATGTAAAAGATTTAAAATTTAAAAAATTAATGTTAATGGAGAATAATGTACATAACCATAAACTTTATTTTCTAAATGACTTAAACAACTTCTTTAGTAGTTGGAACTAAAAAAGGATGCCATGTGATTTCTCAAGCTTGAAAGTTAAAAAAAAAATAAGCTTTCACATATGTACAAAACTTTTAAAAAATTTTAAGGAAAATAATTTGGGACGCAAACTATAAATATTTATTATTTTACGAATAAAAAAAATTCAAAATAAATATTTACTCATTTTTTTTTTTAAATTTTGAAATGCAATGTTTTTCAAACTTTTTAGAAGCTTCTTCTCTATAAAAAATGTAATTAATATCCATTATTCCGATAATGCGATATTCAAAAAATACAATTTTAGAAAACCATTTTTTTAACATTTGTCAATCAAAATCGGTTGTACCGCTTTTTGAGAAAATCAAAAACACAATATAGGTTATAAGTTTGTAGTGGAACAGACAGACAGAATTGCGAGGCGAACTTTTTTGTCTTCCCTATCATGTCTGATCAAAATCTCAAATATAGTACTTACACTACATATGTAATTGTATGTCGTAGGTAAAAAAATGAGTAAAACGCTTTGAAATATTGAATTTTCAAAAAGAAACGATTTAATAAATATTTTTTTAATGCAATGTTCTTGCTTTCGTAAGCAGGGGACTTGTGTACGAGCTAAGCCCTGAATAAATTACATTTCATAAATACATCGATTTAAATTTGTATTTATAAATTATCCTCAAGCTCTTACGCTTTTTTGATCGATAAAATCAATGAAAATGCAAAGATCAAAACTCTTTATGAAAGTTAGCGAATCCAAATATAATTAATCTATTTCATTTTATCCTGTTTACATTGCTACAAGTCAGTTAACAATTGTTTTTAAATAAAAATTCAATTAAGGAAAAAAGAAGATAATTAAAAGCTCTCTGACTTTAGGATAGCCCAATCGTTTATTTAATAAATATAAAACTTCACTAAATGAAATAAGGAAAGCAAAAGAACTAGATTAGGGTATTCAAAAACCGAAACTTTTATGTTTATTTAAACATTTAAATCAACGAAACTAAAGAGCGTACAAATTAATAAGTTGAACGGATCTACATAAATGTACAATTTCGCTTGCTGTATCGTTTTTAAGAGCTGCGAGCGTTTTTTCTTAGGGATACTACATTACGTTTATAAGAAAAATTAGTAGATTTAATTGTTGAAGAAAACGAAGAAGATTTGAATAAGTTTACTGCTTCAGGATACTCTTTATTTTTCTTTTCTTCGCTGTCATTTAAGAAAAATCGAGCATATTGTGGATTATTGAAAATTGAATTGGTGGATTTAGTTTTAATTGGCACCGGAAGAATTCGTTGACACATTATATTCTTCGGACCACTTGAACAATCTGTAAAAAGTTTTCGAAATTCACATTATAAGCAAAATTTGTATTAATTATTTCGAATTTTGACATCTGATTTTTTGTTATAATAAGGAAACTAGCTCCACTACGACTTCATTTTAATTAAAGTGAATGAAATGCTTTTTATTGGTACAAAAAACTAACCTGCAAAATCTGCGGAATGGACAAAGCAAGATTTTATATAGTTTGTTTTTCTTTTTTCTTTTACATGGATTTATCGCTTGGAAACACATTAACATATCAGCAGAAATATCTCCTGTAAAATTTCATATTATATTTAATTGTTGGGTAAGTTGCATTGCAATTTTTACATTCTTTGTTACGTTTTGCACATAAGGCAAAATATGTGTAAAATATTGAGAACATATCGCTCCAATGATTAAACAGAGGTTGAATAAAAAAATACGGTATTGTTGCAAAATAAAAGGACATTGATGGATAGTAAATGATGCAGTTTTTTTGGTTGTCTGATTTGTGTGCAGGATTAATATGTTTTGTTAAAATAACTAAATTACTTACCCAAAGACAAATTTCCTAAAACTTTATTATTGTGGGGAAGCTGTATTATTTCCTCAGATTTAACATGATGATGGACTATCGGCGATTCCATTTCTTCACGGGAATCATTCGCTGAAGTTAAATATGGGGACGTAGATGCCTCCAATTCATCGAATGCATTTAAGTCAGCATACTCACTGCCTGAGTCTTCAATTACAGATGATTCTGAAGGATACTCAAATGTCGAAGTAAGGGTATCATTGAATTGTACTCGGAACTATAATTTACAAGCAAAGATTAAGTTAGTATTTTATAAAATTAAATAGTTACATGATTTTTATGTAAATACTTACACTTGCTTCTTTTGGTCGACTTTTTATGTTAGATTTACCATCTATAATGATGTGAGCATTTTCGAATTCTACATCACATGGTGAAGGCGGACACATGGGCCATTCATCGTCAGGATCTGTTGAAGTTTCCAGGGATAGATCACCTAGGAGTACGAACCCTGATTCGTTTGGCTAAATTTATATAAAGGAACATTTTAATGATTTGTTATTTGAAGATGTTAAATTGAAATTTGTGAGTTTAAATATTCGATTACAAAATTATTACAAAATTAGAAAAAAAATATTAATCGATTTAAAAAAGATGTTATAACTATTTTAGTATGATAGTAAACATTATTCGATTTATATTTTCAGTGCAATATTTGCTTTTCACTTCGACTATTATGGACCAAAAGCCTTCTCCATTTAAAATCTCTCGTAAGTAACCCTATCAACCCTAGTTCTGTAAATCGCATGAGTAAAAACACTCAGTGTCGATTTATTATGTTATTTTTGATGCCTCTGGATTCTTAACGAAAGCAATTGTCCTTAAACTGTGGAATTTTATAACCGTAGGCTTAGTTTGTTGTTGGTCTTCCAGATATGAACGTAATATTTTTAAGTTTATAACTTCTTTTGGTGTAGGGCTCTAAACTCGTCTACTGTTGTTGATGTCGCAATCACAGTCTGTTTCTTGGAACTCCAACTTATATATTCGTTCAAAATGAAGATCTATTCTGGTTGTACTCCGCCGCGATTCAACGTCTCCAGCCGACTGACGTCTAATCGCAGCTGGAATCTTTATTGAAGGTTACTCCTCGCTCTAATGTTCCCTTTAAGAATCTAAACTCTTTAATTTTTTTGCAAATGGATGAATCTCATTTGATAAACACCAACGAACAATTTCTGGTCTTGTACACAAATATATTAGCGAACCAATCGCTTTTCTTTCAAGGAAATTTTAAGAAATCTTAGGAATTTGTATAATGCTTTTTATAAACTTTGAGAGTTCTAATATCTCTATTCCTTTTATTGACATTTTTGATTAAGGCTATTTAACACCTGGTTAATAAATTTAGTACCATTTTCACAAATGAGTCCATCTTACAGACAAATCCGTATATGTACACGGATTAGATTTTGATTCTGCCAGTTCATACTGTATCAGAAATTCAATTCCTTTTGTTTTATTGTTGGCCTTGAGCATGGCCATATAAGCTTTTATTTAACAGACTGATTTAATAACCATCTTCAAACCTATATGGTTGTTTTATATAAATACGTTATTCTAATTTCCCGGATGCCGTTTTGACATTATACGTAATTTAAATCAATTTAATTTTCTTATACATTATTTTAAACACCCACCTTCTTAGAACTAGTAACCAGGTTTTATTGATTTGCAATAATTCGATCTATTATTTATTTCGTTAACCAGAAGTTAAACAGTATTTTTGGCTCCGGCTCAAATGCAACTTCGGCTACAATCATCTCTTCTTTAAGTCTTTTTCATTTTAGTGCGACCAAATGATACTTTTTGACAGTTTGGCTGATCATAATTTGCAACAATTTTTGGAGTCTTGGTGTTTCCTCGTTGAATATCACATCTCTTCTGATTGATTAATATTCTTATTTCAGCATGAATTTTTGATCAATTTGATTCTATACAGTAGCGAGGAGCCCTATTACCTGATTCCTACCGATTTATCATTTAAGATTCGGTAATGTTTATCAAATTTTACACATAAAATGTGTGCATTTCTTACACCTGCACGCAACCGAGATTTTATCCACCAAACCAGTGAATATTTTTTAAGAATAAACATATTTTCAAAATATTTGAAAAACCGGTATATAAACTTAAACTGCAAGAACCTAAATAAGTCATTTAAATTTGTATCATGAACGCACCCCATTTGCAAATTTAAATTTTTTTAAGTAAACCCGTTTGAGTCCGGTCTCTAAAAAAATAACCATTCTTCCCGTATCTGAGTTAATTTTGTAACTATATTTTTTTTTTGTAAATAAGCCGTATTTTTACTGCACCGGTTAGCTTTGAAGCCACGAATATTAAGTGCCTTTAGTACTCCATAGTGTTCACTAGAGTGCACTTGAACTTTGCATATGGCTCAATCTTTATGAACTGTTCAATATTGATTGGTTTAAAATCAAAGCTATAAATTAAAATACACAATACAGATCAGTAAGTTATACATGGAAATCAATGTTTTTTTATTAAATATTCTTTAAAATGTTTTCGTAATTGTGTTGAATTGAAAGTCTTAATTATTAATTTCAACTTTTTAGGGCACCTGCTACCATGTACTTGTAAACCATCAATTTTTAATCAACTTGTTTTGAATTTTTGAATGTGAAATCGAAGACAATTGTCCTACATCAGGCTACGAAGACTTCATCCTTGATGATCAGAACGGATTATTTATTGAGAATAATTCAATCAAAGTTCCATTCCTTCTAATTACTAAGCTGTTGGCAACCCTTTCAAAATCTTCCTCTGTTGATTCTAACAGCTCTAATCGAAAACTTAAACTAACTTAAACTGGAAATTTCGGCCTCATTTCAAGAAGAAGGAAGAAAAGAAAGGGGAGACCAGAGAAGTGGCAGAAGGATGTAGTAATAAAAGCACGGCGAGAAGGAAAGCAACATTATAATGCTAATAAAAAATAAAAACAGGAAACAAAACAGACGAAAAGGACAAAAACTAAACCAGCCTGTTTTTGAACACATTGAATTTGGAAGGAAATTGGTTTTTAAAAACCAATAATCCTGGAATTTCTATTTAAGCAGAAAATTCGTTATGCATGAACAATTTTAGAATACTGTCCTGCAATGAGAACTGAAAGAATACAAAAACACTTCACTAGAGTTGCAATCCGGATCTTAAGATGGAATGTTGATATTAGGCATTCAATCCGTGCAAACACGGGGTTTTGATGACATGTCTGTAAGTGATTTAATTAATTATTAAACCAATTGCGCTAATTTGCTTTCGTTAGTTGGTCTTCATGTACCAAGTCGTGGCTTACGAAGTAATCGTTAATTTAGTGTACTTTCTCATAGGTTTAATTATGGAACCAGTTAACCATTAAGCCGTTGTTTAAGACAAGCTTATTCTCTATGTAATGTTATTGATTTTAATGTATACTTAAGTCGAGTGTTTTAAAAAAAAATTAGTTTTAAGTAATCTTTAAGAGCTGTGTCTGCTTGATAAATAATAATAAATAAAATAAGAAAAATAAATATGTATTTCAAAAATTATTTCAAAATCACAATATGAAAATGCAATACCTTTACCGTTAAAAATAGAATGATTACTATGTAAAGAAACTACTTTGAAAAGGTTACGAGTATTATAGCTTCTATGATAATTCTAAATTTTATTAAAATTATATTTGACCTTAAGTGGGCTCAAGGTCAACATTAAAAAAAAACATTATACATTATATACATTTAAAAGGATTGTAAATACTTACAACTTTAATAAATAAAAATATTTTTTATTTATGCAGTCTTTTGTGTACTACCACTATTTATATCAGATTTATGACCTGATATACGATTTGAAGGTTTTTTCATTGAGGTTCCTACTAGATGGGCATGATGTTGACCCATCACCTTCACATTTAATCTTGTACACTATATTTGATTTTTCTTATTTATCTTTTAATTTTGAGAAAACTGAATTTCTAAGAGTATTTGCTCATTTAAAAGCTATTCTAGTTTTTTCCTTCTCTAACTGGTGCTTTCAATAAACGGTTTGAAAAATTTGGGACGTATAATAAAGCACTTTTATATATTATTTGTGGTTCGTTTATATTTTGATTTGATCGTCTGACAATATTAAAATAGTTGTTTCCATAACTATATCTGCTAAAATTGGAGATATAAGACTTCCCATAGGTACACCTTGTTTTTGCTGATAAATTGTTATGCAAAAATGTAAAAGTTCTAAAAATTGTTTTTTTTTTACTTTTGTGTATTTTCTTTGATATTATTCCTTTTCTAGTGCCATTTGTACCGGAATATTTGTAAACAGAGAAATTACATCAAAAGAAACTAGTATATCGTTTTGTTCCAAAATAATTGATGATACTGTTTCATCTGTGTGTATGTTGTCATAAAATTCTTTTCTGATTCATTCATCAGCTTATAAATCTGATAGAAATAGTGACAGTACACAAAAGACTGCACTAGCTCTCCATTGCATAGAGGAAAATCATCGTCCTGATTTCAAAAACATAACAATTTTACAATCAGAACAGAATAACAGTAAAAGAATGCTACTAGAAACGTTACAAAAACGTTTTATCTTTGTTAATATGGTCTCCAGCAAATTGCATTCTTGAATTTTTTTTTTTTTGGACTGATGAACGGCTTTTTATGGGCACTTCTTGCATGAAAACTGACATCTCTGAGTATTCTTCGAACGGTTTCGGCACTGCTCTTTTTATTTAAATAATTTTCGGCTTCTTAAGCTATTTGAGGCGCACTTAAAGTCGGATCTTCCTTTACTTTTCTTACAATCCATCTTCGGTTGCTGTCAGAAAATATTTTATTTGGGGCTTTCCTTCTTTTGCTGACGATTTGATTTTCGCGTACATATCGCTCAATGATGTGCTGAACGGTTGAAGATTTAATTTTAAACATTTCAGCAATTTTTCTTTGGCTAATCCCATATTTGTAGTGTTTAATAACTAACTCGCGACTTTCTAAGCTCGTACGCGGGCCCATGTTTGAAAAAAGAAAATTTTAACTTAATTCAGGTCACAAATTGATAAACTGATCACAACAAATAATAATTATTTCGATTTTATGCCTAAAACAAAAACAACCATTTGACATATACCCTTTAAGTTGAGTGCATCATTTAAGCTGAGAGCAAATTTGATGAGAGTGTTACAGTTTTTTACCTCAGGATCTGAGTACAAAGAATAATGGGTGACTATTTATGTTGCTTATGAATAATTACTTTCTAAAGACTCTATTACACTCGCTTTTTGGAAACTTTCGACGTATTTTATCTATAAAATGTAAGTTTTTAGGCAAATAAAAACTCTGCATCATTTAAGCTGAGAGCCACTGTATATAATGTATAAATGTTTTCAATTAAAATTTGCATAATAAATAATTTTGAAGAAGGGTGTAATCGCATCCGAAACATCACAACATACAAATTAAGAAATATTAACCAAAAATTGACCTTGAGCCCACTTAAGGACAAACATAATTAAAAAAAAAGAAAAGGTCACGAAGAAAGGAAACATTTCTTAAATTTAATTCAAATAAATAATCACATCTTATGAATCTTTCTATATAGCAACAACAAAAAATCTTATGAACATAGAAAAAGAGAATATTGATTCACCGCTATTTCATTTAGTAAAACGTTAAATTAACCTTTATACTTATTCATATTCTTACATAATATAAAAAATTTGTCAACTCTCTTTTATTTTATGCTCTTGTTAAATGTTAATCAATGTTTCTCTTAAATTACTTTCTTTATTCTTTCTTTTTGTATTGTGTTTTATACCTTCTTTTAATTTGTCTTGTCTTTAGTGTCTACTAAGCGCTCGCTGATAATGAGCACACAATTATGTGCTCGAAATGCATATGATAATGTAAAATTGTTAATAAAGACACAGTTAAATATAAAAATTAGTTTGTGTTTTTATTAATTTATCGAAAATTGCGGTCTATAAAGATCAAAAATCTAAAAAACATTTGAAAATTAGACTACAAATAAACCACGTTCCATTCAGTGATTAAATATTGAACAAATAAATTCTAGCAGAGCAGATGTTTAATGGTTTCAATCTCCTCGACATCCTGACAACTCCTACAGAAATCGGGTGCAAATGCACCCATTCTAGTGACCATTGTGCCAATGGCGCAATGACCTGTTAGTACACCTATTAGGATTCTAATATTCTTTTTACTCAGCGATTAAATATATCGAGTTTTCTTTTCATTAATTGTAGGCCATAAACTTCTTGGAGGACCAGGAGTTATTGATTTGTTCTTTCGTTATTAAGTCTATTTTCCTTTTAATCACGCCAATCGGTTTTTTGGTCCCATATTTAAATGGCTACTGCTGTTTTTATTTGAGTTTTAAGTAGTCAGTAGTCATCTGGGACAATACCAGCTAAAAGAGAGCAAACTTATCCTCCCTAAAGGTGCCCCAAATACTAAAATTCCTAAGAGCAATAGGTTTGGAGGAGGAACTGTAGGATGAGTAAGCTCATTCTTTTTATTTAAATGGGGCACAATAGATCTCCAGGTGGCAGTGCAATAACCCCCCAATACCAAATACATTCATTCAACTGTAAAATATAAATAGAGAACACATAGAAGGAAATTTAACATTTGTTTCGATTCTTGAAAATGTGTTTTTGTAGATACGTGGTTAACGCAGACACTCAGTGTATTGTTAGTTAATTAGATACCCATAAGTTTAACAAAACAAATATATCACCAACATTTTCATATCGCATTTGATGTTATGTGAAGTAAGAGTAAATTGGCTGCGTTTACGGAAGATAAGCGGCGGATTATGTAAATGATTTTATGTTGGCAGGATTTTTTTATGAAAAAAAAACTATTTATTTTGTTGATTGGATTTATATTTCGCAGTAATGCAGTAGATCAACTGCAATTGCAACAAAGTGGCACCGGTGTTTTCATCGACTTTGTAACATTCTTACCCATCATTACCCTTTATAGATTTCATTATATACTTTATGTAAAATATGAATACATAATATCGTATGATCTAATGATAATTGGTATATTATGTATTATGTAGATAAGTATGGTACCATCAAACCATTTTTCTATTCACTCGATTATAGACAGCCAACCAGGCAGTATCTATTTCATACTTTTATATATTTAATTAATTTAAGAAATAAACCAATGTATTAAATATTAAACAACTTGTCTTTTAATCAATCATGATCATAACAGACTTATTTGTTGAATTTTTGAATCTCGTTACGTTTAGAACAAATTTGATGCCTTTCTTTTTTGTCACTTACTCTGTTCAATATACGCTTTTTTATGTAAACAAAATTACACGGTCGTCAACTGTGTTTAATCTAAGCCGCTTTTAGAAGATAAATTATCAGTTCAGTTGAAGTAGGCACTTATAGTCTGCACTCAGTCGAGCTTTCATTTTAATTGAAGATAATGAAAAAAAATACATATGTACGCACGAGCAATCTGATTTACCACAGCAAGTTTTGGTAAATGGTGACTGAACTGAAACTTCGTTACACATAAGTTTAAATAACTGATGGGAATCTTACCCTTTTCAGCCTCCTCAGTATAAATATCAATTAAAAGCATCCGTTTTTGATACCCTCAATACATAAAAAAAAGTCCAGAGTGTGAAGTTAGAAACTATCGTCAAATTGCTAAACTTCCACATATTCCAAAAAAAATCCCATTTTTCTTAGACAACACCGTTTTGTCAAGGTAGGTCTACAACGAATAACCCTGTCGAATTCGTATTTTTAAGCCTCTCAACCTTAGAAAACGGAAAGGAAGTCGACGTTGTCTCAACCGATTTCAGTAATAGTCCAGTCAAAGCGTCATGAAAAAGGGCCTGACCTTGCGCGCAGATGCATGGTTTACTTTTTTTTCATGGATCGATAGGTGCTTATGAGAAAAGCTTAAAACCAAATTTGCACCACATGACAACTTTTTTTACCAAAGTTATTGGTAAAAATGTGTTTTGTGTCATTTTTTGGTCATTTGCGAATACAGTGAACATTGGAAAACGTGAACCCCCCAAAACGTGAACTATCCCAAAACGTGAACTATCCCAAAACGTGAACACCGTAATTTTTACATTGACTGCTCTAAAACGTGAACAAATCGAAAAGCTCTAAAACGTGAACAGACATTTTTTCAACATTTCTACATAAAAATGCACTGAATTAATTTTTTAAAACTTCGGGGGCCCCATAAATTTGACATTGCGTAATATGAAATATTTAAAAAGGCTTTGGAATGGTGTTCAGACTTCAGATGAAGGTTTTGACCAAAGCGACATAAACGCCTAACAGAAATTGTAGTTATTAAAATGTTGGCAAAAATAGAACAGACAAAAATTAAAAATTTTGTTTGTTAAATAAAACTTTTATTTGTAAAACGTTCTAATTTAAAAATGAAATCTAATCAATTTTTTTAAAAATGTAAAAATATTCATAAATCTATACTACTGCAAGCAAAAAGAAGATAAAATGAAAGAAAATATATTTTATTTTAAGAGGAGTAGGAAGACAATACGGTAGGAATACTATTTTAATCATAAAATGTTACATTCCAAAACATGAACAATCTCAAAAACATGAACACCCTCGGTTTTAATTAGTTCACGTTTTCCAATGTTCACTGTATCTCGGCTCCACTATCTCCTACAAACAAAAATTAAACATGTATTTATTCCTAATAACATTATCTATCTATATATATAAAAACGAGTTTAACTTTTGTGTGTGACCTTATAACTAGAATACGGCTGGATGGATTTTTATAATTTTTTTTTAAATGAAAGGGGACTATTTGGAGATGGTTTAGAAACAAACTTTTTGAAAATTGGTCCAACCGAAGTTTTGTAATCCGAGCTACCTTTAACATTTAAAATAATACCTCAATCGTGAAGATTAGATAATTATAAACGAAGTTATTAGTAATCTAAATACCTTTCGATTTCGTACAACTATCTAAAATGAGCGAAACACCAACACAACCCACACTATAAAATAAATTAAATATATAAGACTTTCGAATTGATTTTTCGACACTTTGACTGTGGAAAAAATTATTTAATTATAAATTTTTTTAAGGCATATTATGTCTGTTTGTAATTTGTTTTTTTTTTTCGTGAAAGTGAGGCTCGGAAAAAAACTTTCTTTTTAATTGGTGCAACGTTCTAGCAGCAAGTGTTTTTTCGTTAAGTTTTTTTAAGTTTCAATTTCCAGCTTTGTTTAAGGTAAGTAAAATGGTTTTATTTTTAAAAATCGTGGATTGTGAATTTTTCTTGAGTAGGTTATTGCATTTATTTTTTAAGTTGTGTAGATATATCCAATAATTTAATATGTATTTGATTTAGTATAGCGAAGAATGGAAGGCAAAAAAAGTTATTATAAGGAAGAATCAGATGGAGTTATCAAGCAATGGCAGTGTAAAAAAGTACAGTGTAATAAAGAAATAAAGGACCAAAAGGAACAGTTCGAGCATCACATAGAACAAAAAAATACTTGAAACAATCGAAAAAAGGATGGAAGACCATATTAAAGAAATTGTTGTAAAGTTAGTTAAAGAGAGGGATGCTTTGAAAAAAAATATTGAATCAAAGGATGGTGGTAGTGTACTGCCTTCAACTGATAAACCATCTACATCTAAAAGTCAATTTAAGAAAGTTGATGATGATCGTGAAGAAATGCCCATAAGTGAAATTTTTAAAATTGTTGGCCTTGAAACTGCTTCTAGGACATCAATCAAAACATCTTCGCAAATAAAAAAAAGTGACACCGCTGTGCTTGGTATATATATATTTTATATGCCAGTGATTTAAAAAAGTTGACGGGAGTTTTTCAATGTATAGATTGGGATGAAGATAATTTGGATTTAAGTTTGATATCTGATTAACTTATGTCTGGAAAATATGACTTAAAAAAAATGAGAAGGAGAAAAATGCTTCTGCTTCGTCATTTAACAAAATCAAAGACACAAGTTCTATTTCGATAGGTACAATTAGTGTTTGGCTTAGATGATTCGATTGATTACATTATTCTTTGAATTCGATGTATTTCACTTGCAGATTTGTCAAATGAACTATATTAAAATGTCAGTGCTTCTCTTTTAAAGGATCCATCATTAAATCGATTATTGGCTCTCGCAATAATAATTTCAACATTTTCAATTTCAAATTCGTTTGAATTATGGCACAACCATCAAGATGATATTTTACGTAGATTACGTACTATTAATTCAAATCCAAATTTGCTAATTAATCCGGAAATCCACAACGAAGCTCATATTTTGATTGAAGATATTTGTATGTCAATTATTGCAAATAAAGCTTTATCTCAGTTGGGAATGATAGCACCTAATCGTTCGGCGCAAGATTTATTCAACACGGAAATGCGACGTGAATTATGTTATGATTGTGTTGAATTGGAGGCATTTGTGCGGTCAAATGTTCCAAAATTAAATATTGAACAGAAGCATGTATATGATACAATCTTTGCTGTTCGTAATGAAAGAGGTGCAACGTTTTTTTTTTAGATGCACCTGGTGGATCTGGAAAAACATTTTTGATTTCATTACTTCTAGCGTCCATACGACCAGTATCCCAAATTGTTTTGGCACTCGCTTCTTCTGGAAGTGCAGCAACTTTATTGGAAGGCAGTCGAACTGCACATGCTGCACTTAAATTGCCATTGAACATGCATGCTACTGAAACACCTACATGTAAAATTTCTAAGAATTCAGGCAAAAGTTTTGCAGAAATGTAGTATAATCGTTTGGGATGAATGTACGATGGCTCACAAAAAGTCTTTGGAAGCGTTAGATAGAACGTTGCAAGATTTACGTGGGAATCAACGGGTTTTTGGTGGTGCCTTGATATTGTTAGCAGGTGATTTTCGCCAAACATTGTCTGTTATTCCTCGATCTACAGCTGTTGATGAATTGAAAGCGTGTCTGAAATCATCGTATTTGTGAAGGCATGTAAAAAACCTTAACCTTACTAAAAATATTCGCGTTGAATTAGAGAATGATCAAACAGCAGCCGAATTTTTTAAACAGTTATTGGATGTTGGAGATGGAAAATTCAACTGGCTTAGTAACACTACCAACCAATTTCTATCGAATGACTCAATCAAAACAAGAATTGATTAATAGAGTATTTCCAAATATAGCACAACAACTCAATAATCATATTGGTTGAGTGAAAGGGCAATTTTGGCAGAAAAAAATAAAGACGTAAATGATATCAATGCAGACATTCTGAATAAAATACCAACTCAATTTTTTGCATAAAAGCCCATCGACACAGTTATGAATCAAGATGATGTTGTGAATTATCCCACTGAATTTTTAAATTCTCTTGATTTGCCTGGTTTGCCACCACATTATCTTCCATTAAAAGTTGGCGCGCCGATAATACATAATGCTACGCAATATTAATCAACCTCGGCTTTGCAATGGTACGAGTACAAGACTTGCAGTAAAAAGGTTGTTTAACAATGTGATCAAAGCAACAATTTTAAAAGGGAAATACAAAGGCGAAGTTGTCTTAATTCCGAGAATTCCAATGATTCCAACCGATTTATCATTCGATTTCAAACGTCTGCAGTTTACTATACGACTTGCTTTTGCCATTACGATTAATAATGCACAAGGCCAATCTTTGGGAATATGCGGTATTAATTTAAAGGTTCCAGTATTTGCGCAAGGGCAACTATATGTTGCATTTTCACGTGCAGGCAAGCCATCTGCCTTAATAATTTTAACAGATGGAAAAACAAAAATATAGTATATCAAAAAGCACTCGAATAAAATGTATTAAAAATTGAACACAATACAAATAAAATTTTTTTGTATGTTGTATTGAATTAGTTATTTTATAGCACCCGGCGAAGCGGGTGTATTTAAGCTAGTTATGTAATAAAAAACACATTTGTTTAAACAAATAAAAAAAAAGTTATAGTAAGTTGAAATAATTTTTTGTTGTTTAAAAATCACTTTTTCGTGATTATTAAGAAAAAAGCTCCTTTAACGATGAAATTTTTATTTGTTATTATTAAAGTTCTTGTAATTCCCTACAATTTAAAAAAAAATCAATACTCTACGATGAACGAAAGCCGAGTAATAAATTATTGAACACAGGTAAGTCAGCGCACCCACGCATTTTATGATTTTATTTTTTAATTAATATCTCAGCCCCAGTATGTCGCAAAGTCAAAATAAAAAATTGTATTGCTAATAACAATATTTTCTATCAACTTGCATTTAATTTAATATGTTTGAGCAAAAACATAAAAAGTTACCGTTGGTGATAAACATAACATTATACTATTTTTTGTATGAACATAACAATAATAAAAATTCAAATCAACAAACAAGCATAAAAGCCCATAGATTTTATGATACATACTTGCAAAAACTGCGGACGATGCAATAAAAAATAATCCAAAATCATTAAAGCCGTTTTCAAGATAAATAGTATTTTTCATAACCGTTATATATAAGGAATAGTTATTTTAGGAGCTATAGGGAATTACCTTAGATCCTTAAGAACAAAGTTTGTAGAAAATCCCTTCAGAGGCTTAGATTTTAGGTCGAGGTACTGACATACAGACGAAATTGAAAAACCACTTTTTTCATGTTGTTTATCGATTGTTTTATGAATGTATACGTATATGTAAATATTATGTAATTATAAGTATAGCCCAGTCAAATAAACCATAAAAAGGGGCAAACCTCGGAATGGAAGCGAATAAGCTAAAAATTTGCATCAACCTTTATTTTGATGTTTTAATGACTGTCAAAAAAGTCTCATATCATATCGTGTCCGCGTCAGAAGTTATTCGAGGTCAAAGGTCAGGTAAATCGGTTTTTTGCAATTATTTCGTTTTTTATGCGAAATACCGCGTTCGAGGTTATTATGAATTTTGTAGATCATACCCTTATCTACAATTTTCATTTCAATCATTTTTTATAACTGCGACCATTCTCGAGATATAGCGCGGAGAGTGGGGAGCGCGCATCCTTAGATATACTGTGAGTCGAGGCAGATGTTTTGTTGTAAGGTTAGTTTTATTTCAAGGTTATATTCTCTATTCTATGTGTGTTATTCAGATGAATTTTGTATCTCGACAACCGGACGTTTATTGTTGAAAATTCGCCACGCATCTACACGAGATCCACCAAATTGCAATGCACTCAGAGAAAGTCACTCTTTGGGGTGGATTTTGGGCTGGCAGCATCATCGGTCCATACCTCTATGAGAGCGACGTTTGCCAGGCTATTACAGTCAATGCCGAGCGTCATTTGTCGATAATAACCTATTTCTTTTGGCCCAAATTAGATAATATGAACATCGACGACATTTTGCACAAGTGATTTTCGATTATGATTATCTCACGCGGCAGCGGCTATGTGGATTGGCCACCGTAATCTTGCGATTTGACCCTTTTAGATTTGTTCTTGTGGGGTTTTCTTAAGTTACAGCTCTATGCCAAGAATCCCACATAAATTATAGTTTTTTAATATGATCTGGAATGGTAGAGATGTTAACTTGCACACGAATCATTAACTTACACAACCCAATTCCTAAATGGATATTTCTTATCTTTTTGTATTATGCACTTTCGCGTTCATATAAACAGATATAAAGGTGAGATTTTATTATTCGTAAATAGCATTGGCTATGAATTTGCCATCTGCATTTATGTATTATGCATAAACATATGCTAAACACACGGATTTGAAAATTGGGGCAGGCAAAAAATGTTAAAACCGTAACAGCCAGAGCAAATTACGATGTACAGGGTGAGTCGCATGAGGTGTGACAAAAAGCTAGACGCAGTAGGTTGCGTTTCTTCAATAAAAACAATCGTTTGGGAGATAAGTCTATTCCTCCGTTCAACCGCGAGGTAATTTTCTAAAAAAAAATTGATTAAAACAGAAAGAAAAATAATAAAACAACAGTAACACCTACAATGACTTGGGATACCAGACATCTCTTCTTCTATTTACTTTTTAAATAAAGTTGTTAAGTGAACAATTTTTTAAAAAATAATTTTCAAACTAAAATTTATAAAAAAAAAACAGAAACTATTTTTTTTAGTCAAAAACAGAAAACCGTCTGCTCAATGCTGTAACAAAAAAAAATGATAAGCCAATTCGAACTTGATCTGCGCAACAAGGTATTCTCAATCAAAAAAAGCTAGAAGACTTTGTCACTGTATTGCATGCTAATTATGCTGGATAGTTAAAAAATAATATAAAAAAGGTAATTCCTTATATTCACTAATTTTTCCTAAGTTCAGTCAGGTAAGAACTCACAAAAGGTTTTTCTTAAAAAACACGGTCTTGATTGTTTTTTAATTTTCTCAAAAAGTAGAAGGTTTTCTGGTTTTCTAAGTTTTGGAAACAAAAGAACACTTAATTACTATGTATGTAAGATTCTGAAAACAAAAATTGTTTAAATTTTTTTCAATATTATTTTTTAAAAACTGTTCAGTTAAACGACTTTATTTAAAATGAAAATAAAAGATTTCTGGCCTTAAAAAAAGATATCGCATGGTATTTTAGGTGTTATCGTTGTTTCTTAATATTTTTTTTAGATTCCCTTCTTGTCTAATCCCAACCTAAAGACTCTATCTGTTTGTCACACCTTATGCGTATCACCCTGTATATACCAATATTGTTAGTTAAGTCTCTTCAACAGACATCGACATACATATCAACAACTTTTCCCCTGAATGCATTTATATTTCGCTGACCCTTTGTTTTTAATGTTCATAAAATCTCAAGAATATTGTTTTATGATCAGTATTTGAATTGCAAATAATTGTAGATACAACAAAAAAACACAAAAGATACTATTATACATATTTTATATGATCAAATTGCCTATAACTGATTATACAACACCAAAACGTTAATCTTTCAAAACCCTACACACTATGATTCTTATTTTTTATTTTAATAAATAATGCATTTTTTATAAGACATGACTAACATAATGTCACACAAATATATAAAAATAAATAAATAACTACGTACATAAGTATGTATATTTAAGTGCTTTGTGTGAGTAGATATAAACTTAGTGTGAATGTATGTACCGAAAACATTTATTATCTTGTGAGCAACTATAGACATTTCGAGTTTCATAAAAGAAAATAACAATTCTTTTTTAGAATAACTACTTTATCTTACACACAAATTACTGATAAAAAGCTTTAGATTATTTTGTTAACAAAATATATTTGTTCGGTTTTAATTTACCGGAAGAAATCTTTGTTTGCACATGAGTGCTTCAGGAAATGAATGACTAATGTTAAGTTTGAATCTAAGAAAGTATGAAATACATTACTCACCTTTGGAAGTTCCCTTTTATGTTTAAATATTAATCCATCATTTTCAATGTAATCGGGGACTTCTTTGCGATCCTTGAAATTGAAAACCATAGTATTGTTTTCAGGTATATTTCCAGCAGCTGTCCGTTTTTTTCGTGAAAATATAGCGGGTGCCCTTCCGGGACATTGAGAATTGTTATCATCTTCACTTCCAGCAATTTCGATCTTTTTTAACTTTGATGTAACAACACTTCCACTTATCTTTTCCATTGAATTATTGCTTTCAGATATCTCCACTTTTTTTTCGTTATTAATTCGATTTTTCTCAATTTCCCTACTAGTTAGTGTCGGTGGTGTCTGATTTTTAGACATTTCTTCAATGCAGATAATTTTACTCTGCTTTTGTGAAGGTTCTGCTAAAAGTGGCCTTATAACTCCAATCTGCTTGACCGTGGTTGTCGTTGCAACTGGCGTAACCAAAGTCGGTATATCATGCAAAGGCTCGGATACCGAGGAATTTTCGTTTGAAAATGATGCGCAGGTATTTCTTGGAAGAAATTGTTGGCTGGTTCCAGCTTTAGCAATGTTTTCGAGAGCCGATTTCGAAATGTGTTTTGTTGAACTTAATTCCTCGACATTAACTACGTATTCACCGTCCATGGACTCGTCGTCATCTTCCGATTCACGTTCAGAGGATTCCGGTGAGAATTTACTACTACGATCTTTACGTAACGGCGGTTGTTGCCCATGTGTTTGCTTTGTTGCGTTGGGTGACTCTATTCGAAGATTTTCAATTGATTTAGTTAATTCAGTGACTGGCGAGTCAACTGGCATGACTGTTTTATCAAATAAGTTATGGCGCGGAATAATGTGGGGCGAGTTCTCTGATAAATCTTCAAGAACACTTACACACCCAACGTTTCTTATCGGCGTGGAGTCCATTTTTGATCGAATAGTCTTTGTATTGCTGCTGCGATTTGAGGTAGGTGTGGAACTTAAAGGGGATACAATCTTGTCAGCCTGTTGTACTGAAGAACCAAGACATGGACTTGTTGGTGTGGGAAGGATATTATTTTTAACTCCCGTCGATATTAGATTTAACTTTTGATTTGACTTTTTGGGGCTAACTGGGGGCTTGGGGAATGTAATTGCCGGTTTGTTTTGTGTGATAATAGATTTATAATTTGCTACTTTTGTAGCAACTTCTCCTCCACTATTACAATTTACTGTGCGACCTTTACGATTCGCCGAAGCTTCGAATATTTTAAGTGTTTGCTTAACTAAATCAGGTGGTGGCCGCTCTGTGTCATCTATAATAGATGTTAGACGCTTAGGAGGATTGTTGTCAGTACCCAGTAGCAGGCGTTCTCGTGCATTGTTTATTTTGTCTTCTATCGTCACTAAATCCGCAGCACCATTAGTTACCGTTGTTGAGTGACTATTGGAAAAATTCCAAGGTGATTTTTCACACAAAAGTGCTTCAACTGATCTTGCACGTTTTAACGAATCCTTACCTCGTTTTATGTGCCGTGATCGATGTCGATTGTGGTATGACAAATCTGTGGGGCGTGTTATTATTTCAGCAGGATCCATTTTTGTATTTCCCACATATCCAATCATTGTTTCGTTAACTTCTATAGAAGTAGAAGTTCCTTTGATTCCTTCTTGTGATGATTTAACCGAAGGACTAGTTGCTTCTTTGTTGGAGGTATCTGGTACGTCATCTTCATCATCGTCTTCTTCGTGAACGCCATTGCCATCTAGAAGATTATTAAGTGAAGTAGCACGACGTAGGGTATCCATAGATAGCCGCTGTTTACCCATAGATTGACGTAGCGCTAAACTTAAATAGCGACAACGTAACTTTGACACAATACCTGGACCATATTGCAGCTCCTCTGATGGATCGAAATCCAATTCGTTGTTGGTTATTTCGTTAATATCTTGAACAGCGACCATTTTATTTTTATTATTAGTCACTCTTGTTGATGATTCGTTATTTGCGGCAGCCGTTTTCGCAATGAAACTAGAGTTCTGATTTGAACGAACCTTTGTGTTAATTTTATAATTATGGTGTGTGGAAACTACATTGACATTGCCGACGTTTTGGTTCTTTATAAACTGCGAAGAAGCAGATGACGAAGACGATCTAACCGATGCACACGCAATGCCACATGGCTTTTTATTAATCACAACGGCTGATTTAAGTGAAGGTATTGAGTTATTACCGTTTGTTTTATTGTTATGTTCTGTGGAAAACAAATTTAAATCTATTTCTTTAGCGTCGATCTCATTAATATTAACCGCGCACGCCAAGCTATCACTTTCGCATCCAACGATTAACTGATGGTACAATTGGTTTTCGTCGTCTTCGTTATGTTCACCGTCACCATTGTCGTTATTGTTGCCTTTGCTTGTAGTTAAATCAGGTTTTTGTTGAAATATGTGTAAATTCTGTTGTTCGTCACTAACACACACCTCACTAGATTTGTTGTCGTTGTTGTTTTTTACAGAAAATTCTGCTTCTGCCGCCAGTTTTAAACTGGAACTCAAACGGGATGTTGACGTTAAAAGAGAATCAGAACTTGTAGCGTTGGTCGATCCCCGCTGTTCAGCCAAATTCTTTCGAAATCTCACATTCTCTTGTGGCAATGTTGGACTACTGCCATCGTTGCTTCTCTGTTCTATAGAACCAACAACAACTGATCGCGGCAGTAGAACTGGTGGCTGTTGCTGTTCCGATTGTAATACACATGCAGATTTCGCTGGCAGTTTCTCAGTGTAGTTGTTGAGAGAACCTCCAGAGGGTTTATTATTAACTTGCGTATAATGACCTCCACACAATAATTCGATTTTGACTTTTGGCTGTTGGTGCTGAAGTGTAGCCGGCATTTTTAGCATATTGTTAATGCTAGTTGTTGGTGAAGACGTAATTGATTTTTGACTAGCATTACTTTTATTGGTATCATTGTTTGTAGATCTTGAGGAATTTAATAATAATAATTTATCACTATTATTGGTAAATATGATTGCATTTTTGGAATCCCAGGTTGGTGATAAAGTGCCCAGGGTGTCTGCGCTGCTGGTCATATTTGCAATAATATCTATAAATAAAAAATGGTTTTATTTATATAAATTATTTACTACATACGTTTATATGTATGTACATACATATTAAAACACATCCATTAGTAAATATTAACCTATGACATGTTTTACATTAACAATATCTATATTAGAGCGGCAAATTACTTTTAATAATTATATGCGTAAATACAAAAGAAATACAAATTTTAAAGTAGAAAAGGAGGATTAAATTTTTATATTCCGATGTTAAATTTATATTTGCACATAATTATGTATATTGCATAGAATCTATCGCCCATCAGAGTTGGGGTGGGATAGAAATAAATATTAATGTTTCACCTCGTCTCCACACTCCGATGCAGCAGCAACGTACGAGGATATTTCAAACTTTGATCGATACAAAATTCAAACAAATCTTTTCTATATTCTTTTCCATTTAAAATGTTGTATTATCGAAAAACTAAAGGAATGCCAAACGGCAGCAAAAACGACATTCTTGGTTAACGCCGATCAGTATATTACTTGTGACGTTAAAAAACGTAATTAAATTAATTTTATTTATTTAGATAGAATCTCATCTATCATGACTTGAAATAAATACATTATGTAACTACACATTACTCGTACATGATGCAAACAAACGTATAAAGAAATTATTAAACGAATTTAAAATTGAAAGAAATGTAAGGGTTTAGAAACAAAAAACCAGAGTACAAAAAGATTAATAAAATAAAAGAGAAAAATCAATTTAATCAAATCGATATTTCTTCGAATTCTTATAATTTTGAAATTTGATCATAACCAGTATAAAATGTTGATGTTTTTGTACGCTTCGAAAATGTTTACTTTCTACACCATTTTTTTATGATTTGGAATCAAAATAATATTTTTTTCCAAAATTTGTAAATTATTATATGATTACTCGTATTTTAGGAAACATATTTTTTTCACTTTTAACTTCTTGTAGTCTTTTTTCTTACTAAAGTTATCTACTAAAAGATATCTTGGAAGAAATAATATCCATGAAAGTTAAAGGATTTAATTTTATACGAGTTTTGGGAAAATGTTTATTTATGTTGAGATGTGTCATTTTACTAAAAAAACCTAAGTAAATAACTATATTTGCAATTGTTCTACTTTCTTGCAAACAAAAAAAAAAACAACTAAAAGCATTAAACCATGGATTTGAAAGCATTAAATAATTAAATTTAAAGGCAATAAGGAAATCTAAGAAATGAATAGAAAATCATAATAAACCTTTATAGATGTTTTTTTTTATCGAGGCAATGAGCTGTCAAAAATGAAATGCACAACTGGATAGCACGAACTTGGACTAAGAATTTCAAAAATCAATGTTATTAGAGATAAAATGTTCATAAGCATAAAATTCATTTTTTAAAACAGAATGCCATGTGATTCAAGCAAATATTAGTTTATGCAAGAACAAAAATTATAAGTCGTTTTAGCGTTTTCTTAAAAAAATAATCTTTTATATACAAAATGTTTAAAACATTTTTAAGGCAATATTTTGGTACGCCAACTTTAAGTCTTTATTATTGTACGAATAAAAATTAAATTTAAAAAAATTATTGACCCGACTTTCTAGATTCAAAAAATAACTTTGAAACTTCTCTACACAAAAATTCATTAAAATCCGTTATGCCAATAGTAAGAAATTCAAAAAAAAGATTCTATGGTAGGTACAGTCAGTAATATCTTATTTTCAAATTTTTGTATTGAATAGATCGTAAGAATTGAATTTAACAAAAAAGGATATGCAAATTCTAGGAGCCGTTTTCGAGAAAAATACTATTTCTAAAAACCATTTTCCAGTATTTTTATGGTGGGTACGGGTTTTTCTCACATCTTGTAGACTGTATTAGAAAACTTTAATTTCAAGTTTTAGAGAAATTGAATATGGCTTTTTCAAAATAGATTTTTCAAAAAAAAATGCTTTTAATTTTTTTAAATCAATTTTTTTGGGAGCGGTTGCATAAGAAAAATGATCAAAATTGGTTGTACCGTTTTTGAGAAAATCAAAAATAGAAACAAAAAAAATGGTTCTAGGGGGTACCATCAATAACCATTTTTTGGAATTTGATCATTTTTTGGATTAAAACAAAATCAATTTTTTTTTTCAAATAGCACATTTTCGAATTTCACATAGCATTCAGTTTTTACCTCTTACTACCTTTGTATATAAAAACTATAGTAATATCATCAAGTCGAACGTTTGTGGCAGCATCTTCAGGCTATGGACCGCATTTGTTAGATTTGTCTCTGTTAAATTTTGAAGACTTTAAAATATGGGTGTAGAGATAATGGAAGAATGAGAAAAAATAAATTGTGCTGAGAATGTGTATAGAAAGCAAAAATAGGAATACTAACAGAATGAGAAAATTATATACGTGGATGTATATGTGACGTTTTGTGAGGATAGGAAAAATATATTTGTATGAAAAAATATAAATCTGTGACCATGGTTGCCACAAACAAATAAATATAAATATAGAATGTAATCATGGCATATAGAATTAAAGAAAGTTTTTTATGTTTTGGTTAACCTTATTTTACTAAGTACCTTAAATACTTGTAAATAAAATAAAATATATACATATGAATATGTTTACAGTACATTATTAGGATAAACAGTACAAACTCGATTTACGCAACTAATAGAAATTAAGGCAGTTGCAATATCCAAGTTTGTTGCACTTACTGGGTTATATATTTTTTTAAATAAATCAAATGCACGACTGGGTCGCACGAACTTGCTCCTATGTAATAGAATAGGAATTTTAAAAACGAATTTTATTAGAGCAAACTGTTCATAAGCATCAAATTATTTTTCTTTTAATTCTTTAAGTAGTAAGAGATAAAAAAGAATGCTATGCAAATATGAAATAAGCTTCCATTATTGTACGAATAAACATAAATAAAATATTGAGCCGTTTTTGAGATGTCGAATTTTCCAAAAAAAATTATATTTTTCAAAAATTCAAAAAATATTTTTTTTTAGTTTTGAAATGCAATATTTTTCAAACTTTTTAAAAGCTTCATTTCATTAAATTCCATTATGTAGATAATGAGAAATTCAAAATTTATAAAAATGGTTCTATGGTAGGTACCGTCAGTAATATCTTAATTTATTTTTTTTTTTATTAAATTAAAGATCGAGGATTAATCGAAAAGGAAACAATTTTAGCAAAATTCTAGATGCCGTTTTCGAGAATAATACGATTTTCGAAAACCATTTTTTAACATTTGTATGGTGGGTAGCGTTATTTTTTGGTTAAATACGAGTACATTGAAATTAATAGTTTTGCGCAAGTAAAGGAACACATTTTGAGAAAATGAAAAAAATTAATCAAAATCTCAAAATTATATGGAATAAACGATTCGAAACACAATGCATTGTAAATAGTCAGTTTGGCAACCATGACTTTCTGTCTGATTTTTCCTCTGCAAATTTTAACAGTTTTTTGTGTATTTGTGAGTACATGTATATTTTTGTTTACTATTTAGACATATGTATGCCATATCAAAATATTTTCTTGCAAATAATTTTCCCGCTTTTAACTTGCGACTTATAGGTACTATAAGGTATAAGGCAAGTTATGCATTCGGAAAAAAAAATCGAACTCGAGATTTTGATCAAAGTTGACATTACGATGACAGCGAAGACCAAAAAAGTGGGTCTCGCAATTCTGTCTGTATGTCTGTCTGTCGGTACGGCTACAGCCTAAACGGCTTGGCCGATGTTCTTCAAACTTGGTAGATATGGGTTTTGATTTTTTCCCCCACAAGTTTTTTTCTTTTTTTAAGACCAAAAATAACAGTACCTACCATACGGTTTTTTTTCGAAATTTTATAAATATTTTTTTTTTCAAAAACTGTCCCACAGAATTTAAAAAAAAAAACTTGAAAAATTTCATTTAGTTAAAACTAGGTAATGGTTGAAAAAAAATTCCAAAAAATTGTTATTTTTGATAGCCCCCCTGGGTCCATTTTTTTGTTTTTGATTTTCTCGAAAACGGTACAGCCGATTTAAACCATTTTTTTTACTCTAAAGATCCTCCAAAGTTTAAATGTTATTACATATTCAAATTTTCAATTTTTTATTTTTTGGATTTAAAAAAAAAAATTAAAATTTGTTTTTGGAAACTCAATATTTCGAAAACCTCATTCTCGTTTTTTTTTAATTTGAAAAATAAAATTTTCTTAATATAATATACAAGATATGAGAAAAAACTGTATTTCACCTAAAAATAACGCTACCCTCCATACAAATGTTAAAAAATCGTTTTCGAAAATCGCATTTTTCTCTAAAAAGGTTCCGAGAATTTTGCTAAAATTGTTTTCTTTTAATTAATTCTTACGATCTATAGTTTAATTTTAAAAAAATAACTTGAAATCAAGATATTACTGACTGTACGTGTAAATACCGTAGAACGATTTTGTTGAATTTTGAATTTCTCATTACCGGCATAACGGATTTCAATTAAATTTTGTATAGACAAGCTTCTAAAAAGTTAAAAAAACATTGCATTTCAAAACTTTAAAAAAATATATTTTTGAATAAAAAAAAATCAATTTTTTTTTTGGAAAATTCGATATTTCAAAAACGGATCAATATTTTTTTTTTTTTTGGTAATTTAATTTTTATTCGTAGGTACTCGTACATTCTTCTACCTGAGCGTCGAACTTGTCGAGTTGTAGAAGCTGAGTAGGGTCAATGATTCTCGAGATGTTATCTCCAGATGAGTCCTGAAACCAAAGGACGCTCATCATCCTCTTACACATCCTTATATCCCTCCCTCTCCCACATTGGAAATGCGAAAAAGCTATCCAAAGTTACCAGCTCCTCTATCACCCTTAACGTCCTTCTTTTCAGAACGGTACTTACTGTCTGATTCCCCGCCCACTCTCTCCTTTTCCTATTTTTGCAACTTCCCAATTGGGCTGGATTCAAGGTGTTATACGACCCGTGCCGATGATCAGCCTGGCTGAGGGCCCAATCAAAAAACTAGCTCAGTCGCTAACGGAGTATCCGGATACCAGGCGACCTCCGGATTAACTAGCCTTATCTGCATATACGGATCTCTGTGCAGATGGACCACCCTTTCTCCGTTACTCGTGGGATCTTATGGAAAATTTAAATTCAAAAGATGGTGGAAAGTCCTGGTCTTTGAGACAGGCCAGCAGTGCGACTGAAAAGCCGTCTGCTGTTTCTCCGGCTTGCGCTGGAAGTAGTAGTACTGTGGATTCTCACAGTCCTATTGCCGAAAGCAAAAGCAGGAGTAAAATGGTAGAAATACCTCCTTCCAGTAACAGGGGGGCTGTGAAGCATGGCCCTTCTATTACTACTTCAGAGAGTAAACCTCTCCAAACTTCGACACCGCGGTTCAGTGGTAGTAAGACTGTGAAGCATGGTCCTGCTACCACTAAGGAGAGTAAACCTCCCCGAACTTCTCTGCCTCATTCCAGCGGTGGTAGGACTGTGAAGCATGGTCCCTCCACCTCTAACAACTCCACAAATCCTAAAGAAGGCCCTGGGGGGAGCGGGCGTAAGCCCAACCCTTCTAAGACACTCTACAAGGACATTCGCAATGCTAAGAGTATACTCAGGGTGTTTGGTGAACAACCTGGCGCCGGGGGGAACTCTCAGCATGATGCAAAAATCAAGTGGGCTAAAAGCTTTTTAGCTAATAATAGCGTCCAGGCCAGCGGAGACTCCACGTCGAAGCGTCAAAGGTCTATGGAGGGCACAATTTCAGTACCCAAACGCCCCAAAGTGCACAACATCAGCGCTCCATCACATCCCTGTCGAGGGAATAAGACCTTCAGTGATGTGGTTAAAAACAAAATCGTGGTCGCGATCATTGACGTGAGCGACGTCGATGGCACGATCTCTGCGGAAAATTGGCAGGTGGTCAAGGGGAAGCTCCAGTTGAGCTTCATGAGTATCATGATGGAGAACCCAGGACCACCTCCAATCACAAACGATGGAGGCTGGCATCAAGGACATGTTAAGCTCATGGTTTGTGAGGATCAGAGATCGTGTGATCTTCTATCGTTGGCCGTTAGCCGGTTAGGGGAAGTCTGGCCTGGTGCTAAGCTCGAGGTTGTTGCTAAGGAGAAAATCCCGTGCAGACCAAGAGCTCGCGCCATGGTTACAGCCGAACTCTCCGGCATGGATGTAATACTCCAGATGATCCGGCTATCGAACCCATCCCTTCCTACTCACAACTGGAAAGTTGCGAAACTGGAGGAGAAAAAGGGACCCTACAGAGGTGCAATTATTGTACTAAATAAGGAGTCTCTTGTTCCTCTGGCGCAGACCAAAGGTGTGATTAGGTTTGGGTTTGAGACCATCACACTGAAGGTGTACAAAAAGGACGCGGATGTTACTGGTGCATCCACTTCCTCCATAGCAGTCGAAACTGCAGCTGCAGAACCTGGTGCATCTATCACCTTCCCATCACTGGAAGAGGAAGAGGCATCCAGGTCATCTTCGGCAACAGTGGAGACAATAAAAACAGTCAGCGACATGGAGATCGATGACCACAACAATGAAGATCTTCTGAGTGAGGACGCTCTTCTGGGCTCAACCTCGGAATCGGAAGACTCCAACGTCACCGTGTTGGAGGTTGATCGGGAGGGTTGTAGCAAAGATGCTGCGATTTCTTCAGATTAATCTCCAACACTCTATCAAGGCCTCGGCCTCCCTGCTTCTTCGTCTATCCAGCAGCGGAGAAGACATCGTCCTAATCCAAGAACCCTGGATTGTGAAATCCATCGTTCGGGGACTAAGGACTCCAAACTACTACTTGCTGTATGCATTAGATAAAGGTGAACCCAGATCTTGCATACTAGTTAAAAGTAGCCTAAATGTATTTTTACTACCTAATTTCAGTGATCGAGATGTAACCGTCGCACAGTGCGGTATTTTGATCAAAAACCTGGCCATAAATCAAAAAAAAAAAATTTACCTCCCAGGATTAAGCTTGTGTCCGATAACAGGTAGATAACCAGGCTACTCTTTAGTGAAGTCTATCTATAAATTGGTCACCCCAGTTCGCGACACCATCAGTTGCAACTAGTACTAGTTGAGTAAGCACGATTTTTTTTGCGGTTTTTAAAAAAAAAGTGTATTTTTTGCGCGTTTTTTTTCAGTCTTAAAAGTGATTTTAGTGAAAAAATTTGATATGGATATCGTTAATCAAGGTATGTATAGTATTTTAAGCAAAAATTTATTTGTATATCCATCTTAACTTTTTCATATCGATGAGTTGAAGTAATCACTTAAAAAAATTGCACTTTTTTCGCTGTTTTTTTCAAACATTAGTGTTTTTGAAATAGCGCAACACGCCGCAACATAGTCTATCATACATTTTATTAAACTGCTGGATATGTAGAACAATCTTACATTTCAAGAGTTTGCACAAGTTTGCACCTAAGAAAAAACAGAGGCTTTGAAAAAAAAAAACCCTTTAAAACGACCTTTAATAATAGATTTTTATATTATTCCAGATGACTCTAATTCCACCTTAGCTATGACCAGAAAACAGCTTCACGAGTTAGTAAAAGGAAGCTCACAAAGGTGTTTTGACGAAAAACTTGAAGATTTGGATAAAAAACTTATGGATATAACAAATTGTCCCCCAGAGAAAGAAGATGAACTTCTCAACATTATCAAGGCGTTCAAACCAAATTATAAACGAAGATGGCAACTCTGCCACAGAATAGAAAGCCGTTTCTTGGATAAGAATGAAGAGTGGCTTAGCGAAGAAATAATACTACCTATTGGCATACTTCCCGGAAGGTCTAAAGGTCGCCCAAGCAAAGAATTCGGGGAATCAAGTGACCGAACAAAACGTCGAAAAACAGTGGAACTTCGAAGGAATGTGTCTGTTGATGAACTGACATACGCAGCACAGTTGAGTCAAAGAGCGACGGGAAATAATGATGTAGCCAAAGTGATTCAAACTGTGACAAAAACTCCAACCAGGGCTATGAAGTTCCGAAAAGCAGCTGCGATTGGCAGTAAAGCCCTGAAAACGAAGAAACACACACCTGAAAACGCCTTGAGGATATTCGTCGATGCCAATTTAACTGTAAGTCAATACGAAGTGATTCATCAAGCCAACAAAGATATATATCCGTGCTACACCTACTTGTATAAAGCTAAACAAGAATGTTATCCACCAAAAAGCGTCAATGAGACAGTTGCCGAAGTGAAGCTCCAAGATTTAGTGGATCACACAATATCGCGATTATGTAAATATTTGGAACCAGAACTCTCACAGTGCTTGGATAACAGGGAAACCGATTTAGAGCTAATATATAAGTGGGGATGCGATGGATCTACTCAAAGCCAATACAAGCAGAAATTTGAAGATGACGACAACAGTGATGCAAATATATTTTTGAGTTCCCTTGTGCCTCTTCGTCTCAAGTCTGGGAGTGAAATTATATGGCAAAATATCCACTCTTCATCACCGAGGTGGTGCCGACCAATACGGATTCGTTATTTGAAAGAAAATAAGGACATAACCAATGAAGAAATCGAATACATTGAAAACCAGGCCCAAAATCTTCAAGCAACAAAAGTAAGCAACAACATAAGAATCAACCATGTACTGCTTCCAACAATGGTCGATGGAAAGGTGTGTAATGCAGCTACGAATACTTCATCTACATTACGTTGTTACATATGCGGAAAAACTTCAAAAAGTTTCAACGACTTGTCTTCTACAGAACCAGAGAATCCAGAGACTTTCAGATTTGGGCTATCAATACTACACGCCAGGATTAGGTTTTTCGAATTTCTGGTGCATCTTTCGTACAAACTTAAAGCGGACGTGCATAAGGGACGCGTTACAGATAAAAGTGACCGGGAAAAAATTCAAGCGGCCAAGAGACAGATACAAAAAGAGTTCCACGACAAATTGGGCTTACTGGTGGACATTCCAAAAGCTGGGTTTGTCAACACCAATGACGGCAACACCTCTCGTAGATTTTTCAATAGCCAAGAAGAAGCAGCTTCCATTACAGGCGTGGATTTATCATTAATTAACAAATTCAAAACTATATTAGAAGTGATATCCTCTGGTTATGAGATAGATCTTAAAAAATTCGAAAAATTCACGATGGATACTGCTAAACATTATGTTAGCTTATATCCATGGCAGCCTATGTCTCCAACAGTGCATAAGATTTTAATTCATTCTACTAGTGTCATATCCCATGCATTGTTGCCAATCGGTCAGTTGTCCGAAGAAGCCGCGGAAGCTAGAAATAAGCATTTCCGCCAATACAGAGAAAAATTTTCACGAAAATTCTCCAGGACGGCATGCAACGAGGATGTGATTAACCGGCTTCTATTGACGTCAGACCCTTATCTCAGTAGTTTAAGGACAAAAAGTAAGACCAAGAAACAGTCGTTTTCAAAGGAGGCTCTCGAATTTTTGACTGTTAATAACAATGATGATGATGACGATGATGATGATTATGATGATGATGATGATGGTAATAATGATGATGATGATGGTAATAATGATGATGATGGTGATGATGATGTTTTTGAAGATGTTTATGATGATGAATAAATAATAAAATATAAACTAGAAAATTCAATTATTCCAGATCTTTTTTTATTACCTACTTGCATATAAGACAAAAAAGATTAATCTTTTTATTGAGTAATTGACCTGTAATCATAAAATATGCAACTAAAACTAATCCCCTTCTCAAATTTTGGATTAAAAGGGTCGCAGGTATTTTAAATTGGCTACCTGCATTAAGAAAATTTCCGGTTGTAAATCCACTCATAAAAAAATCGAAAAAAGAGGTTTTCTGGGAAAAAAGTATCTTTCAGTATTTTTCTAATTTTTTAGAAACTATAATATTTATTGGAATAAGGTTTTTAGTATTTGAATACAAATTTATTAGGCCATTGAAAATTAAAATAAAAAATGTCCTAAAAATTGCAAAACTTTATAAAAAATCAATTAAAAAACTATTTTTTTTTTTTCTAAATTTCATCTTTAAAACTTAATTTCTCAAAAACTATTTAATGAAACAGCTTGCATCAAAAAACAAAATAAAGAATAAAATATAAGCTTTAAAAAAAGTTATAGCAGAGTATTGTACGTGCTTTCTTTGATTTTTAATAATTTTTTTTCTCTCGGCTAATCGCGAGGTAAGTGGGTAAGCACTTAAGTGGGTTTTACTGTACCCAAAAAATGAAAATTTATCCTTCCAAATAACTTTTTAGTCATTTGGTACCTATTTGATGTGAAAAATGTGCCCAAATATTTTTGGCCAGGTTTTTGATCAAAATACCGCACTGTCCGTCGCAAGACTGGAAACAGTCAAAGGAACTCTCTGGCTGGCGTCGGCATATCTTGGCCATGACCACCTTGGCCCTCTCCCAGGAGACACTCTGAGGAGGCTTATCACTGATGCAGATAGGCAGAAGACTGACCTCATTATTGGAAGTGATGCTAACGCCCATCATACAGTGTGGGGTAGCACGAATATAAACGACAGAGGTGAGTCTCTTTTCGATTATATTTTGAACACTAATCTAACAATATGTAACGTTGGAAATGAACCCACATTTGTTACTAAAAACAGACAGGAAGTACTTGACATAACTCTTGTCTCAGATAAAATTTATCATACTATCTCGAATTGGAAAGTATCAAATGATCATTCTTTCTCTGATCATAGATACATACAATTCGAAGTAATGGACGAACCTCCTAGCCAACCTTCCTTCCGTAACCATCGGAAAACAGATTGGCTTCTATATAGGGCAACTCTATTAAGGTCAATCAGACCTGAGTTATACAGCATACCCTACAACACTGAGGATCTTGACATTAAAGTCAATGACCTCACAACAGCCCTCAACAAATCTCTGGAAACTGCCTGCCCTCTTATACAAATAAGAGGTAAAAAGAAACCACACTGGTGGTACTCGGTTCAGCCCCGAAAGTCCACTAAGAAAAGAATGCAGGAAACTCTTTAATAGAGCGAAAACCTCCAGAGAAACTTCTGATTGGGATTCATATAAAGACTCCCTCAAGTTATATAAAAAAGAACTGAGGAAAACCAAGCGTATGTCCTGGAGAACTTTCTGTAACAATATAGAAGGCAACTCAGAGGCATCAAGGTTAAGAAAAATCCTCTCCAAAAATCCAGTAATGCCAAGTTGCCTAAAAAACAATGACGGTTCCTGGACAAACTCAAGCGAAGAATCGCTCAATCTGCTCCTGGATGTACATTTTCCAGACAGCTCTCCTTACGTTAATAGCACTGATCCTAACAACATATTCAGTAGCATAACTCCTCCACAAGGTCTGATTACAGAGGAAAAATTAAAATGGGCAATAAACAGCTTCAATCCATACAAATCTCCTGGGCCAGATGGAATAATTCCAGCGGAATTACAGGAAAATTCCGATATTCTAATACCCATTCTGGTAAACATCTTAAATGGTTGTATCGCTCTGGCTCACATTCCTTTGTCATGGAGAGAAGTAAATGTTATTTTCATCCCCAAAGCTGGCTAGGTTTGCAGCCATGTTAATCCTAAAGATCTAAGACCTATTAGCCTTTCATCATTCCTTCTTAAAACATTTGAACGTCTGATTGAAATCCATTTGAGGGCAAACATTGATAAATCCTTACTATCCAATGCTCAACATGCTTATAACAAAGGGAAATCTGTAGAAACCGCTCTACATACGCTGGTTCGTACTATCGAACACTCCCTTCATCATAAGGAGTTCACCTTAGTTGCTTTCCTGGATATAGAAGGAGCTTTTAACAATGTCGACGCATCCGCAATCACATCTGCGCTGTCATCTCTGAAGGTGGATAAGTCAATCAGTAATTTGATAAATCATATGCTGATAAGCAGGATTATAAATTCAAAACTGGGCGATTTTACTACTCGAAGGACTGTCAGTAGGGGTACGCCGCAAGGCGGCGTCCTCTCTCTCCTTTGGAACCTAGTCGTAAATAAACTACTAGTGATTCTTGAAGGGGAGGGGCACAGGGTGATTGCCTATGCGGACGATGTTGCGATAGCGATATCTGGTAAGCATCCTAATACTCTGAAGGAACTCCTACAAAATGCTCTAAACAAGCTTACTAACTGGGCAGATCAATGTGGACTCGGTGTCAACCCCCACAAAACTGAACTTGTCCTATTTACCAGGAAATATAAAATCCCACACATAGACCCTCCCCTCATCAAAGGTATATCGCTTAAATTCTCAGACAAAGCAAAATATCTGGGTCTTATTTTGGACAAGAAATTAAGCTGGAAGCCCAATATCCAAGAGAGAGTCAACAAAGCCAACATAGCTCTTTTCTCTTGCAAAAAAGCCGTAGGTAACAAATGGGGTCTACAAACTCATATAACACACTGGCTATACATCTAATGACTGCATTAGACCGATACTTACATATGAAGTGACAGTATGGTGGACTGCGCTGGAAAGAGCAACAAACCGCGATAAGCTCAGCAAAGTCCAACGAACAGCCTGTTTAATCATGGGTGGAGCTCTCCGCTCAACTCCTTCTGCTGCACTTGATGTTCTTTTTCATCTCATACCGCTAGATATTTTTAGCAAACAATCGGCCGCTAACACAGCCATTCGACTTAAAGCCTCCTCGCAGTGGATCAATAATGATATTGGTCACTCTACTATACTGAACTCGTTCAGTAGTCTACCTAGTAACGTCGATTACACCACCCCTCATCCAAAATTTGATAAAAATTTTCAAGTATCCATCCCTTCCAGATCTTCTTGGGAAAATGAGTCGTTTTTGATAGACGAAGCAATTCATTTCTATACAGATGGATCTAAAACCGATGACGGGGTCGGTGGAGGCGTATACTCCGAAAAATTAAATCTTTGTCTATCTTTTCGTCTTCCCAATCACTGTAGCGTGTTCCAGGCAGAGCTTTTAGCAATAAAAGAAGTCCTCTCTTGGCTAAAAGAAAACGTTATATCGACAACCGATATACGTATCTTCTCAGACAGTCAAGCTGCCTTAAAGTCACTGGACTCTGTCTCCATTAACTCACAAACAGCCCAAAATTGTCGATCATCTCTGGTGGAGATGTCAAAACAGTTTAACATTCACCTTACATGGGTGCCGGGGCATAGAGACATTCCAGGAAATTGTAAAGCTGACGAACTTGCAAAAAACGGAACAATATTACCTTTGTTGGATAGCATATCTAACATCGGTATACCCCTAGCTACTTGTAAACTTATGCTAAAGCAAGATACCATAAAGAAAGCTAACCACAGGTGGACCAGCACCCCAACTTGCCGGTCTACTAAACTGATTTGGCCATTGTTTGATGCTAAACGCTCAAAACAACTAATTTCTATTGGTAGATTGCATATTAGCTCCATTATAGGTGTCCTTACTGGGCACTGCCTAATAGGAAGACATGCTTTTCGTCTTGGAGTTCCTGCAAATGATTTTTGCAGAAGCTGCATGGATGAAGAAGAAGAGGAGTCAATTCCCCACCTTCTATGCTCTTGTCCTGCCCTAGCGCAAAGACGTAGACTCCACTTGGGAGACTACTACTATAACGATCCTAGTGATCTAAATAATTCCGACATTCACTGTCTCAAACGCTTCATTATTAGCTCAAAATGGTTTAACGAGTAAGGGGGATTTTTGAAATCCTTGTGGTATCACAACGGACCAAATATTGGTCTAAGTGTGCTGACCTTTTCCGGTCAGCAGCCACTTTAACCTAACCTAACCTAACCTACTCGTACATTAAATTGGTCTTTAAATTTTTTCTTAAAAAAGTTTTTGTATATAAAAGCTTATTTTTTTAAGAAACCACTACAAGGAATTATAATTTTGTTCTTACATAAACTAATTTTTGCTTAAAACACATGGCATCCTGTTTTTAGCTCCAACTGCTAAAGGAGTTGTTTTAGTCATTTAAAAAATAAATTTTATGCTTATGAACAGTTTTCTATAATAACATTCATTTTTAAAATTCATAGTGTATTACATAGGAGCAAGTTCATGCGACCTTGTCGTGTTTTTTTGTGTAGATTATGAAAAAACATAATATAAAAATATAAGAATATACATAATATAAAAACTTCATTCGATTGCTTGTAAAAAAGTCATCAACAATTTATTATACGTGAATAAGTGCGTTTACATGAACATTTAAGGCCCTGAAACTAGTATAAATTTTCATTTTTTTTTTATCCTAGAATTTTTTTTCGTCAATCCGCCGTAAATACCTACGAAAATAAAAAAAAAAACATTCTAGAGAAAAAACATATTTTCTAAGATTTGGAAAAAAAATGTATGGCAGATACTTATTTAAAATTAAAACAGTTTAATTACTAATTTCCATAAAATTTATCGCCAATATATTTTTTATAAAGTTTGTCATTGCAATCATTATGCTTTCTAGAACACACTGTATCTTTGTAGCATTGGTTGAGAGTTCTCGCTTCAGATAGTAAATATTTAATTTTTCAACAGAATTGAAAATTTCAAATCAAATGGTAGGCATATCTCTTTATTTCAATACCTACAAAAACCATACAAACAAGAAAATGTATTCAGACCAAAAAGTTCAAGCAAAAAATAATAATAATAATATTATTCTCTCTCTCTCTCTGACCTCCTCAAAGACTAAATCTAACATAAAGATAAATTTATAATAAGAATTATAAAAAAAAAACAAGTAAGGAAGTTAAAACAATGAATTTATATATTTAACTTTGCTACTTAATTAACAATTTTATTAATATAATGATAACATTTAAAATTAAACTTTCAAAACTTTTAATGTCATATGAATGAATTTAAATGAATAAAACGTTATTTTAACTGACTTACCAAAATAAAATAATTTAATATTTTATTCTATTAATTTAGCTTTAAGAACCTTTAATATCTGGACTTAATTTAAATGAATGAATTATCATTTTAATTAAAAAAAAAAAAAAAACATGTTGTATATGTTCGTCCGCTACTGTATTCTTTAATATGTACAATAAGTTATATACTTACTGATACGCTATGTATACATACCAGTGGACAATGAATAAATATAATTGACGAGCGGCAGTCAAGTAAGCACCGCAATAGAAGAAAGACTTATTTTAATGTCACATACATAACAACTATAAGATATAAGTATATACCAAGTTACTACTAAGAGTCTAAAAAATGAATTTTATGCTTATGAACAATTTTCTCTAATAACATTCTTTTTCAAAATTTCTATTTCTATTACAATATAGTCCTGAACGAATTTATTGGAATAAGAAAATCTTATTGCAATTGTTATTTATGAAAGATGTTGTTTACTGTCGGCGAATCTTACAATTATTAATTTGTAAAATATTAAATATTCAACCATTTCAGAAATATAAAATTAATATTTGAAAAGACTTGAACAGCTCCTTAAGTGCCATGGTTTCTAAATAAATATGAATTTATGCAAGGATACAATTTTTAAATCGTTTCAGCGGGTTTTCATTTTAAGTATTAAGAAAGATTTTAGTACCCCAATTTCAGGTTTTTATTATGGTGCAAATGATAATTAAATTTAAAAAAAAATCATTGACACGTTTAGAAATATCGAATTTTTAAGAAAAAACCCATATTTTAAAATGTTTGCAAGAAACAAAGTTATAAGTTGCAAAACTTTTCACCCTGTCGGAAATTGCAATAATTATTGTAAATGGCGGCAAATGTCAATTCTACTTTGCTATTTGTTAAGTAAATAGATACATAATAATGCTCCTAAAGAACGAAGAATAATTTTATCGATTTTTTTTTAAAATAGTTCGTCGGTGGTGTTAGCGAATTGTAAATTTCGGCGCAGGTTTAGGAGGTTGAAAACACACCGAAAAACGTTTTGTTTTTTTTGTTTTGTTTGGTGTGCGTTGAAATGAAACTAAATACGAACTATCGTATAAGCTTAACTCCGGCAGAAAGAATATAACTCTACGGCAAGTAAACACAAATAACGATTTTGTGTTTACAAAACAGACATTATGTGTTTATTAATAAGAAGAGAGAAAAGCTTTTAATCTTGCCAATCTTCAAATGTCATAATAGGAAGTAGCAATCCACAGCTTATCAATAGTAAGTTTATTGGCATGTTCCTTATCTTTATAATATTATAGATGGGCTCAGGGTTCGGACTTTACTTCGATCGAAGTAGATCTGCTTCGATTTTTGAGAAAAGAAATTAATCTACTTCCCTACTTCTCTTTTTTATAATCTACTTCTCTTTTAAATTTTCAACCAACATATTTAAGACCAGCGCTGATCACTCTATATTACATAAAAAACAAGTTATGAATCGTTTAAACGTATGCACCGTGGAAAATTTGTTTCGAGATCACTTACAGAAAAACGTAAAAATATTTATGAACTACCTTTTGAATTGATAAAATAAATACAAAAATAAAAGTTTGTTTATGAAAATTTACTTTAAAATAGTTTTATTTAATTACAATATTTTTACAAGTCTGAAATCAGAATTTACTTATAAGTGTTATGTTTATGTAATTTAATTTCCTAAAACTACTTCTAAAATTTTGGATCTACTTCAGTTTTTTTCCGTATTTACTTCGAAAATTTAAAACCTAAGTTCGAACCCTGGATGGGCTTCTTGCCTTAATTAAAAAAAAATTAACTTCTCTCCATCTACATATTTCATATTTATTTAAAATTTGCGCACAGAGTAAACGTAGAAGCAAATAATTCTGTAAAGTGCAACGAAAGAAGAAAATAAAAACAACGGAGTCAAAATTTTGTTTTGCAAAAAACAATAGGTCAGCTATCGGCAACGAAACATGTTTTTCTGTTTTGCTTTTGTTTTTATGTTTTGTTTCATTTGGTGTGCGTTGCGCCATAAGAAAGTATGCAATTATCGTCAACGACCCTTGTTCAAAAACAGTTTTGTTGCATTCGGAGTGTGTTACGCGTATACAATAGCATGTATTTTTGACAACCACCATCGTAACACTTCAAAACAAAAACATGTGTTTTGTTTCGTTTTCTTTGGTGTGTTTAGTCTCATAAGAAACAATGTTCTCTTATTTCACGAAACAAAAAAACATGTTTTGCTTTATCCGGTGTGTTTTCAGCCTTACAGGTCGTCTGAAAACTAGGAGTATGGGACAACACGACATGCTGCAAGGTCTGACCGGCCCGGAACAGCTATGCTTTTGAGAATATCGCAACTCTGGCTGAAGAATTGCTTCGGTAGTTTAGGATAGAGATCAAGGTACGAACATACATACATTTCATTTCCAATGTCAAGTTTGATCAATATCTTGAGTTCGATTTTGAACGAATTTAAAACGTGCCATGTACGTAAGTATGTTTGTATATCGCAAGTAAAAAATATGTTGAATGTCACTGTTTTAGACGTTTTTGTTGAAGTTAATGATTACTTATGTTTTAATTAATATGATTTACATTTTTAGAACTTAGTTTTTAGAATTTAATCAAGTTTGTTTTTCTATATAACTCAAACACAGTCAAAATCGGTCACAACGAAATCGGTTATAACGACGTATCGGTTATAACGACCAAATTCTTAGGTCCCGGCTGAGTTCCATTATAATACCATTGAATTTTAATTTTAATTTAATTTAATTTTAATTTTGGTGGGGGCAAAACCCCCATTTATTCGGCTTAATACAAGCTAATTCTTAATCTAACTTAAAAACTAAGAACTTAAGCTAAGGTTAGTGAGGGGGAGGACGGTTCAGAAGCCAGAGTTTTAAGGAAGGAGTAATCAGGTAAAGTCGAAGAAGCATATGTTTGAATTAACAGCCCGTAGCATGCGAGAGACAGGTTCGTTGGAGCTTGGAGCCCCAAGAGGTTCGGTGGGTGGGTATATAAAAGAGACGAGGGTTACGTGTATTACGGGGATTAGTATTAAAAGAGATGGAGTTGTAGAGCGACATGCAGTAAACGGAACCGGAGAGTAGTCGATGAATGAAAAGAATGTCTGATATCTCTCTTCGTTCTTCCAACGAATTCAGGTTGATTAGTTTAAGTCGATCTAGATAGGGAGGCAGAATCAGAGGATTGTTCCATGATAGACCTCGAAGAGCAAAGCGTAGGAATCGACGCTGGATGCTTTAGATTCTGGAAATATGAGTAAGTTGGTAAGGGGACCAAACTTGAGAGGCGTATTCTAGCAGCGGACAAACAAATGATATGTACGACCCAAACGCAAAATAGTTGGCCTACTCATCAATTAACAAATTAACTTTTTTTATGTGCCTATATTTTCTGGTCCCCAACCAGTTGTTTTTTAATTTTTTTTTGTCGATGTAATAAATTACATTTAATAAGTAAATTAGACCAAACAGAACTAAATTCGAGAAAGCACATATGGCTCCAGTTTGCATTCCCTCAAACAAAGATAGAGCATAATAGTTGGACTACTCTCTCTGGGATGCAAAATAGTTGGCCTATGAAGATTTAAATAGATTTTCAGTTAACCGTTATTAAAAAAATGATATGCACTTGTTTTGTTGTTTATTGATCTCTTGTTTTATGCAAGCTAGCAACAATTTAATGTCAACCATGGTGCGTGGCGTTGCATTATCAAGAGACCTTAGGGAATTCATATATAAAGCCTTCGAAACGGGATTATCGAGCTATAAAATCGCAAAACAATTCAATTTACCGCGCTCATCAATTCGAAACATTATCTCAAAGTTCAAAAATAGTGGAAATGTGGAGATCGGTAAAAAACGGGACGCCCACCAATTGCAAAACCTCGAGATTGCCGAGTTTAAAAAAAAATAATAAAAGAAAATCGACGTCAAACGGCCGCTGCAATAACTGTTCAAAGGAGGGAAAGAATAAAAAAAAAAGTGTTTCGTTCGACACTTGCAAACGGACTATGAAAAAAATTAGATACAAATTTTATAAGGTTTGTTTTAGATTTATTTAAATTAGAGCAATTTTAATTCGTTAAAAGCATAGGCCAAAGAAAAACCACTTTTAACACCTAAACAAAAGAAAAAGCGGCTAGAGTGGGCCAAACAACGTAAAAACTGGACTTTAAGTCAATGGCGGTCCGTTATTTGGAGTGATGAGTCCAGGTTTGAAGTTTGCGTGGGCGACTAACGAAAACGAGTCATTAGAAATTCAAGAGGTTTTTCACAAAGATTGCCTGAAAAAAACGGTCAAGTTTCCAGCATCTCTAATGATATGGGGATGCATGTCGGGGCGGGGTTTGGGGAATTTGCATTTTGTAAATGGAAGTGTCAATGCTGCCAGGTACAGGGATATTCTGGAAAATGAGCTTCTCCCATCAATACCACGACTTGAAGCTAGTGATCGAGACTATATTTTCCAACAGGATGCAGCTTCTTGCCATACAGCAAGGTCTAAAATGGCGTGGTTATCTGCTGAAGCTATTCCTTTACTGGAATGGCCTTCCAGCAGCCCTGACCTTTCACCAATTGAAACTGTCTGGCATAAAATGAAACAAAAACCGCGAAAAGAACCCTGCCGGACCTCTCAAGACCTTAAAGCTAAAATCATAAATATTTGGGAATCTTTTGGCACCGAAGAATGTCAAAAATTAGTTGACACAATACCACGACGCATAGAAGCAGTTACCAAGGCCAAAGGCGACGTAACACCATGGTAAAATAAAAATTAAGACTCATAGGCCAACTATTTTGCGCTTAAAAAAAAGTATCAATCGTTATTTTATTTTGTATTATTGCTCTATATCGTTATTTAATTGAAGTCATTTTATTTTTGTTACTTATTCCTATTCAAAATAAATATATCTTAAGAAAAATACCAAAATATTGATTTTATTTCCGATGGAATTTAAGAATCAGAAGATTTTTGTTTTTTATCATAGGTAGTCCAACTATTTTGCGTTTGGGCTCGTATAAGAACCGGGTTACATAGGGGTTGGAGAATTCTTTGGACCATCTTTTGACGAAACCGAGCACTGAGTTTGCTTTGAGAATGATATCGTCTATCAAACGCTCTGTTTGGGAAGATAAAATTTCGCTCACATTATTTTTACGTCGTTAGCCAACCTATACCCTCTAGCCTTTGTCGCAAATTATGGAAATTGCCATACATAGACATTTTTAAGAAAGTCTAGTTGGACGTCGATGTGATGCAAATATAAGCAACTACACGTAAACGAAGTCAAAAATAGATCTTTTAACTTCGTGGTTTTATATTAATATCTTGGTACAAAGTCTCATAGAACACTTAGCTCATTCGTTCTTGCTTATAATTCTGATTTAAAGGTCAAACTAAGGCATATTATAATGTCATATATAGAAAAAACTGTTGATTAACCGGAATTAGATATAACAGAAACAAAGAATTTTAGGAGACTGTCGCTGTTTCTCAAATATGTATAGATAAGTGTAGGAACCTCAATTGATACTTTATTCCTTTAAAATTTATAAAAAAAAAACTTGTTATGACAAACAGGTCGATTTAATTTGTGGTTATTCATGTATATCTGAACTGTATTTTATCTGCATTATTTCGCATTTATTTCAATCTTAGTATTTGTTTATTCAAAATTCAGCCATTTGTGGAAACATTAATATGGATTGTTTTTTTTTTTTTTATTAAAATTAAGCTAGTCAGTTATATAAGTTTATTATAACGTTGGTGCGATGTTTTCTTTTTTATGTTTACCACTTTAGGAATAACAATATCTATATCCAATATGGTTTTTGTTAAACATGTATTGGAATACTTCAGGAGAACGGTAATGAAATATTTTACAAGCTGAAATGTGTCATGGGGTCGACTTTGAACTACATATCTGATCTTGTTCCAAAATTTAAATTACAAATAAATTAAGTCAGAGTTCCAAGCAGTCTAAACAAAGAAATGCTTGAAATCAAGAGGTTTGTGACATCATTATTTCCTTTATTTATGATACAAGAAATTTTTGTTTTGTTGCCTTGTGCGAAAAAACAGAAAAACCAAGATTCCACTGACCATGCCAGAAACATGAATTTTCAAGGTTAATGCCGCAAATATTCAAACCGCCATCGTTGTGATTTGTTTATGCATTCATTGCTAATGCTAGTCATACGGGAAACTGCAGGCGTTTAAAATCAACTGGCGTGTCGGTCGGAATCAATGAGATTCGTGGCATAAAAACGCCTTTTCTCTTATACTTTCTTTTAAGGATTGTTTTTTCGAAGACTTTGCCACAGCAAAATGGATGCAATGGATGAAGACTTCGAGGCGGCAAACTGGACAATTCCACCGAGTTTAAAAAGTCGGTTGTTTAGTTTACAATATTATCTTTTCTAGCAAAGAAATCCACCAATTTGTACGTCTTCAAATATCACTTTAAGCTTTGAAATTTTATTCATCGACATCATTCATCAAGGTTTTTGCATATAGAGCAAATTTTAGCAATACCTTCATGATAAAGTCGTTCTTTGATTGTCATCAATTTGCGGGGGAATGTCAACCCGTTTGTCGTTATGTAGCTTGACATACAAGTTGAAACTTAATTTGAGTATTTATTATCTAAATGTGTTTCCATAAAATGGGTGACTCTAAATACAGTACCGAGCATAAGTGAAGGTACTCGATTACTGTTTTTATGAAAACTAAAAAAACATACTTAATAAAAATAAAAACATGGGCGAAAATGTGCATTTTAATTTATTTATTATGTACGGAATATCATAACATAAGTAACTAAAAAGAAAAAAAAGTAATATTTTCAAAAGAAATGCATTTTCAAAAATTGAGTCATAATTTCATCGAACAAAAGTGATGGTACCTTTAAATAAAACATATTTGTTAGCCATTTTGTTTCCTTAAAACAATTCAAATTTGTACCTAATACTTAGTTGGGAATCCTTTTAACCTCAAAACTTCTTGCAAACGCTTTGGCATTGAGTGGACTAGTTTCTTAGTCACTTCAGGCGTTATTTCTGGCCATTCTGCAAGAATTAATTCTTTTAGTATGGGATTTATTCCTTATCTCGTGGTTCCGTATACGCTTTTCAAGGTGGTCCCACAAGTGCTCAATGGGATTCAAATCAGGACTTTGTGATGGTGTTACAAGCATGTGTGGTGTATTATATGCAATCCACATCTTCACATCTAGAGCGGTGTGTTTGAGATCATTGTCTTGTTGGAAATAAAATATGTCTCTGATCCCTAATGCCTCAGTGCTTTCGTGAAGGTTTTCCTTCAAAATGTTAAGGTAAACAATTTTATTCATTATTTCCTCAATGATTACCAAATTACCAACACCGCCAGATGATAAGACCTCATACTGGAACACCACCACCCCATGCCTCACCTTCTTTGGATTCTTCCTTCTTCTTTCTTGGGATTGAGGGCTTCTCCCTTTTTCCTCCACACCTTATGTCTACCATCTGACACGAATGTGTTAAACTTGGACTCATCTGAGAATATGACGTCATCCGAAAATTCTGTGGTTTTATTTTTATACCCATCAGCAAAAGTTATTCGATTTTTCTTGTTGACATCGCTCACATAAGGTTTTTTACGAACTAAGCAATTGCTGTAGTCAGACCTATGGAGCGATCTTCTAACAGTCCACTCGGATATCGTTTTGTTCAAATTACTTGCATTTTTGATGCTCTTTTAAATGGATCCTTTTGAACAATTCGCTTACAAGGTCGCCCTGATTGTTGCTTGTTTTCAATTCTTTTTTTATTATTGAACCGATTAATGGTACAGAACCGTTGATTTTGATCTGCTAAGAATTTCATTGATTTCTTTAGAGGATTTACCGTTTTTGTGATGGTTTATTATAATACTTTTCTCTTCAATTGTTAATTCTTTTCTATTCATTTTGTACGTCTAACTTTAAACTATTTGCAAATATTTAAAATATTAAATAAAATATTAAAATATTGTGTCATAATATCAATTATGAAACAATAAACAAAGCTTTAACTGTTTTATTTTTAAATTGCATTATTTCTTTTCAAAATGAAATAACTGTATAAAAAAAACAATAGGTACCAACACTTTTGCTCGATAAAATTGAAGTGCATTTTTTTAAAATTGCGTTTATTTATAAATAATATTATTTTTTTTTCGGTTAGTCAAATAATGCAGTAATGCAGTATTATGACTAAAGTATACATTTTTTTCCTTAATTATTGTTTTCATTTAGCAGAATTTTTAGATTTTACAAGATTTTTAATGGGGTACCTTCATTTTTGCTCGTCACTGTATATTTCTACTTGTGATGTGTGTAGATACTATGAGGCAAGTTCTGCATTTGGAAAAAAATCCAACTCGAGATTTTGATCAAATTTGACATTACGATGATAAAGAACACGAAAAAAGTGGTTCCGGCAATTCCGTCTGTCTATCTTTATGTCCTCGACCTACAGCCTAAACCACTGAAGGTATTTTTTTCAAACTCGGTATTTACGGGTCTTCGGGTCCCTAGAGGAGCAATTTAACGTGAACTGCCATTCAGCCATATGCAAAATGCCCATACAGCCATATCGAAAACGGCTCTAAAGATTTTGATACAAAAAATTAAGTGTGCATTTATGAGCATAGACTACATTTTGGTTGAAAAAAATGTTACTAACGGTACCTGTCCGTTTTTTTTTTTAATTTCGACTTTCTCATTGACGGCCCTAACGATTTTAGCAAAAAAAAAATATACATAAATATATTGGAAAAAAATATTTTTTTTGGGTTTTTGAAAAAAAAAATCCATTTTTTTTTTGTTTTGAAAAATCAATACATATCATTTGAACGTTTCAATAATTAGTTTTTGAAATTATTTCCTAAAATCTTTATTATTAAATACTTAAAACTGGAATTCCTTTTTTTGGACAATTTTAAGAGAAATTCGTTCTATAAAAATTTTTAAACTTTGTTTGCATTAATTCATACTTTTCTAGAAATAAAATAAAACTAACGCGCCGCCTGTCAACCAAAAAATCAAACAAAAAATAGTGAATCAATAAAATATATACATATATATGTAAACTCCTTACAGTGCAGCATTTTACTATATATAGCAATATTAGATAAATTGCGGTTATTATTAGGTGTACATGAGCGGATCAGTGTGATTAAGGCATAACACAAATAGTTTGCAATTATGAACTTTTTTGGTAGGTACCCAAAATTAATAGCTGCATAGATAACTGTCTAGTTTTTAGTTTTTGTTTTTTTTTTTTTTGTATTGTAATTGCTGGTAAGTTTTGTTTCGAGTATAGTAACATTTGGGGGGCTTCGAAAACATTTGTATATTAAGATTTTTGCTGAGTTAAACAATCTGACAGTAACGTTCATATCCAAAGAACTAAATTTTTACATGACCAAAAATTACGACATAAATACTATTATGTCCCAAAGATAGTACACATTTTTGGTACTTTGTAAAACACGTACGAAATACTACGAAATCCCCAGTTCGAACGCTCGTCTTCAATCACACTCCTGATAGATAAAGCCAATTTGCTTGCAGCACAGTACTTGAGAGCGTAAAAGTTTTTACGGGACGAACCTTCTTTCGCATACGTGCAGTTGCTAGAGTATACTAAAAGATTGGGTAAGCTTTTCCATCTGTCATACTCTAATCGTCTCTTTTCGAGTGGATGGAAAACAGCGTTTATCCAGCTTGTCCCTAAAAAAGGCAAATCTTCTTCCCCCTCTAACTATCGTCCAATTGCACTTACGTTCCTTCTTTCCACAGTCATGAACACGATGATAAATTATGAGCTCAAGAAATATCTTGAAGAACGAAACCTTCTTTTCTTTATTCTTCTTTTATTTATCAAATTAAAAAAAATCTAGCATGGGGTCTTCGAAATATTGAGTTTTGAAAAATTAATTTTCAAATTATTTTTTAAAATCCAAAAAATTTTTGTTTTGAACATTTGAATGCACAATTCTATCCAAATTTTTAGGGAGCTTTAGCAAAAAAAAAATGACTTATATCGGTGGTACCGTTTTTGAGAAAAGCAAAAACAAAAAAAAAATGGTTTCATTTTTCGGAAAATTTTTTTCAACCATTACCTAGCTTTCACTAAATAAAATTTTTTTATTATTTTAGATCTGTAGAGTTTTTGAGAAAAAAAAAAATATTTATAAAATTTCGAAAAAAATTCGTATGGCAGGTACCGTTATTTTTGGTCTTAAAAAAAAAAAAACAAAAACAAAAAAACGTATGGGGGAAAAAATTAAAAATCATATGTACCAGGTTTAAAAAAAATCGGCCGAGTCGTTCGAATTGCCGGACCCACTTTTTTAGTCTTCGCTATCATAGTAAACTTTGATCAAAATCTCGAGTTCGATTTTTTTTCCGAATGCATAACTTGCCTTAAAGTACCTATAAGTCGCAAGTAAAAATGGCAAATCATCCACATAGATGAAAATAAAAAGGTACAGATCAGAGTGACAGCCCATTTTCACCGTTTTTCTTTATTTTTCAAGAATATGTTCTCTTTGACTGGAATATGGTTGGTTATTATGTTTTTTTTATATATTCATTTGCCATATTTCTCGAATTTCGTGATCCCAATTTAGCCATTTAGCTGCTGCGTGAAAACATCTACTTGTACTATTCCTTTTGGTTCGGCGACTGTTACCATTCCTGTTTTCAAGAGTATGCATTCAAAATTGATTGAGGCTCGGCAGGTATTTAATGTCAAGAACAAACATTCAATTTGACTTTATCGAAGAATCTGTCATAATAGAAGTTCCAACTTATACTTTTACATTAAAAAATACAACTTTTCTCGGAATAGTAAAATGACGTTTATCTAAAATCTACAACAATAAGTTAACAAGTTTGACAATTTTATTTTTTACTCATTCGGTAATGGCCCCTCTACACGATGGTCCATCAGATGGTCGATGAGATGGGTTTTAAAAGTTTTGCCTAGTAAATCTTAGCAGGCATATAGGATACGTGCGCTAAACTTTCGAGCCACACCCTCTGGAATGAGACCACTTCTACCCGCTACGGCCCTTACAACCACAATGACGATTTTTGACGAATCCAATACTTGCCTTGACCTACTCGTACATACTGTAAGTATACCGTAAGTAAAAAGTCCGTTCATTTTTAAAATAAAATATAGAAAGGCTTCAGATTGTACTTCTTAGAATGCAACAAAGAAATTGATTTTTTTTTTTGTAATTTTCATTACTATTTTCGCCGCAACAAATTTATTTTAGTAATGGAAGTAACATTTTTTGAGAGTGAATCGGTCCGAGTTCAATTGGAAGATAAGATAGGGAAGAAAAAAAAACAAATACAAAAACTAAATCAATATTGCTTCTAAACTAAAATAATATCTAAAGAGGGTGAGTAGTTGTGTGATATAAGAACTAGAACACAAAGAACACCTAAAATGAACATGTACTTATGTATATATGTGTATGTTTTGTATATATTTTCTTTTTATTTGTTGAAACTATTTTACGGACAAACATATAAATTAATATTTAAGAACGTGTGCAAAAATATTACAATAAATAATTTATTTAATTGAAAGCCCACAATAGTGTCTTATGATACATATATATGTACATATGTATATTCAATGGCATAGCGCGACTCACCGACTGGCAGGTTAATACATGTGCCAAATTATAGATATGGAAAATGCAACAGTGTTTATTTTGTCAGCATGAATATAGTGTGTACACATTCTTTACAAGTAGTTACAAGTATATACATATTTTTTTTTTATTTTTGAAACAAGATTGACAAACTGATTTTTATTTTATTTAAGATTTTTTTTCAATTAGCGCATATGTACATGCTTTACTTATCGGAGCCCAAATTTGGATAGCAACTCGACTTCTAACGAATTTGATGCGCTGTCCGACTCTATCCAAAGAATTGTTTTTCATTTTCCGCACAGAGAAATCGTTATTACGGGCCATTTCTATGTTCACAATTCTTCGTGGTTGCGCTGGTCAGACAACACCTGAAGGAAAGTATGTCGAAACTTTTTCTGAATTAAACAACCTGACTCAGTTCATTTCTACTCAACCTGACGTTGCAGGTCAATCCGTCAACACTCTTGACTTGTTTCTATATGTAAATATAGTATACCCACTAGGCACATCCGACATTTATGTCATATCTGCAAACTTCTCATGTCAACAAATCCCAATTAGAGAAATAATTTCTAAGAGAACCGTTTGGCAATACGAGAAAGGCAACTGGGACGGTCTCAATGATTTCTTCAGGAACTTTAATTGGTCACTATGCTTCAAGTGCAGATATGGTCACAAATTTAATTCTTTATAAGTCTTTATAAGACCGAAAGAGAGCTCATGGTTTGATTTGAGCTATAAAGAGGTTATTAGGTTCAAAGAACTCAGTTTCCGATGTTATAAATCCAACCCTGCTGAGGAAAACCGGAATAAGTTCAAACAAGCTCAAGAACCAATTTTTTGCATGACCAAAAATTACGGCAAAAAATACTGCAATGTCCCAAAAGTATTTAAAATGTTTGGTCATTTGTAAAAAACGTACGAAATACTACTTCGTCTTTGGTTCCTACGCTCGTTTTCAACGACACTCCTTACCACAGCTCACAAGAAAAAGCCAATTTGCTTGTAGAGCAGTTTGCTGTCAATTCGACGCTGTCTGAAAGTGTCATGATTACTCCTGTATATGAGAGCGTTAATTATTTTATGGGACAAAACTTCTTTCGCCGCCGCGCCGTTTAGTTGCAAGAGTACTGAAAGATCTCGTATACACAAATCCACTGGCCAGGATAGTATTCCTCAATTATTCTGAAGAGGTGTTCTTCTAAGCTTCCAAACCCATTGCGTAAGCTTTTTCATCTGTCCCACTTTACTGGTCTCTTTTCGAGTGGATGGAAAACAGCATTTGTCCAGTCTGTCCCTAAAAAGGCGAATCTTCTTCCCCTCTAACTATCGTTAATTGCACTTACTTACATCCCTTCTTTCTGAAGTTATGGAAACGCTGATAAATTACCAGCTCAAGAAATATCCTCAGCAACGAAAGCTTCTCAATGACCGGCAGTATGGCAGTACAGCCATACGTACTGATGGTATATCTCATGAACAGTGGTTTCAAGCTTTTCTATCGAAAATGCGTGCTTTTGGTATTCGATGAATCGTTGCAGATCAGATCTGGCTGTAATCTATAAGGCTTTTATTCGTGCAAAGCTCAAGTACAATTCTCATATTTGGGCAGGTGCTCCAATAACACACTTGAGTCTCTTGGATAGAATCCAAATAGAGCTTTAAAAATGATAGGTGATAGAAGTATAACAGAAACATTTGCATCTCTCGAGCAACATCGCAATGTTTCTTTTCTTTCATTATTTTACCGTTATCTTCATAAAGAGTGTTTTAGTGAAATAGCCAGTAGCATTCATCCCCTCAAACAATTTAACCCTAATACTCACGCTTCGGGGAATGTCCATCAGTTTACCCTTGAGCCCAACTTCGGACGTACAGTTAAATTCAGCACAAAACGAATGTGGAATACTTCACCCGACTATATATATCCTTCCCATTTTAATATTCAGACATTTAAAACCAATACATGCATCGGTATCTCCTTTCAAATCCTCTCTCACTTTACTTAAACGCTCGCACTTTGGTAAACCATTTTAAGGGTAGTCATAATCCCTTTAGAGCTTGAAAATTATTTAAAAAAAACTGTTGTTTATTATTCAGTTACTGATGCCAAATCGATGATGAAATAAAATGCCTACCAATGATAAAACTTTATTATCAAAATGGGTGTTGGTTAGTGCAAACGTTGCGCCGATTTTACGGTAGACGTGGTGGCCCCTCACACTCGACTCTTCAACGTTTGCTGGCCAAATTTGAGACGACCGGTTCGGTGATCAATCAGCCAACATTCTAACGTCGAAGGAAAGCAAATTCTTCCGAGATCATCGCCGCGATCCGTGGACTTTTGCGTCGGTACTTGTGCCTACACCCGTACAATATCTAACTGACCCACAAGCTCATAGATAACGGCGGCTTCAAAGAGTTTGGAAGAGGACCCCAATTTTGGCAGAAATATCATCTTTAGCGACGAGGCACATTTTTGGACGACCGGCAAGCAAAATTACCGATATTGGACGACACCAATCCACGCGAGGTTCACTAGGTGACAGAGTATCATCAACAAGTAGCAACAAGAAGCACAGTGCGTCCCGTTCATACTAAGCAATGCTCAAAATTCTATATCAGCTTTAAACACTATTGTATACAGATAGTTACTACCGTTATAACTAAATGAAATCTAGTAACTTGCAGCATTGGCAACGCATTTTAAGTTTTTTAATAAATGTAAGACTAATCAATTAAAGGTTCTTCGAGTAGCATTTTTATAACTTCTAGATAAAACATTTTCCGTGGATTTTTCCATATAACAGAATTAATGCTTTTTAGTTCACCAATTAATCTTAATGGAATCATAGATGATAAAAACGTGTATTTATCGTCACTTTTTAAGAGGCAAATTGTTGCATATATTGGGGGTGACTTGAGCTCCCATCAAATCCCCACTGCCTATCTAATATCAGGTTTTCCGCTAGATCTACAACTCATCTGTGCAGAATATGCTCACATTTCTGCACTATGTTGAGAACCTAATTCAAGTGTTATTCACTTCGTTTGTTCACTACTCTGCACAAAATCTATTGTTGGTAGGCCACGTTTAAGTTAAATTAAAGTTCAAATCGCCTTATAACCAAACACTTTCATCGTGAAAGACTATTGAATTTACTCCATATAAAAAACAATTAAGATTTAAAATTTCGTAGTTTATATTTGATGTTTTGTATAAATTTGTTTGGACATAATGGTTTTGCAGCAATAAATTTCGGAAGATTTACATATTTTTCTCCAATCTTTTTCAATTGGTTGTCAAATAGTTTTTCACACAAGATTTAAGTTTAATTGCTATCTGTCGAAGATTCACCTAAAGAAGAATAGGGAGATGTAAGAAATGAATGCACACATTCTGGATATGTACAAAAAACGAAGTAAGAAACCAATACATTTCAATTGCCAGCTTTACTCTTAATAAATTAAAAACGAAAATTAAATTAATAGGATCACAGATATTTTGTATTAAACAAATTAAAAATTCAATGTCAATAGCTTAAAAGCTAATACCTTGAGTTATGTACGTATATTCTTAACTTTGTCAAGATTGAAGTTTCTAGACTTGGGAAAAGTAAAGTGCATCGTTTTCAATTTTAAAAATGATGTGAATCGAAGCAGTTGAATGAAAATTGAACAAATCTCTTATTTCAAACCCCATGTCATGGCAAGCCACTCGAAGCTTAACAAAAACCTGCCAGTTATGTGTTTGATTTCACAATATTACTTGCTAATATTTAAATTTAAGCTAGACAAAATTATAAATACAAAGATTTTTTTCTTTGAGTCTGCATCATTAAATTTGAAAGCACTCTTCGCAAAATTTCATTGCATGCGAGAAAAAGCTCGATTCATTTATATATTTTATTATATTATTCGCCTTCTTTTCTTTGACCGGATGCTCGTAAGCTCATTTGAGCTGCAAAAACAAGTTTAGGTACTGAAAAAGTACTTAGTAACTCTACAGTGCGCTTTCGTTTTGTCTGTTCACTACTATTGGTATGGTAATATCAAGTGCAGGGCGTCCAGCCGATGAAGTATATTTTTTGAACGAAAAATTTTGATTGAGCCAACTTTTTTCAGAACAAAAAAAGTTTTTTTTTTTTTTAATTTGGTGTGAACGGTCCCTTTTTGTTATGAACTGGAATTTAAAGTGTTTTAAAGCTAGTTTTAAATTAGTGATGTGACTTGGGCTCGACAAACATTTATTTTGTATGAAGGAATCAAAATCTAAGAACTTTTGGTAAATATATTTTGTATGCTTGAGAGATTAATTTCGACCAGTTTTTTTCTTGGGCTTTGCTAATTTTGGACTTCAGAATCAATAAAACAATTTGCAAAGTACAAAATGAGAAATAGTTTTCAAAAAGCTAAAGGGTAAGTAAAATTACGGGTTATTTCTAAAGTATATTAATGTTAATTTATAATCTGACTGCTTTCTTAAGGCTCAAAATTGTGATTAAAATAGAGAGCGTAATATTTTATAAGTTGTAGAAATTTTGCAAATTCTTGCTTGAATATCATCGCATAATAGAAAACTCAATTCCAAAGCTAGAAAGTATAAATGTTCGACGGGATAGATTTATGTATAACAGAGAGCTTTTTCAGAAACACTGGTGCCCGCTGCTGTTTGCACGGCACCTAACTTAAGAAATTACCACTAAAATAAGAAACAGAATCACTGTGTTTGTGTAATCTTCTCTGAGCTCACATACGAGTACATACAACCCTACATGACCTATCCGCTCCCCGGGTGAAAGGAGATACATAGAACAGAAGACTCATCGCCAATTTGCAACCAACCCTTCCTTATTGACATTCAGCCATATTTATAAACTCATTATAGTGAGTACATACGGCTATGCAACCCTTATAATGCCTCTAAACGCAAAATCGTTATTTATAAAACTTATGTGACGTTGAATAGAGGCATTATAAGCTAAACGCGTTTGAAGGTTGAATAGTGCCTACATAAGGACATTTTAGTATTGAACTGTCACATTCACTTTGACATCACATTGAATTATAAAGATTATCAACAAAAAAATGCCTTTGACTTGATATTGAAACTAAAACTTTGTGTTATTTTTATTTATTGAAACAAAAATGTTATGCTAATATATTAAAAGCAAATTGAATTGGAAATTGTTTAGAATTAAATAGATAAATATACTTGTTGGTGATGTTTCTCCACGCATCTTTATCCGGTGTGTTAGTGTTGTAATTATTATATTGCATTATTGAATTTTATCCTCAAGAACTTGTCTGAGGAGTATTCCAGCTATAATGAAACGAATAACAATTTGATTTCCAGTATTGTGCTAGAGATAATTACATACTTTATCTGATGAATCAAGGTTAATTGTTGGAATTCTTTTAGCTTTTGGTAGTTTCGTTTTTGTTTATTAAATTCGATAGACAGACAAGATGTTTTTTTTTTTTTGTTTTTTGATAAACAGCTGAGTGTTATGAAGGCTAAATGTAATAGATTCTTACTTTTTGGTATTTTATTTGACACAAGCTCATTATAACTATGCAGGGTAGGCAAATGTTTTATAAATATGAATTTGCATAGTGGATGAATAAGTCCTTATGCATTGCATAACTATTCACGCGTTTAGGGAATTCTAATAAATACGGCTGATTATGTATATTAAAAAAAAAAACACTGTGAATCAGAGTTACCATTGCCCAGTTGATGAAAATTCATATGGCATTTTCTTCGGTTTTTGCTATGTAAGTTTCAGGATTTAAGCTTTTTAGAGAGGTGTTGACGCTTGGTGTTTTTCTGTTTTCATGTTTTAGGTTTTCCTTTTATGTACTTATGAAAAAACAGTTAAAAATTATACAATTGTTGGGTATTATCTTTTAGAGAGTTTTTATTATGACTTATTAATGTTTACGCTGAAAAATCGCATCGTTGTAGGATGTGGGAAATGGATATTTTTACAGAAGGTGAAATAGAAAATTTGATAATAAGCTTGAAAGGATAAAGCAGTAGCAGCAACTACTCGTCGGCATCGGAGTAATGACCTAATTTGTTTTTACTTCATTAAGCTTTTTTCTGTGATATATTTTTTACCTAGAAAGGGATTAGGCCTACTTGGGTTACTCTTAAAAAACGCACTTGCTATCTTCCCTTTTGGTGGCTTATATTATATAAAGATAGCTTATTGAAATCCATAATGGTCAGACTGAAAGGCAAATATCCTATCTTCCCTGTACTACAAGTATAGTTTAAAAAAAAATTGAAAACGATTTTATAGTAAAAATTAGCTATCAGAAATTGATTAATATTCATCGATTTTTTTAAATAAGAAAAAAAATTTTTGGCGTCAATTTTGAAAATCGAAAAATAATATTGGGGGGCAAAAGTCAAGAACTTTTTTTTTGGATTACATTGCCCTACTTTCAGACCCCCATAGAAGATTTGGAATAAAACGTAAAAGAAACCATGAAATAAATTCCTTATTTTCATGTCACTTTTTTAATACAAACAAATTTTGTTTACTTCAGTTTTAAACTTTAAACGCAATCAACATACAGTGAACACTGGAAAACGTGAACTAATTAAAACCGAGGGTGTTCATGTTTTTGACATTGTTCATGTTTTGGAATGTAACATTTTATGATTAAAATGGCATTCCTACCGTATTGTCTTACTACTGCTCTTAAAATAAAACATATTTTCCTTCATTTTATATAGGTTTATGAATATTTTTACAATTTTACACATATTGGTACGGGTTATTAAAAAAATTGATTAAATTCCATTTTTAAATTAGAACGTTTTACAAATAAAAGTTTCATTTAACAAACAAAATTTGTAATTTTTGTCTGTTCTATTTTTGCCAACATTTTAACTACAATTTCTCTTAGGCGTTTATGTCGCTTTGGTCAAAGCCTTCATCTGAACACCATTGATACCATCGATTTGTTCGCGTTTTAGAGCAGACAATGTAAAAATTACAGTATTCACGTTTTGGGGGGTTCACGTTTTCCAATGTTCACTGTACTTAAATTCTAATTTAATTCATTTATCAATGGATGATTACATTTAATAAAATAAATAAGCTTACAAGAGTTATTTTACATAGATTTTATTATAAAACAATAATTAGTTAGACATTCGTAATAATTCCAAACATTTTCACATGAAAGATTAAAAACTCAAGTATTTGTAGTTTAAATTGTTCCCTATTCATTACAATGCCGACTTCATTGAGGACAGAGTTGAACAATGTTAAGCATCTTGAAATCGGCTCATTTAAAGCATAGTTCTATGATTAGAAACGTTCTTAAGTAATATTTCCAGGACGTAGAATGTAATAAAATTCAATAAATAGATACGACTACATTGAATATTCTTTAATAAAAATTAGATTTTGAGCATTTATTTTTACTGTAAGCGTTTTCATATGACATGAATATGTTTATATGTATATATGTATACATAAATGTGTATATACTTTGTTATAAAAATATTTTGTAATTCTAATTATTTAAGTCTTTTGTATAACATCGCTAAATATTAAAGTTTGATATATGTATGTATGTTTCTTAATTTATTATTATTCAATCTTATTATTTTATAGAATAAACATCTATATGTTGATGAACAATAGTTTCTTATTATTTTGGATTTATCTAGAAATTCAAAGTCCTATAAACAACTTATAGGTTATGGGCCCAGACAACACATAATAAAGGGCAAATTTTAATTAAAATTCTAAAAGGAAAGAAAATATTTTTGCAAAATGGAAGATGGAAGATTGATTTTCAAAAAGCTTAATAACAATAACTATCAAATATGGAAGTACAGGATGGAATTATTGCTCATCAAAGAAAATCTTTGGACTGTAGTCAATACAGAAAGACCTGTTACTGTTGATGAAAATTGGACTTTGAAAGATGGAAGGGCTGGCGCTACAATTGGACTGGCAGTGGAAGATTCTCAACTTATGCATATTCGGAAATTGAATACAGCTTGAGAATGCTGGTTTGCTCTGAGAAAAGACACATCAGAAGTCAACACTTTCAAATAAAGTTATGCTATTGAAGAAGTCATGTCGCATGCAACTAAAGAACGGACAACTAATGGAAGACCACATTTGTGAAATGATATACATTGTGGATCGTCTTCTTGGATTAGGTGATACATTAGCAGATCATCTTGTTGTCGCCTTTCTTTTAGGAAGTTTTCCGGACGATTACAACTTATTAGTACATACTCTTGACTTTAGATCTAATAAAAGAGAAGCTGATTCAAGAACACAGAAGGAAAACTGAAAAAGTTTTAAAAGAATCATCGGAAGATGCAGCATTAAAGACAAGAAACTTTAAAATTAAATGTTATTCCTGTGGTAAAATTGGACACTTAAAAAAGGATTGGCCCAAACAATAATCTTAAACAGAAGAAATTCAAGTTCAAAGCTAAGAAAACTGAAACCGAATCTACAAAATCTGGTGCTGGTGAGTACAGCGAAAATAATTTGGAATTATGTTTTAGTTCCGCTTCAAATAAGATGGATTCTGCATGGTATATCGACGCCCCAGAGGAAAAATATTACAATTCAAGAGCTTAGGCGAAAAACATTCTAACTTGGGAAGACTGGACGAAAAACATTTTAATTCTTGAAGTCCAGACGAAAAACATTCTAGCTCGGGAAAACCAGACGAAAAACATTCTAACTCAGGAAGTCCGGACGAAAAACATTTTAACTTGAAAAGAAAAACTTAACGTGAAAAAGAAAACATTTACAAGTTTTAAAAATCAAGCTTTATAATCAGTTCATTGATTTTTTCAAATATAAAAAAATTGGAATTCTTTTAACGTAATTTCGAAAGTTTCCTTTTTACATCCAAAAATAATGCAGTGCAATATTTTTGTCTGAGAATTCAGAGATATGCTGTTTTTCGCCCGATAATTTCGAAATAAATTGTTTTTCGTCGGCGATTTTCATGTTAGAATGTTTTTCGTCCCAGATTTTTGAGTTAGAATGCTTTTCGTCCGAGATTTTTGAGTAGAATGTTTTTCACCCGAAATAATTTTTCACGAAATGTTATTCGTCTGTGGCGTCGATATTGACTCAGTCGCTACATGTCATATGTGCAATGCTGACAATTTTTTTAAAAAAATTAAATAGAAAGTCTGGTGATAGTATTTGTTTAGAAAATGGACATACGGTTGAAGCAAAAGGTTCGGGCGATGATATCTTATACTGTCAAAATAAACCAATATCTATTAAGAATGTGCTTTATGTTCCTGAATTAGACGGTAATTTGTTTTCAGTTAGAAAACTTGTTCGAAATAGTTGGCAAGTTCTATTTAAGAACGAATTATCATTTCAAGGAATAATTTATGCAACAGGTAGCTTACATAAAAACCTATATACACTAAATAAAGACAACTACGTTGGAAAAGAAATTGAAAAATAATGCATACTTTTCATTTATTGTAAACGCATATATTCGGCGTTCATTTCGGAGAGTAGTAATTTTTTATACGTCCAGATTTTCCTTTTCTTATAGGCGAAAGAGCGGGATTTTCGTTTATTTTTTTTTATTTTGTCTACCGATGACTTTGCCAATATTGCAATCAATGGAATTTTTTCTCTGAGTGTACGGTGTTCAATAAAAAACTCATTTTTTCGAAATTTTTTTCTGGCGGAAGGTCTTTTCGTCTAGCCATGATTAGACGAGGGTTTTAACACAAAAGACCCGATCAAACCAAATTGATTGTACCACAATATAAAACTTAATGATTCCCAAAACACATTTTTGGCGGTAAATGCAAATGATAATTCACGAAAAAGCGCGTTAAAAATCTCAACAAATAAAAAACCAAAGTTTGAAAAAATGACGTACCCATTCAAAAAGATGGCTACTACCAAAATAAATATTGTTTTGTGTTACCAATTTTTATTTTATTTAAAGCTTAATACTTATAAATTCATTTCCTAAGCAAATAAATATTTATATTAGTAAGGTTATTGTATGCATTTTCATGCACTCAATCCTGAAAATGTATTATTTTTTCAAGTTGCCGTAATAATTTGATCAATTTTACCATTCGAATGATTTCTCATATCTACTTACTCTAAATGAAGACTCGAAAAAGTGCCTATTCGAGATCGAGAAGCGAATATTGAACAAAAGGACAGAAAAGAAAAAACAAAATCGAGAACTCGAGATATTCATTTTCGCACTCGATGCATCTTTGAGGGTTGAATATGGAATTGTAAAGGAAAGGCGAGATTTTATGATTTTTTTATGTTTGCTTTTTTTTACCTTAAAAGGGAGCGTTTGTTTCCTACTTTTTTTACTTCATATTGTTTCGAAAATCATTCGATTCTTTTAATCATTCGAATACTAATATCTCGATTCTTAAAATCATTCGATTATGCCCAACTCTATTCTTTCAGCTAAGGAGTCAGGCCAATACACAGGATTAAGGGTATAATGAATCGTTTAATGTATGTACAGGGAGACTCTCTTCAAAATGTCATACTTCCTCATGCTGAGGAAAATATGCCATTGCAATGGATCTTTCAACATGACAACGATCCTTAACATACCGCTAATGTTGTGAAGGATTAGTTAAAGGAAATCCTTTGATCTCAACTCCTGTAGATCAGAGAATTGAACTTACCAAATGCAATAATTTAGAAATCATCCTTGAACAAGCGCAAATAAAATCCCCATGCAAATAATTTACAGTCTTATTGACACGATGCCTCGCCGCTGTGCTGAAGTTATTATGTAAAAATAACGTTTACGCAACAATTTGTGAATTATGTGCTTAGGTTTTTTAAATTAATTTTTAATGAATTTTAAATTATTTTGTTGATTTTTAAATAATTGGACATATATTTTGATTAAGTAAAAAATAAAATTATGAAATTATTATTTGTTTTCTTAATTTCGGTCACTTTTTTCTAAAGTGAAATCATTTCGTGCTTTTGGCCGACACTATATGATAAACCTATTATTTATATATTATATACGTATCTATTATATTTATACATATCTTAGCTGGAACCCCCGACACAGGGATATACAGTCACTCAACTTATTGATCACGTGATCAATATAAAATATGTACATCTTTTTGTTGTAACTTTATAGTTTTAACTGTTAGAGCAACTTAATTTGTACTCAAAACAAATTGAGTCATTAGGAATTAGTGTAAAAAAGGGAAGTCAAAATGCACCGTTATTTCCTGAGTATAGTGAAAAGTTTTGAGGGAATGCATGTGATCAATTTGTTGATCTTATTGCAGTTGACTATAAATGTGACTCAAGTGTAGTGAAAATCGAAATTTTCTTATTGTTTTTAATTAAAATTAAATAATTTATTTATTTATTTATTATTATTAAATTTATTTTGAGTATATTGAAATTAATATTCTGCAAAAGGTATTATAACATTTCGGTTTCTGAAGGCATTTTATATTTTCTTTATTTTAATGGTAGATGAAAGAACTCAGTAGCTTCACAATTAAAGAAGTGCAAAGGCTTATTGTTTCTAAGGAAACTCATCGTGAAATTTCTCGAAAACTAAAAGTATTATTGGGAATGATATCAAAAATACGAAAGAATATGGAGGTCCAAGTTGAAAAAAGTCGATCTGGAAAAAAACCAATTTTGAATTCCACCTTTCAAAGGCGTATTGTGAGGCAAATAAAGTATGGCGTAACTGATAATGCGGTTCAGATCAATAAAGGACTTAACCTCAATGATGGGATTAATGTAACAACTGAAGCTGTGAGAAAAGTTTTGCGCAAGAACGGTTTTCATGGACGAGTTAAAATAAAGAAGCCACTTTTGACAGACCGTCATAAGAAATTGAGGTTGGACTTTGCAAAAAAATACAAAAATTATAGTGTAAGTGATTGGGCAAGGGTAATTTGGTCGGATGAAACAAAAATAAACCGTTTTGGATCTGATGGCCGTCAATGGATTTGGAGGAAACCTGGTGAACGAATAAGCGATCGGATCGTGAAACCAACACTCAAATTTGGAGGAGGAAATCTTATGATTTGGGGGTGCATGTGCACGGAAGGGGTCGGTGAATGCATTAGAGTGGTAGGTCGCATGAATGCGGAACAATACATCACCATTTTGGGAGAAGGACTCCCAAGAAGCCTGCAAAAATGGAACAAAAGTGTGTCGGACATCATCTTCCAGCAAGATAATGATCCGAAACACACAGCCGGAATTACTAAAGCGTGGCTGGAAAGCAATCAGTTTGAGACACTTGATTGGCCACCACAATCTCCTGACCTCAACCCGATCGAACATCTTTGGGTTGAGGTTAAACGTGCGATATCAGATATGCCCGGAGATTGTGCAGATTTACAAGCATTATGGCAAAGAACTCAAACTGCTTAGCAAAGTATCAGCTCGAATCAATGCAAAACGTTAGTTGAATCCATGCGCAGAAGAATAAAAGCAGTACTCAAAGCAAAAGGAAGCCATACAAAATATTAAGCAACCTGAATTTCACAGAGTCAACAAATTGATCAAGTGCTCTTTTTTTTCATTTTTTAATTAATGTAAGTAAATAGATGAATTTTGATGTTCTTAATTTTTTAATTGAACTATTATGCTATTTTGTTATTTTGTAAAAAAAATCGTTGAAAAATCTGGATAAATAAAAAAGTTATAAACAAAAGTCGAGCGTTCTGAAAATTATGTGATCAATAAGTTGAGTGACTGTAAGTTCCGAAATCTTATTTTGGACCTATGTCCCTATACAGCGTGTTCTAAAATTCAACGTCGAAACGAAAACGGGTGATAGGGTAGGTGGTGACAATTATCAGAAAAATAATTTTAAAAAATAGTAGCCATGTACTTTGTGAGTTATAGGCATTCGAAAAAAAATTGAAAAATGGTCACCCTATGACGGTCTTTCAAGTGCCGTGGTTACAAATCTTAACTTTTCTCAAATTTTGTTGTTGTTATGGAACCTTAAAAAATCCTGCTAACAATTGGCATCAAAAATTTAAACACACCTGCATTAGTTTTAAAGAAAATATCACTTTTTTGCCCAACTAAGTACTCAACATTTTTACATGACCCTAATTCAATGTACTGTAGTGTAAAAATAATGTACTACGAAATTTTGGCAAGTTACCTTAAAAGTTGGCGTGTTTTATTCTCATTTCAAAATGGTATAACATTTTTGGGGATATTTCATAAATAACGGAAACCAAAATGTTTTTCTCAAGTAACCCGGTCTTTTTAATTCATTAAAAAAAAACTTTGAATGCACTCTAGGCTTCCTCGTTTCTAAGTTTAAGTTCGAGGGGGGTGAACAGTAATTTATAAGTAACTACTACCAGGTCCAGAGTACAGCGGGCTATCAGACAGTGATTCATTTCTATTATTTGATTTGAGTTTTAAATGAAATTCAATTTTTCAACAAAAATTACATCAAAAGTTTATTTAGGTTAGCTATAACAAATAATGTTCAAATTGTTTACCTCCAACGGCAATGAACGACCTTCTTAAAAAATATCGGCTTACAAGACGGGTGAATCTCCATGAGTTGATGTCTGCAACGGCCTCCGTGATTTTTTGGCGCAGCTCGGCAAAGTTTTGGATCGGTTTTGAGTATACTTTTTCTTTTACTACCCCCAAAAGAAAGAAATTGCACCAGACCGCCCTATCCACCTGCTTGGGTATTCTTCATCAAGGATAATGCTCTGGGCAGCCGTCTTGTTGAAACCACATATTTCCATAAATGCTAAGTGGGACACCTTCCAATAAATTGGGTAAGTGGTTTTGAAAAAAAATCTAAATACACCTCGCCGTTCAAGTTATCTGGTAGCTCGAATGGTCCAATAATTTTACCTTTAAGAATTCCGGTCCACATATTTACTTTGAAGCGATACTGCGATTTGTCTTCCCTCATCAAATGTGGATTTTCTACATGCCACTCGTGCAAATGGTAAGGTTCATGTATCCATCCTTTTTAAATGTTGATTCATCGGACCACAGAATTTTGTCCAAGAATCAAAACCGATCTACTCAAAACCGATCCAAAACTTAGCCGAGATGCACGTGTTTCTTATTGCCCTCATATTGTTTTCGGCTTGTTAAAAAACAAATTCCAGAACAGGGGCGGCGCCTCTTTCATTAGACTATTGTTTTTTTAGAATTGTCTGCAAGAATCTCCTTCCGAAACATTTCAGGGGCAGTAATTATGATTATGTTTGAATGTGTGTACACAAATTAAAATTTAATAGAAAGTAGGTTTGCTAATTTTCTCAAAACTAGTAGACCTAAAACCATCTTGTTTTCAGTATTCGATTGAAAACTAATAAAAGTAAAATAAAATGCCCGACTGGGCATACAAATATTTTTTTTTTTTTTTTTTTTTTTTTTTTTCAAAAATTCAAAATATAATTTTTTTCTATATGAAGGTTCTTTTATAATACAAACCCTATATACTACTGAAATAAATCAGCCAAGTAGAAGACTTAGCACTATTATTGGACATTTTCAATCTTTTGAGAATCTTATCTATACAAAAATTTATTAAAATCCGTTATGTCAATAATGAGAAATTCAAAATTTGAAAAAATGGTTCTATGGTAGTTACAGTCAGTAATATCTTAATTTCAATTTTCGTATTGAAGTATAGATCTTAAAATTAATCGAAAGAAAAAAAAATTGATCAACTTTCCAGGAGCCGTTTTCGATAAAAATACGATTTTCGAAAACCATGTATATTGTTTACCATTTGTATGGTTGGTACCGTTATTTTTAGATAAAATAAATTTGTTTTAATATCTTGTAGATTATATATATATGTATATATATAATATATATATATAATATAAAAAAAATAATATATATATATATAAGGTTTTAATTGTCAAGTTTTAAAAAATTGAGCATAGGGCTTTCGAAGTACATATTGAGTTTTGAAAAAAAAAAATTATTATTTCTAAATCCAAAGATTTAGTTTTGTATATTTGAACACTCAATACTATCCAAACTTTTGGGCAGATATGGCATACAAAACATGATCAAAATCGGTTGTACCGTTTTTGAGAAAATCAAAAACAAAAAAATGGTTTTAGGGGGGTACACTAATAACCATTTTTCGAATTTTTTTTCAACATTACCTAGCTTTGCCTAAATGAAATCTTGTGAATTTTATTTAAAAAAAAAATCTGTTAGTTTGGCAAATTTTTATAAAATTTAGAAAATTTATAAATACATTTTATTTGTTCAACATGTTCAATTTGCATCACCGTCGTCTTCAGCAAAGAAAATAAACTGCGCCCTATGAAAATTCTACATTTACATCTATTTGTAATTATATTTCACTGTTAACGGAAGTGTGTTGTGTTCTGCCTATATTTAATAAACCTATATATAAGATTGCGCAAAATGAATCAGACAAGCAATGGAGCGCTATACACCGCAAGAGCGTGGAATAATTGTGTCGATTTTTTTGACCAATAAAATCGGTCGGTGCTGTTAGCGCAGCGTGAATTTCGACGTCGATTTCCTAATAGTGTCCTATGGAATCACAGGAAACCAATTGGACATCATTAGACGGACCCTACAGCCAACAATTATAATTAATGATAAGTAATTATTTAATAATGTACAATGAAACCTCACTTGTAGTTATAAGTGTCAACTGACATGTTAAGATTTTTTTAAACTAATGAATTATACAAGACAAAAAAAAAGACCTTAGACAATCGCAACCCTTAGGGAGAATATTAGACAAGAATGCGAACAGTTATTACCGGAAATCTTGTGGAAATTCATTGAAAATGCGACAATAATATTCCAGTACAGATATAGTCTCAAATCTGATTCTTTTCGGTATGAGAAATTTTATTCCGAATACCCATCAAATCGAAAGAAAACTTCTGGTTTGTAAAGAGGCTATCGGTGTTAAAGAAGTTAGTTTCCGTACTTACAAAGCCAAACCTACTGAGGAAAACCGGATTATGAACAAACAAGCTAGAAAGACCTGTAACGTTCATATCCGACGAAATAAATTTTTATATGACCAAAAATTACGGCAAAAATACTATTATATCCCAAAGGTAGTAAAAATGTTTGGTCATTTGTAAAAAAAAAGAACGAAACACTACGAAATCCTCAGTTCCAACGCTCGATTTCAATGACACTCGATTTCAATGGAAGCTCGATAGATAAAGCCAATTTGCTGTTAGTTCGACGCTACCATAGAGTGGCATGACTCCTTCTGTACATGAGAGCGTAGACGATTTTATAGGACGAATCTTCTTTGGCACTCGTGCTGTTGTTAGAGTACAAAGATCATAACATTCAAAAATCCGCTGGACCGGATAGTATCCCTCCTATTGTTCTGAACAGGTGTTCTTCAACGCTGGCAAAACCACTGCGTAAGCTTTTCCATCTGTCCTACTCTATAGGTCTCTTTCCGAGTGTATGGAAAACGTCCAACCTGCCCCTAAAAAAGGCAAATCCTCCCCCCTCTAACTCGTCCAATTGCACTATGTCCGTTTTTTCCAAGGTCATTGAAACGCTGATAATTTTCAGCTTAAGAAATATCTTGAGGAACGAAAGTTTCTTAATGAACGGCAGTATGGCTTTCGTAGCAATAAGTCCACTGGTAATCTGATAGTATAACTCACTAAACAGTAAAACAAATCTTTACATCGTTTTGGAGAAAGTAAGATTATTGCACTTCATATTTCAAAGGCATTTGATAGAGTTTGGCATCAAGCTGTCTTATCGAAAATGCGTGCATTTGGTATCGATGAATCTCTTCTTCAATATATTAGAAACTACTTTTCAAACTGCTCAATACAAGTTGTGTTACATGGGTTTAATTCTGAAATTCATAAAATAAATACTGGTGTGCTAAACTGCTCCGTTTTTTCTCCGACGTTTTTCTGATATTGCTCAATGATCTTTTGTCTGAAACTCATACTCCATTAAATGGTTTTGCTGATGACGGTACTCTCGGTTTCTTATTTTTATTTCAAGATGCATGGCTTTGTTCTTCTTAGTTTGTCATTTCAATCATATATCGTCGCTTTTCCGGCAGAGTGGCATAAGTCGAAATTTGCAAATTTTCAGGAGAGCCTTTTAAAGTTTTTTTTCATACTGAAAAAAAAATTTCGTTGTTCATAAAAAACAAAACTCGAATGTTAAATACGTGAAAAAATTGCATTTTTTGTTTTTTAAGTTTTATAAAAAACGAAATATTAAAAAAAAAAACAAAAATTGATTTATGCCGTATTTATACGTAGAAAATGACAGGGATGTTTTTGAACATTGAGAGCGGCGCTTTTTCATAACTCGGAAACTATAAGAAGTAGGTTAACACCGATTACACAGAAAAATTGTGTTTTTTTTTTCAGCTCAGTTCTGTGTTCTAAACTAAAAAACGATAAATTTCGACTTATGCCACTCTGGCGGAAAAGCGACGATATGTACATAGGTACCTACGAAAGTACCCTATCTTTTTGCAGCATTGATTGAGAATTGTTGCTTTAAAAAGATAATATTTGATTTTTCAAATCAAATACCTACTTCTTGAAAGGAGATTATTTCATAAAATAGAATGCTCATAAACATATGTATGTATTGAGGTACATATATCTCTTTACCTCAGTACTAAAAACGGTAAAAAAAAGAATTGTTGCATAAGTTTAAAACTGCATTATCCTGCACGTCGATATGACACAAGCACCTGATTAGGATATCTCCCTTACTCTGCTTATAGTTGCAAAAACCGGCAATTTAAAATATTTTCTTTCTTACTACTTGGTCTTTATTGCTTATCCTAAATTGTGGCCACTTCAGCGCCACCACATCATAGTAGCAGCACCAATATTGAATACCCTAGCCTTTTCTTTCACAAAAACACTATACCCTCTCCTCTTCTTTCTCGTCCTCTTATCACCTGCTAGCGAATTTTTTGTTTCGGTAGTCATTTAATTAGTTTGCACAAATTGCAATTCATAATGTATTTATGTGTATGTATAACTTGTTTAATAGTAAAAACTGGGGCGATAACCACGAAATTTACTAAAGATCTACCACCGTATCAGCATTTACGTCTCATTCAGAACCATCCCTACGGGCAGGTCTTAGTTATTCTAGTGACCCCGCTTCCAAGCAGCAACAGGCCCGCAACGGCCAGTGCAGATGCCCATTTGGTACGAACAAAAAAAAGAACACGGGTACGACTTAACTGGATATGCCAAAATTTTACGAAGGTAAGTACCTATCGTTGGTCATTAACTCGCTCGGATCGCAATCTCGCGTAGAACTAATGCTCCTAGTCTCTCTTTTTCCGAAACATCGCTGCTTGTATTTAGCCTTATCTTTTCTTTATTTTCCTTTTACAGGCACAAAAACGTCAAGAGTTTCGGCAACCTACTACCCTGCAGTTCGTCTCGGATCTCCGGGAAGGCACGAGTTCTTGAAACAAACCAAAAGATCCAAACAAAAATATGCATCCCACATTCCCTTTCTCAAAGCAATGGATATTATTTTATTGAATGTTCCGTGACCTCTTGCAAAGATTCTATGGTTGTACCCTTATAGGAAAGGACATCTGCTTGGGGTGAATTAAAAAAAAAAAACCTAAATTTCGACTTTTAGCTCTGAAGCCATTTTATCAATTTCGATCTTACACGTCGGCCGATGACACACAACTGATTTTTTTTTATTGCTTAGTTCATGTTTAGAACGAAAACAGTTAACGATATAATTGACTATATTTGTTCTTAAAATAGGATACATGTGCTTCAGTTTTGTACACTTACCTTTTAATAATTTCTGGATAATTTCATTGAATTTTAAATAATAATAATGGAGTTATAATATATGTAGTTAATAATTGAAGATTTATATATGTACTCTAACTAAAACAAAATATGAAGTTATTGGTTTTCATAATTTCTTTTACTTTTTGTTTAAAGTGAAATCATTTCGTGATTTAATTTTGGCCAATACTGCACATATGTATGTAAGTCCCTTTCTACTTAAATATAAATCGCAAGGTAATATTGCATGGCTTAAAAGCAGTTCATACAACCCAAACAAAAACGACAAAAGAAACAAAGATACAAATATCGCTTTTGTCTAAAGGCAGCCCTATTTCAGAAAATGCGAAACGATTTCTACAAACTACTTTCTTTCCCTTTTACCTTTTTTAGTTTACTGTATGGATGGTTGTGCACCACTCGTTTGATTTGATTTTATTAAAAAATGAAGACAACAAAATAATCTTATTGGAAATTTGTACATTTCACCTGGTTTCGGTAAAAGACGCGTAATATAAATCATCAAGAATTGACCAATGGAATCCAAAAATTTGTGTTCTTAACTTGAACTTGAAAACAAAACTGAAACATTTTTTTGTTAATATTTCTTGAAATGCGAAAATCTCCGTAGGTCAATATTTAGAAATAATCTGCAGAAGTAAGAATATTAAAACCCAAAGTTTAGTGAAATTTCATATATTTCATGACTTTGTGTTTTGATTTCTACGTAATTATGATAACAAATACACGCAAAGAACTTTAAGAACTTTATTTTGTTCCATTTTTGTTTGCAATGAAAGAGATTTTGTAAGGTTTCTCCGTCAAATGAACACACATATTGGAAGAATAACACTTTAATTCGTTCTACTTTAAAAAATTACCTTCTTTAGAACTATTTCCAGCTGCAATGGTTTTTGCAATGTTTGTCTTCCTCCTTTGGATTAAATCCTTCTTCCATTGGGGTATATCAAAAGCAACGTTAGGGGGAGATGGTGTAGTGGCATCCATTTGATGAATATAAGGGGAAGCTAGGCTTCGAAAAACTGAAGTTTCATTATCACCCGATGAAGATGTATGTTCCTTTCGGAGTGAACAAAACGACGCGGTTTGGGCTTTAGCTGTAGTATCAAAACCTTGAACCGTTGAATCCATCGCTGTCACAGACGATGAAGAGTTTGAACCTGGTGACGCCATGTTTTCAGTATTATCGAGTTCTGTAATGCCAACCGAACCGAATATGACTATTTCTATTATAACTTCTGCGTTGCGCGAAGCCAACTACGAGTTTAAAGCAAACGTTGCTTAGTAAAAAAAATATGATTATTGGTCAAATTGAAACTTGAGGGTGTTGCTTGTTGAAAATTGAATGGATATGCACACAATTTTATAATTGGATTGATAGCTCTTTCTCTGAAATCTTGACAACTTTTAAATACAAATTTAGAACATGCTATGAAATAGGTCCAATTTTAATTTTACGTACTACTGCCACAAAGTCAAAATAGTTCCATCAATACCTACGTTAACTTTAAAGTAAACACTTGAGCAATGAACGGAAAACCGAGTATTGATTTTTGTTCGCAGACGAAAGAAAAACTGACGCCATTTGTTCACTGCATTGGTCTATGTTAACTCAAGCATCAAGTTTTGACAAATTGTGAATAGTTCCTTTTGGGTGCAACGAAATAAGACGTTATTCGATTTAATTTATTATTTTAGGGCATGATGTTATTAAATTGAAAATATCGGTAGTTTCTCACAAAACCAAAAGTAAATGAAAACCAAGCAATCGACAAATAAATAATACACCTTTTGGTTTTCTTAATTTTTAACATTGGGTGCGTTCAGACTCCCAGCCAAAGTTATCGGGATCGTTCACATTTTCAAATATGTTTGACGAGCTGGTACGACTTTTTTTAAACGATGCGATTTTTAATTCCGTAGGCGAGAGACGTACATATGTGGTGCAGAGAGTACAAAATATTGCTGAGGATGGAAAAATTTTTCTTCTTTGTGGTTTTAGTTCAGGTATGCTTCAATTATAATTGGAATTCACTCAGTGATCGTCATAAACTAACTAGAGTAATGGCCAATTTCATAAACAAACATTTAGGCTAGGCGCGCACATTCAATTTTTAGTTTCGCAACTGCTTAGTTCGATCAACTAAAAAGTTTGCGTTTTGACACAAACTAAACAATTGCCTAAAATGAGTTCGCTATTTTGTGTAACATATAATTATATGTACCTGCGCGGACATTCAACCAAATAGTTCATATGTTTTCTATAAGCAACCAAACAGTTGTGCAACTAAAAGTTGAATGTGCGCGCCTAGCCTAACACAGCAACTTCGACATTAACGTTAGACCTTAACCCTAAATTCGATGTCGCTGTGCAAATGCTACCAACTTTTGAGTCGAAATTTGTCAGTATTATCAACACTTAAATGAAAATGTAACAACCATCTTTTTGATTTGGCTATTTTATTTGGTTTTGAGAATGGAATAATTGCTAAAAACGTATACATTGACGCAATTTACGTTAATTTTTATCATATAATGTACGGCAAAATCATTTCGCATTTGAATTTACTTTCATTATATGCTGTCAAAAACGCTGTTCACGTTGTAATCTATTTTACAAGACTTTTTTGAAGTTTTCGTTGCTGTTAGACTAGGTGCGCACATTCAATTTTTAGTTGCACACTGTTTGGTTGCTTATAGAAAAGAGATGAGCTATTTGTTTGTGAAGACACAAACTTTTTAGTTGCGAAACTAAAAATTGAATGTGTGCGCCTAGCTTTGAGTATATATAATATGGAGGGCTCGTTCCTATCCCTACTACATTGTAGTACTTGCAGTTGTGATAGGGGTCGCTGTCTAACTTTCTGTAAGTTGAGGATACAGCTGTATGCTGTCAATTTGTGTTTACCTTCTCCTCGCACATCGTTCTCCGTCACATGTGATATGAACTTTGAGTATATATAATATGGAGGGCTCGTTTCTATTCCAAATGCGTGACTATCATAGGGGGCGCTACTCAAATTTGTGTAAGACAAAGTTATTGCCGAGTGCTTCATATCACATGTGACGGAGAACTATATGCGAGGAGAAGGTAAGCACAAATCGGAGGATACGGCTGTATCCTTAACTTACAGAAAGTGAGACAGCGACCCCTATCACAACTTCAAGTACTACAATGCATTAGGGATAGGAACGAGCCCTCCATATTATATATACTCAAAGGGTTTGTGTCACCTTTGTAATGAGGTAAAGATTAAGGAACTGGCACAATTCCAACCGAAAAACGAGTCCAAATTCGAAGACGAACTCAAGGTGTAATGAGTTTTAGTTGGATTTAAAAAAATAAATTTGTAGAAATATTTAGCTTGAAAAAGTTTGTGTTTATTTGGTGGTTTAATGATACAAAAATATTGAATAGTAAAATGTTTTTTTGTTTGTTAATTTGTATGCTATTCTTTTGTTCTAACTTAGTATCTTCCCGCAAGGCAATCAATCCTGCCAAAAACTATTTTTTGGTTGCCGCTGTCAAAAAACTTTGTCTTACACAAATTTGAGTAACGCCCCCTATGATAGTCACGCATTTGGAATAGAAACGAGCCCTCCATATTATATATACTCAAAGAGCAATCGGCAACTTTAGGTGCGTTTTATTATCCACAAATCTATCTGGATCTGGATCGGGATCTTCCCTTGAAAATAAAACGATACGGATCTTACTGACAGCAGTGTTATAAGCCCGTCTCTTTTTATCCTTGGGTTTGGTAATTTTAAATTATGTCTTGTCTTTTTTCTTTACACTATAGCTTACACTACCTTACCATAACAAGCCATCTACTCGCCAGTGTAATAACTAATTTTTGGATCTTTGAAATAGATCCCGATAGAAAACAGGATCCCAAATTGTTTTTGTAATACATGTTAAAACTTAATCCAGATCCGGATCCAGATAGATTTGTGAATAATAAAACGCACCTTTTGTCTTACACAAATTTGAGTAGCGCCCCCTATGATAGTCACTCATTTGGAATAGAAACGAGCCCTCCATATTATATATACTCAAAGGTTTTGCCTTAATTAGTGCACATCTACCACGGTCAGCTGTTTATTAAGCATGATGGCAAACCGCATTCATAGTCGAAGCTTCTTTGGTTTGGTTAAAAATGTATCGATAAATAAAAGAGATGTTGATTTTTGACGCTTTGCAGGAAGAAAATCAAATTATCCTCGAATCCCCCGTAATATTATTTTTGTTTTTTTTTTTTTTATAAAAAGTGATTAAAGTAAACTATTTTACATTAGAAAAAGAAAATATACAAAAACTCATAAGGGCGTCATTCGTTTTGTGAATTTAATGTTTATCATATCTTTTGTTTTTGACATAAGTGTGAAGTAAAGATAAATTATCTAAAATTTGATGATGCACTTAAATTTTCTTATCGCAGATTGTTTGCAATAAACACCAACATTCAACATACAGAAATATTTGAAATCAAGCAATAGTTTTATTATATCTTCGTACAAAAGATTTGTCCGAGTTTTTATACAGTGATCCACAAAAGTCTGCGTACAAGGAATAAATATTTTTAAAAACTGCTGTTATTCACAAATGTAAAGTGATTTGTTTAAAAAAAAAATATTTTTTAATAAAGAAATGTACAAGGTTTTTATTTTCAACAAAAAAAAATTAAAACAATTATTCATAACAAGAAGAAATTAATAACAACAAAATAAACCTCTGAAATTCTTCCACAAAAGTCTGCGTACAGCTGTAACAGAAATTGAAAAAAGTTAGTTAATATAGACAAATAATTATTTTTTTGTACTACTTTCGCTGTTAATATTTGGTCGGATACCCTTTTAGCCTTATAACTTCTTTCAAACGGTTTTGCATTGAACCTACCAGTTTTTCTGTATAAGAACTATTGATCTTACTCCATTCAAGCAACAAGGCTTCTTTTAACTGCGCCTTTTTGCGGATATCGTGGGTTCGGATCTTTTTTTCCAATTCTTCCCAGCAGTGTTCGATAGGGTTAATATCTGGACTCTGTGATGGGGTTCGTAGTAGGTGGGGAGTGTTATATGCCAGCCACATGCGCGATTATGGGCGGTATGTTTGGGGTCATTATCTTGCTAGAAGTAATAGTCATTGGATATACCCAGAATTTCAGCACTTGTTTTCAAATTTCTTTTGAGGATAACGATGTATACATATTGATGCATTGATCCTTCTATTACTTCCAGCTTACTGACTTTTGAAGACGCCATACAGCCCCAAACCATAACACCTCCACCACCGTGCTTGGCAGTCTTAATTGTGCATCTGGGATAAGGAGCATCGTTTGGTCGTCGCCACACCCTCAAACGACCGTCAGAACCAAAAATGTTGTATTTTGATTCGCTGGAGAATATAACCTTACGCCAGAAGTCCGGAGGCTTGTTAACATACTCTTTTGCAAATGCTAGCCGTTTCTTTCTCTTTATTTTACTGACCAATGGTTTTTTCCTGGGTGTGCGTGAATTAAACCCCTCTTGAACAATAGCTCTTCTTACCGTTTCTGGATGCACTGTATTGTTGTTATATATTTCGAGCCGTGTGCTTATCGTCTTAGCCGTTATAAAGTGATCTTGCTCCACCATTCGCTTGATCACACGCTTATGCCTTTCGAAGAGCTTCGAAGGTAGGCCTTATCTTGTCTCCGATTTCATCTGTCCTGCGTTTCTAAAACGATCTACCGTTCTCTGTATCGTTGACCGAGCTCTTCAGGTTATTTTTGATATTTCACCATACGACTTTTTTTGTTTAACGTAAAGATTAATAAATCAACTGCCGCTCACTCAAACTTAACTCTTTATTTGCCATTTTTTGCTTTAAAAACAAAAAAAAAAAAACCAAAGACAATGATTTGCAATACGCGTTTAGAACGATTAAAAATAAACAAACAATCATATTATGCAAAAACAAATTTAGCGATACTTAAAGAGAGTGTAATGCAAGAAATATTCACCTGTACGCAGACTTTTGTGGAAGAATTTCAGAGGTTTATTTTGTTTTTATTAATTTTTTGTGATACGAATATTTTTTTTTATTTTTTTTTTGTTGAAAATAAAAACGTGGTAAATTTCTTTTAATGAAAAATACCTTTTTTTAAAAATAATTCACTTCACATTTGTGAATAACAGCAATTTTTAAAAAATATCTTCCTTGTACGCAGACTTTTGTGGATCACTGTATAATTGTAGTTTGTAAATGAATGGAAACGAGCAAGTTTTGAAAGTTTGTTTTTTTAAAAAAAAAGTTTTGTTTTTCACTCTTGATCATACAAATAAAATTAAATTGAAATGATGAACCAATTGACAAAGATATTGGCTAGCCAAGCGCTAACTAATTCAAGAAGGTTTTTGTCGAATACACAGTACTATTCTAAATCATTCGTAATAAAAGATCATTATGATTTTGATCGTAAAGTGAGATACTGTATTCATATTCAATAGAAAGTTATATAATTTAAGTTTTCTTATTTTGAAGGTAATCAACAGTGATAATCCAGTAATAGTAAATTTTCATGCCGAATGGTGTGATCCTTGCAAGATACTTACTCCCAAAATGACTGAGTTACTTGAAAATTCTGATGAAATCGATCTCGCTGTAATAGATGTAGACTCTAACACAGACTTGGTGGAAACTTTTGAAGTAAAGGCTGTACCGGCAGTATTGGCGTTCCGCAATGGAGTAGTTGTCGATAAGTTTATTGGTTTAGTGGACGCGAATAGCATAGAAATTCTCATACAAAAATTGAAACCAACCAAAACCTAAATTCGCAAAAAATGTTAAACATAGTAATGTGTGTTAAATATTTTAAAATAATATTTTAATTACTTTCTAAATAGAGTTGTTCTTTAGTTCAGTCAATGGATCTGGAAATATTCGGTAATTTTGCTTCTGAAATATGCTTTATGTGTTGTGTCTATTGGAAAGTTTTTCCATAAATATCTGAAAAAATGAAAAATATTCAGTTTATACTTTTGAGACTGCTAACGAAACCGTATTCTCGTAAATTATATCAACAGTTTCTCACAAAACATTTATCACTTTTCCTATCAAAAAGTGCGAATTTCTACAGATTCAATTGTTTATATGAACTTTGACAGACTTTTTTTTTTTTATCCGATGGAAATCTTCAAAAGACACTCGGTACGAATCGGTACCGAGTAGTGTGGGACTTACCGCACTAAAACTACCGGTGAATCAGGACCAATATATGAAAGATCGACAAATGATTTTAATTTCTTAATTTTTAAATCACATTGGGGGAAGTTTAATGTAATAACACTTTCCCATAGCTTTTAGACCATCAGCTCATGAGGCTTGGTTCTTCTTAATCTCCGAACAATCAGCCTTATCACAGGCCCCGTCGTAATAGATTCGTAGTACGAACCCCGAAAAAAGGTATCATCGCTCCCGTCGTACTAAAAAAAACTTGCTACGAAATTCGGAGTTCGTGAATAATGGTATCACTAGCCCCGAATGAATAGGAAGTTGGGCAGTTTTTTCTACGAACAGATATTTTGATCGGAGCTCAACTTAAAACGAAACACAAATATAATTAAGCGAACGAAGATAAAGGACATGCAAATAAAATATATAAAAACAATTTTTATTATTGTTTTCATGTAAATTTGTTTATATTTTTTATTTTTTGAAAGGCAAATAAAGTAAATACAATAAATATATTGGTATCCTTCCTTAATGAATCTCATTTTTAGTGTTTGTCTTCTTCGCGTATTTTCTACATTTATTACAAAGATTGCAACGGCAATGGTTTCCATTTTTCACGACCAACAAAATTAAAATCAAATCAAAAGATGAACAACGAAAATTTATTTATTTTTTCACATTTTGACGCAAATCAACTGATTTTGAAACTCCGAAATTAGGAAAATGCTTTTTTGATTCCGTTCGGGGCCTATGATCTAAATTTATTCGTATTCGTAGCGTAACAAAATTTTCGGGGATTTGTTACGAGGGACTCTGTGATAGGGGTGATTGTCTCGCACATTTAATACGGTCTCCATTTCGGAGTTAGTATGACTTTGACAGACTGAACTAAAATTTGGAGTAGGTAGTTGAATGTCATGTCAAATACGTGTTGACTACTGCTAAGGACAGGAAAGGCTTTTAAATAATTACCCAACGCAAGGTAAGTGCTCTGAAAATAAAATGAACCTCCTTTGCAATATCACAGATAGTAAAAAATTTAAGTACCAATTTAACCTTTTCAAATGTTTTATTTTTAATTAAAATCTAGAAAAGAATTAACTTACAATGCTGATCTTTTATGATAAATTTTAATAATAAAATTCCTAAAAGATTGAATAATCAACCTCTCACTTAATAACTAAGATTAATAACAAGTTTTGTTACTCATGCCCTAACAAAATATGCTCCAAATAGGCTCTGCGAAATTAGGCCCAAAAAAAAAATGAAATAAGGCCCCAAATTGGGGTAATTTTTCATAATGAAATTATGCCCCAATGAAATAAGGCCCCATCGAAATGAAAAAGGCCCCAAAAATAAATGAAATAAAGCCCCAGCTTGTTTTGTCTTTTTTTATTTTTAATGAAATAAGACCCCAATTTGTTTTTTTTATATTAAAGTTTATTTTCAAAAATGAAATAATACCCCAAACCATCAAACAAATACTTGCAAATAATTGAGGCTTTCCAATTGGAAACGGTTTGGAACAATTTTGGAGTCTCAAAGGACGAGGCAAATCCAATGCCATTTTATACATCATGTATAGTTGAGGAAGGGCTGTTCACATTTTGTTTGTTTTCATCATATAAAACAATAAAACTTATTAAAGAGAACGTTCCAACCAACAGAACCATCTTTATGGACGGAACATTTAAAATTGTCCCGCAAGGGTGTTTCAAACAACTGTTGGTTATTTATATAGAATATTTTGACGAGGTAAGATTAATCAATTATTTTTAATGCTTAAATTCGAGCATAGTGTTGAAAACCATCAGCGAGTAACAGAATAGCTGACAAAATCGCGCGATTTTTTTACTCCCTGATGGTTTTCAACACGATCCTTATATTGAAAAGCATCAGTAAGTAACAAAATAGCTGACAAAAATCGCGCGATAATTAATATAAACTAGATAATTCAAATCCTCACTTAACAGCACTTCGTTAATCTGATTTAACCAGAGTGACGATGGTTTTCTATTTAAGCTTTTACATCACCTCGGTTTTACATTGAAACATGATTGCTGGGACCACACTAAGCGGTATTTTGCTAGCTCTGGGTCCTCGATTAGCGGATTTTCTTAATACTTTTTGTGAAAACAATGTTGTTTTGGCAATTTTAAGTAAATTATGCAAAATGAAATAAGGCCCCAAATTGTTTTTCAAAATAAAATGAAATTAAGCCCCAAATTTAATGTTGGGGTCTTTTTTCATTACGAAATAAGGCCCAAAAAAATGAAATAAGGCCCCAAAAAAATGAAATAACACCCCAAAATTCAAGAATTTTCATTGTTGTTGTTTTGTATGCATTTTTTTGGGGCCTTATTTCATTTCTTCAGTCATGGTACAATTTTGTTTAAAATGAGTTCATAATTGTCAAAATAGCAAACATTTAAAAATAAAAAAAAATATATAAACTATTTGTTAAAAAATCTTTATTTGTTGTCTTATACGTTTAACAAATGAGTACGCGTGTTATGAAAATATTTTAAAACTTATTGTTCTCAGTCTAGAAGAAGTAACTGTTTTTGAAAACTCTTTGTTTACAATTATGAACGCCATTTCGGCAGTTGGAAATTTAAGTAGTATAGGAATCGAGAAGTAAGAGACATAATTTAAACTGCTGTTAGCATCATAGAAAAGATAGTAAATAATACAGATGTACTGTCCCTATAAATTTTCTTTTTCAAATTTTCTTGATAGCTGGCAGACTGAAGAGAGAAAAGACTCTTTTTTTTTTTGAGCTTATATTGTCCCTCGTATGCCAAAAACAAAAATGAAAATGTTGGGCAATCATATTTGAAGTGATGGTTTCTGAAGAAACAAAGTGTATTAATTACTTCCTTATTTTGCTCTTTAAACTAACATAATTCCCTTTCCCGACATTTAACACATTCATCTTTTTGGTACAAAAAGTTAGAATTATTTCGTTGAATGATTTCCTAAGGTAAATAAAAAACACGTTAAATTCAATATGTATGTATATGTATATATGTATACAGTGTCGAGAAAAAATGAAGGTACTCTATTAAAAATCTTGTAAAATCTAAAAAATTCTGCTACATGAAAACAATGTATACTTTAGTTTATTCATAATACTGCATTACTGCATTATTTGACTAACCGAAAAAATGTTGTTTATAAATAAACGCAAATTTAAAAAAAAATGCACTTCAATTTTATCGAGCAAAAGTGTTGGTACCTATTGTTTTTTTTATATAGTTATTTCATTTTAAAAAGAAATAATGCAATTTAAAAATAAAACAGTTAAAGCTTTGTTTATTGTTTCATAATTGATATTATGACACAATATTTTAATATTTTATTTAATGTTTTAAATATTTGCAAATAATTTAAAGTTAGACGTACAAAATGAATAGAAAAGAATTAACAATTGAAGAGAAAAGTATTATATTAAACCATAAAAACGGCAAATCCTGTAAAGAAATCAATGAAATTGTTAGCAGATCAAAATCAGCGGCGCAGAAGGTGGTAAATCGGATCAATAACGAAAAACGAATTGAAAATAAGCAACGATCAGGACGACCTTGTAAGCGAATGATTAAAAAGGATCCATTTAAAAGTGCCATCGAAATTGCAAATGATTTGAACAAAACGGTTTCTGAGTGAACTGTTAGAAGATCGCTCCATAATTCTGACTACAGAAATTACGTAGCTCGTAAAAAACCTTGTGTTAGCGATGTCAACAAGAAAAAAACGAATAACTTTTGCTAAAAGGTATAAAAATAAAACCACCGAATTTTCGGATGACGTCATATTCTCAGATGAGTCCAAGTTCAACATATACGTCTCAGATGGTAGACTTTAGGTGTGGAGGAAAAAGGGAGAAGCCCCCAATCCTCAGAAACAGTAAAAACTGTGAGGCATGGGGTGCTGATGTTATAGTATGGGAGTCTATGTTATCTGGCGGTGTTGGTAATTTGGTAATCATTGAGGAAATAATGAATAAAAGTGTCTACCTTAACATTTTGAAGGAAAACCTTCACGAAAGCACTGAGAAATTGGGGATCAGAGACAGGTATTATTTCCATCAAAACAATGATCTCGGGCATAATACACCACACATGCTTGTAACACCATCACAAAGTCCTGATTTGAATCCCATTGAGCACTTGTGGGACCAGCTTGTAAAGCGTATACGGAACCACGAGATAAGGAATAAATTTCAAACTAAAAGAATTAATTCTTGCAGAATGGCCAGAAATAACGCCTGAAGTGACTAAGAAACTAGTCCACTCATTGCCAAAGCGTTTGCAAGAAGTTTTGAGGTTAAAAGGATTCCCAACTAAGTATTAGGTACAAATTTGAATTGTTTTAAGGAAACAAAATGGCTAACAAATATGTTTTATTTAAAGGTACCATCACTTTTGTTCGATGAAATTATGACTCAATTTTTGTAAATGCATTTCTTTTGTAAAATATTACTTTCTTTTTCTTTTTAGTTACTTATGATATTCCGTACATAATAAATAAATTAAAATGAACATTTTCGCCCATGTTTTTATTTTTATTATAAGTATGTTTTTTTAGTTTTCATAAAAACAGTAATGGAGTACCTTCACTTATGCTTGGAACTGCATGTACATTTGCGTTTAAAATATTTGTAAAGCTCTTTTTTTGTGTTTTTTGTTAAGGCATTAATAGTCAAAAACTGTAACACTCTGACAAAATAACGATATCTCAACGATTATGTACCAAAACAAATTTGTTGCTAGTTACATATTATAACAAACAAATTTTATTATTCAAACCTGCAAACTCATCTGTTCAACATTATAGCAGTCCATTGGCTATTGTGTAATATATTATATTCCTTATTTATGGTATTGAGTATTTTTAAATAGGGTAGTTTTTGTTTATTTATTACATCTTCTAAAATTTTATTGAAAAGATTTGTTATTCGGAGATTTAAAACCTAATTAGATGCTTGCCAGCTACTGTAATAAATGCAGTAATTTACTTGCCAAAGATAAAAAATCGCGTTTGGAAGCCGTCAATTTCATCAAAATTAATCAAACGAGTCGCCGAGCATCCCAAAATCAATGCATTAATTAATTTTTCAAAAACTATTCACAATTTCTATTCTATTCTGTTTTAAGTCAATTTTTTTTGTCTTAACCCAACCTACCCGTTATAGCTTTTTGTTGCAAATAATACCAATCAGCCTGTATATGGTGATGTTAAAAACATACGTTGCTGTGTAAATTCAACGAATAACAATGTTCTTTGGAAAGCTATACAGTAATGATGGAGGTCACTACCCATGAGAAAACATGCAACTAAACATTAATTTAAGGTTTAAGAACGCTACTTATTCTTACAATTGTGCAACCATTTTTATGAACGCTGTTTTTTTTTTTTTTAATTTGAGTAGATTGAAAAATATCGGCACAAATACTAAATTTGAAAATCATACTTTTTATACTTCATAACTTCTTAACAATACCTACTCTAAGCTTTTTATATATACCTTACAATATAATATACTATATACCTAGCTCTAAGTATACTTTTTAAAACTTGTTATTATATTATTCTAAATATAATATTGTTTGATAAAGAATACAAAATATATATATGGAGATTGATTTAAACCTTTATTTCAATATAAGAAGACCCGTTATAACTCAGAAGTGGGATAAGCCAAGATTAAAGATTAAAAATTGAATATTGAAAATGGAATTGAAAAAAAAAAATCTGAAAACTACATATAAGATATACCAAGCAATGGCGATCAGCCAAGATTGAAAATTGAATATTGAAGATGGAATTAAAAAAAAAAAATCCGAAAACTACATATAAGTTATACGTATGTATAAGAATTTGTCACAACTAATGAATAACATTAAACTGCTTGCATGGTGCGAAGCAAGCAATGATGATAAGCCAAGATTGAAGATTAAAAATTGAGGATTGAAAATTAAAGATTGCAAATTGAAGATTGAAAATTGAAGATTTAAAATTGAAGATTTAAAATTGAAGATTGAAAGTTGAGGATTGAAGATGGAATTAAAAAAAAATTCCCAAGATTCCAGACATTCTGAACATTCCGAACATTTTCAAGAATTTGAACATTCTGAACATTCCGCAGATTCTGAACATTCCGAACAATCCGAAAATATTGAACATTCCGAACAATCCGAAAATTCCGAACATTCTGAAGATTCCGAACATTCCGAACATTCCGGACATACCGAAGATTCTAAACATTTCGAACATTTTCAAGATTCTGAACATTCCGAAGATTCTGAACATTCCGAAAATTCTGAACATTCCGAAGATTCTGGACATTTAAAACATTCCGAACATTATGAACATTCCGAAGATTCTGAACATTCCGAACATTATGAACAATTATGAACATTCCGAAGATTACGAACATTATGAACAATTATGAACATTATGAACATTCCGAATATTACGAACATTCCGAAGATTACGAACATTCCGAACATTATGAACATTATGAACATTCCGAAAATTACGAACATTCCGAACATTATGAACATTATGAACAATCCGAAAATTACGAATAACATTATGAATAATTATGAATATTATGAACATTCCGAAGATTACGAACATTATGAACAATTATGAACATTCCGCAGATTCTGAACATTCTGAACAATCCGAAAATAATTAACATTCCGAACAATCTGAAAATTCCGAACATTCTGAAGATTCCGAAGATTCCAAACATTGCGAACATTCTCAAGATTCTGAACATACCGAACATTCTCAAGATTCTGAACATTTAAAAAATTCCGAGGATTCTGAACATTCCGAAGAACCCGAAAATATAGAACTTTCCAAACAATCCGAAAATTCCGAACATTCTGAAGATTCCGAACATTTGGAACATTCCAGACATTCCGAAGATTCCAGACATTCCGAACATTCTCAAGATTCTGAACATTCCGAACATTCTCAAGATACTGAACATTCCGAAGATTCTAAACATTCTGAACATTCCGAAGATTCTGAAAATTAGGAACAATCCAAAAATTAAGAACATTCCGAACATTCTGAACAATCCGAAAATTCTGAAAATTTAGAACATTCCGAAAATCCAGAACATTGTGAACGACTTTTTTGATGAAAATATTATGATTCCGAAGAATATTACAGAGTTGAATGATGAAGAAGCTTTCGTTAAGCTATAAAGAAAAATCAATATTAAATTCCTCATAATTTATAAATCGTTATGATCGGGACGATCATTTGTCAGGTTGGCCGAGTTGTAAGGCATATTGTCCTTCATAACTTCTTAACAATACCTACTCTAAACTTTATATACATACCTTACAATATAATATACCTTATGCCTAGCTCTAAGTATACTTTTTAAAGCTTGTTTTTTTATTATTCTAAATATAATATTGTTTGATAAAGAATACAAAATATATATATGGAGATTGAATTAAACCTTTATTTCAAGGCATATTGTCCTTCATAACTTCTTAACAATACCTACTCTAAGCTTTATATATATACCTTACAATATAATTGACTATATACCTAGCTCTAAGTATACTTTTTAAAACTTGTTATTATATTATTCTAAATATAATATTGTTTGATAAAGAATACAAAATATATATATGGAGATTGATTTAAACCTTTATTTCAATATAAGAAGACCCGTTATAATTGCTTGATTTTATTTTCGATTGACTTGTATTATATAATTTGCACAAACTCCAGGGATTATGACTATCCTTATAATTTAATCGTGTAATTCAGTGCGTGCGTTTAGGGAAAGTGGAGAGGATTTAATAGGAGATGACGATGCACATTGTTCTTGAAAGCTTGTGTATCACAATGAGGGACAAAGTATTGCACATTCTAGTAGTGCGGCTAAAGAAAGACCCTTTTTATTTTGCCTTTGACTCACCGAAACCATCTTTTCAAAACTATGGCCGAATTCTTTCATTTCCTCTGTTCACAGAAAGGGTGCTGAACAGCCCTATTCTGCTATTCACGTGAGTCGTATATCCGATCCACCCATTCGATTCCCTTTCACACTGCCTTTACATTCTGCTATCCATCGGGTGAACTACATTATCCCGAACCAATTTGACATTCACGTAAGCAGCTGTTCATGTGATAATCTTCTGAATCTTGAATAATTGTTTTTGAGTTTATTAAAAATTCAAGTTCATCTTTATTATTATTATTATTATTATTTTTTTTTGTCCTAATTCCAAGCAGATTAATAAGAGATTTCTCCAACAGAAGCTTCCACCTCCATAGCGAAATGAGCAAATATAAAGAAAAGAGAAACTAATCGCTTGTTTGAGGTTTTTGCATGGCGTAGGGCAAGATTTGGATGCGGGCTTCGCTCACGCCACATTACAGGACTCACTTAAAGCCGACTTATGTCCCAATTGAATTACTCTACAAATAACGACAGAAGAAAAACTAAAAGTAAAACTCTTGTTTTACCCAAAATGTGGTGTGCCTGGAGTTGTTATGTGCGTTGACGGTATTCACATTCCCACAATGACCCTCTATCAAAACCCACATCTCTCTTACATACATCAGAAAAGGCTACCACATCCTGATTACAAACATTCATAAGCAATCGATTACCTAGTAAATTGATGTTTTTGTCCTTCTACTCCTAAAAATGTTAATAATCTATTTTTTTACAAACAAATATTCTAAATTAGGCAATAAATTATTATTCGCTTACATTTTACTCAACACCAACCAAACAGACGATCCATTAAATAAAAAATCCGCAACATTTCATATCCAATTTGTATAGAATGAATCCCTTCATGTGAATAAGAGAATACCGCCCAATATTACCGACTTAAATACAGATTCACTTCGAATGTATAGCAGGATAGTGATTAGTGAAAATTCAAGAAAAATTCCCACCAGCAGAAAGGGCTGAAAAATTACAGCAAATTACCGGCCCATGGTTAAACGTTCTTCTTTCAGAAAGCTCTTCAGGATCATAGTCCACATATATATTTTAATTGCAAATCTATCTTTTCTCCCCACCAGCACGATTTCTTAAACGGAAGATCTACAACAACTCTGTGGCCACAAGCAAAAACAGATTAAGTCCGAAAATTCAAATTTCGAGAAAGTTGAAAAAACTGACGCGTTAAAAAAAAAACAAAAACGGTACAAATTTTGATAGAAGACTTCAATCGTATCAGACCGAGAACCCACAGCAATTTTTGGGTGTGATTGATAACAAAAAATAATTAGCATAATTAGATAAGCCTTTAGTAGTTATTTACAAATGTGAACGTCTTGCATGCTCTAGTGGGAGCTGATTGTATATATGTTAAACATCAAATGTGGACAATAATTAAAATCAAGAACAATAGAAAGTATCATAAAAGGTATTGGTTTTATGGATGGATGTTTTTATTATTGTTTTTTTTTTCATCAGGCAAAAATAAGAAAACTTTGTTTATTATCTACGCATTTTTTGAAAAAAAATTGACCTCAAAGTCAAAATTTTGCTCGGGTAAGAAAAATTGAACACCATTTAAAATTGAATATCTGGCCACCCTAAAAATACATCAGCTCAATTTAAACGTAGTTTTAAAGGTTAGTATTTCTTCTAAAAAAGTCCAAAATGAGATCCCTACTACTAGTACTGACAGAGAAATTGACCTTAACATGGGTACACCAAAGTTAGCCTTTTTTTAAATCGTCAAAAAGTGATGTCAAAAATGAAAATCAGACTTTACTGTAGAACAATTTTTTTCTTAGAATATGACCAAGAATCACATCCCAAAGTATGGCACACGAAATACCGAACACCCTGTATATTAGTATTATCAGGTATTCATATTATTTGGTCTAGCCTAAGGCCCTGGTAGCTAGTGCTAAAACTTGTAAAAATTATTGATCTTGTAATTTAATTATCTGTCAATAAAGTTTAATAATAATAATAATATTATTATTTGGTATTTTGGTAGATATTATTATACGATTAGATATTATTATATTTATTATTTTGCAGATATTTATTATTGTAGTTAATATGGTTGAGTTTATTATTATTAGGATGGTTATTATTGTGATTTTATTATCCGAAAATTTATTATTAGGTATTATTATGTTTGTTATAATTAAGATTCGTATTATGTAGTTGTAGTATTATAATCATGTTTATTATTTTTTATTATCGTAAAATTAGTTTTATTAGATTATTATTTTATAAGGATTATTATTATTTTTATTATTATTTGGATTAGTATTATTACATTTACATTTAAATTATTAATGATAGAATTATTATCAGTAAGATTATAATTATTGGTAACTATTATTTGGTGTTTTGTTATTACGATAGTTATTATCAAAATTATTATTATATGGAAAGATATTACTTTTTTTGTATTATTATGTTTAATATTATTAGGATTCTTACTATGGTCATAGTTATTTTATTATAGTCAATATTGTTATTATATATATAATTTTTATTATAATATGCCATTTCCCACAAGTGTCATCTGAACTGAAATCATGATCAGATTCTGTGCTAATATTGCCACCAAACTGTTCAAAATATGTATCCAGATTTTTATAATCAACTCCATTTGGTTCAATGATTACGGGTTCAGAAAACTACTTGGAATCAGATCCCAATTGGCCAAGGGTATTGCAAATGCTTTTACCTATGAAAATGACTTAAGATGTTTTTTCTTATTGGATTATTTTGACGAAAAAAAAAGAGTTAAAAATTCAGGTTTTTTTCTATAACTGAACAGAACATGCAGATTATGATGCAACAAAAAAAATAATTTCTGTCTTAAGTCGACTTGTTGCCACAGAACTAATCTAACTGAATTTATAATTTTCAGAGGACTAGTTGGTAACTTGAAAATTCTCACAATTTTTTAAAATTTGCTGTCAAAACCCCAATTTGGTAAAAATATAAATAAATATTTCCCAAAATAGGTGAGACAACCACCAACAGTCTCAGAACATCGTGCCACACATCTTTCCTATCCTTTCTCTTCATTAACTTCACGCCCACGCTGTGTTGAAACATTTAAAGGGTAATCATAATCCCTTATGCGCGGGTAGATTATAAAAAAAAAAAAAAATTGTGCAGGCTCAAAATTGGTAGTTTTCAACTATTTTTCATTTGCTGGTATTAAAGGGATCTCATTTATTTTTCTTAATTTTTTAGCAGCAAAAGTGAGTATTTTTTTTTGTAGATGGTGATTATATTTACATGAAACGGAGCCCTCTTATGTCAGAAAATAGTTAAATGGCTAAATATGTGACTGTCGTCTGATTTTATTTGGCCAGTTCAGGTAAATGAGACTTGCCAAACGTTGCTCCATCAAAAAAATCAAAGGGAACCAAACAATTTTGCCTCATCAGCATTCGACAGATACTTTTGTAAATTTACTTGTTGATGTCTCTAAAATAACTGATATCTAATTTTTCTGAACGGGCCTAATTTTTTATTTAGTTTACGCTTACTTATACTTATAAATATTACTTTTACAATAAACATACTAACATGTTTTGGTAAATATGCGTATGTGTAATAAGTATAATAATTATTTAATTTAATTTTTATACTTGAAAACCAAGTTTGCTAGCATGATAAAGATATACTAGTTAATTTAGTAGGAAATAAGATTAACGTGCCAATTGAATAATAAGAGCAGCACACATTTCGAAAAATTCCATAGTATGATGTCCTGTTGGTTGCTGTGGCATAATCCCACTATTCATTATTGGTGGTGGAGTTAGACTTTCCATAATAACATCATCGCCCTGTTCAACTTCCTCATTAGTGAGCGACTTGAAATCGAGCAAATAGCTTTTAGCGTCAACTTGATACAGCTGCAAGGACATCTTGGAGAATTTTCCATTGAGATGATTCTGCCGCCGGACACGGACATGATATGGATTGATTATCTTCCATTCGTAATCCAACGCCTTCATTGCCCTATACACCTCCAACATAATATCGTTTGGCTTACTTTGCGATCGAATACCTAAATGCCATTTAGCTCGTTTAATTGGCGTTCCTTTGGGTCGATCGGTATAAGTTGCGTTTACAGCAGACATGGCAAACTGACGGTCTCTGAGAGGGGCGATTCGCTCTGGGTGTGGTCTGAAGCTCGAATTTACTCCCGCCACGCTGGAATTCAAAGCACTGGTGCCATCGTTTGACCTTTCATTAGGTGAATGAACAACGGGTGGTGGACTTCCAGCCACAAAGAAATTAGTTATTTCAGCTTTAGCCTGTTCATCAGCAAATCGTTTATTGTCTATAATTAAATGATATGCAATGGCTAGTTGATCATGTGGATCTCCACTTAACAGAGCATTATGAACTTCAGTCTCCTTCACGCCAAATTTTCCACAAACTTCCGAAACAGCGTATGTATCGATAACATTGCTGTCCTGCTCAATTGAAGATGGAAACAAATATGATGGAAGATCTTTTTGGAACCAATCGTGTTTCTTAATTTCTTCAATATTAGCCCGTTTAAGAGGATCAACTTGAAGCATCTGACATACTAAATTCACCACCTGTTTGTTTAAATACTCAGGAATAGGAAAAATTCCAGATTTTATTTTGCGAAATAATGTTGGCACGTGCTCATCATCAAAAGGAAGGGTTCCGCATAACAAAGCATACAAAATAACTCCACACGACCAAATATCAACTTCGGGTCCAGCATAAAGTTTACCGGATATTACCTCAGGGGCAGCATAGTTAGGAGAACCACATGAAGTACGTAAGAACTCTCCATCCAACATCATGTTAGATAGACCAAAATCTGCGATTTTAACGTGCATATTGTGGTCAAGGAGCAAATTTTCTGGCTTCAAGTCTCGGTGAACAATCATATGCCGATGGCAATAGTCGACTCCCGATATTATTTGTTGAAAGAAACGTCGAGCCTCGTGCTCTTGCAGTTTACCATTTTTTACTATGTAATCAAAAAGCTCTCCTCCACTAACGTATTCCATAATCATGAAGATATCACTTGGAGTGGAGATGACCTTTATTAAGAATAAACTTTAGATATACAAATGTGCTTGTGATTAATTGTCTCACCTGATATAACTTTATTATATGAGGGTGTCTAAATAATTTTAAGTTCTGGATTTCTCTTCGAATTTTCCCTACAACGTCGAGACTTTTGATTTTTTGTCTATTTAAAATCTTAATGGCAACTTTGTGCTTTGTTAGCTGATGTTCACCGATTTTAACTTTTCCAAAAGTTCCAGTTCCCAAGGTTGCTCCCAGAGAATAATGACCAATTTTAACAAGGGGCTGAGGGCAACCCGTCGAGGAAGCGACAGCGGCAGCAGAGGCATCAATTCCTCTGCCTGAATGCGACATAGTGAATAACGATTTTTTTATTCAGTTATTTATTTTTATTATTTGATATAACACTTTAATGCAATTTTTGATAATATTTTGCGATGAATGTTTTTCTTTGTATTACATGTTTTGATTTGATATTGATAGATAATTTTAACTTCAGTTCGTAATATTCTTTTAGCGCGGTTCCCACTTAACTACATATCCATCGGACATGAATACGAGAGTTTACATAGTCAAATAAGTTTGACAACCTTGGTATTATAAATGGGCGCGTTCGGACACCAGCACAACCTTTCTAGATTGATTTATATAATAGGTGCGTTTTATTATTCGCAAATCTATCTGGATCCGGATCTGGATTAAGTTTTAACATGTATTACAAAAACAATTTGGAATCCTGTTTTCTATCGGGATCTATTTCAAAGATCCAAAAATTAGTTATTACGCTGGCGAGTAGATGGCCTTTTATGGTAAGGTAGTGTAAGCTATAGTGTAAAGAAAAAAGACAAGACATAATTTAAAATTTACAAGCCCAAGGATAAAAAGAGCCTGGCTTATAACACTTCTGTCACTAAGATCCGTATCGTTTTATTTTCAATAGATAATCCAGATCCGGATCCAGATAGATTTGTGAATAATAAAACGCACCTAATGTCGATTTCCTTTACGCCGCACCTCCATTAGCAATATTTATTTCTGACATTTATATCAGACACTGGCGCAAAATTTTAAACATTTAAAGCCTGCTCTAAATCAATTTTAGCATGGGAGTCGACTCTAAATATTATGTATAAAACGAGAACCGACTTTTTGTTAATTTTAAACGATATAAACTATACTTTAACGTAAAAGAGCTCGTCTAAATTTAACAGCAGCAAATAGCTAGTTTATCTTTTAAGAGTATACTTTATCCATATTACCAATGGTGATTTCATACCAAAGCAAATCAAAGTAAAAATGTTTGCTGATGTTTTATTCTATTTTTTAAAAGATGTGCTTTGTAAATTGACTGAATCACTGAATATTAGATATTTAAAACAATCGTATTTAAGTTCTCTACGCGTCTACGATCAACAAATGTATACAAACAAATGTATCTACATTATGTTATGTATGCATGCCGAGACGAGTACAGCCAAATGAATTAACACCTTGCAACAACAAAATTGATATTTTATGTTGTGAATTAGATAATTTATACTTCATGTCCATCTAAAATATTGTAAATAAATTATAAACAATCGAAATCTGTACCGAGGTAGTAAATAAAAGTTTTTTTGTTCAGCGAAAAATTATTTGGTTTTAAGTTGTCTTCTCTTCTCTTCTCTTCTCTTCTCTTTTCGTTTTTTTTTTTTTTTTTTTGTGCAGTTGTCTTTGAGTTATGTCAAATTAAGGGATGTTCAACGTAAATTCTCCAAGGTTCTGCTGTAAAACTCACATTAGTTAAAAGAGTTGTCTAACGTGTTTAAAATTATGCAAAAGTTAGACAAAGTCTCCAAGCTAAACGAGTGCGTTAAGTAGAGCCGGTTTTATTCCTTAAACGAGAACTGTTTAAAATTTTGCGCCACTATATCTGAAGTTTATATTTCTTTAACTCTGTGGGCAAATTATGTCGTGATTATTCATTCCTCGCCATAATCTCACCAGGTTAGTCACGTCGTTTGATTTTAGCGATAAACGCAATGGAACAACTGGAAGAGGCAAGACGGGAAGAATACAAAAGGAAGCACAGGTTTTGGGTCAATCCATTTTTGAGCAAAAGAGATTTGCACGACCTTGAAGAACATTTGCTCCGAGACATAATTGAGTAGTCCCACAAGTATGAAAAGTCTCTGAATGCCCTAACTAATTTTAAAAAAAAATTATCAAAATACTTCCTATCTTCAATGTTTAATTCTTTTAATGGTAATTTTGGCCTGCAAACAACCAAACAACATTATGTACATATTATGTACTTCAACAGACAGTAAATGGTAGAAAAATTACATCTTGACTTAACAGGACAATTTCTATACGAAGTGAAAACATACCATGAGTTTGTCAATGAAATGAAGGAATGTTACATGAAAATGTGGGAATTGGTGTCAAGACTCGACGTCTTGTGAGAAATTTGTGTCTAGTGAAGTCACAAGTCACGAAACGTCAAAATTTATATCTGCATTTATTTCTTCTACGAAGACAAGAAATAAATAGAAAAAATTATGTCTAAAAATAACAAAAATCGAGACATGAGGGGGCTCCACAAGAAATATTGGCTACATGACACATTTCTTGCAATCATTTATTTCAAGTGGAGGCTCAGTGTTACACACTAGGGATTTCGATCCCTTGTCAAATTTTGCCTTTTAGTGTGAGTATTTCGTATACATGTAAATCCCTCTCCAAATACGGATTCGAAGGATTTGATCTCTGTCAAAAAAAAAAATCGATTTTTTTGGTGTGAAGGAGCGTAAAATCTTTCGTAAAAGTCAAAATTTGACAAGGGATCGAAATCCCTCAAATCTCTAGTGTGTAACATCGAGCTTCCACTTGAAATAAATGATTGCAAGAAATGTGTCATGTAGCCAATATTTCTTGTGAAACCCCCTTATGTCTCGATTTTTGTTATTTTTAGACATAATTTTTTCTATTTATTTCTTGTCTTCGTAGAAGAAATAAATGCAGATATAAATTTTGACGTTTCGTGACTTGTGACTTCACTAGACACAAATTTCTCACAAGACGTGGAGTCTTGACACCAATTCCCACATTTTCATGTAACATTCCTTCATTTCATTGACAAACTCATGTTATGTTTTCACTTCGTATAGAAATTATGTACTGTGAAGCCAAGATATAATTTTTCTACCATTTACTGTCTGTTGAAGCACATATATAATGTTGTTTGGTTGTTTGCAGGCCAAAATTACCATTAAAAGAATTAAACATTGAAGATAGTAAGTATTTTGATAATTTTTTTTTAAATTAGTTAGGGCATTCAGAGACTTTTCATGCTTGTGGGACTACTCAATTATGTCTCGGAGCAAATGTTCTTCAAGGTCGTGCAAATCTCTTTTGCTCAAAAATGGATTGATCCAAAACCTGTGCTTCCTTTTGTATTCTTCCCGTCTTGCCTCTTCCAGTTATTCCATTGCGTTTATCGCTAAAATCAAACGACGTGACTAACCTGGTGAGATTATGGCGAGGAATGAATAATCACGACATAATTTGCCCACAGAGTTAAAGAAATATAAACTTCAGATATAGGCTCGTATTCACCGAGCGCTCCTAAACGGCTCTTAACTTTACGAGGCTCTTAACTTGAAATTTCTGTGGGGTATTCACCAACCACTCGCAAGTCTTTTTCGAAGTTCGAAAATGAGAGCCACTCTCTCTTGTTCAGGCATACCCAAACTGTGAAATGTTGTGGAATGTTGGTCTTGACAGCAAATGGATACTCTTCTACTTGGCATTGCTCACATGGATTCGAGTCAAATGCGTGCGTGGCACACGCACAAGCGAACAAACTTTCGAAGAGAGCGCTCGTAGATCTTCACTAATATTGCTTGGTGAATAGGTTTATGAGCTTCTTAAGTTATGAGCGCTCGGTGAATACCAGCCATAGTGTCTGATATAATGTCAGAAATAAATATTGCTAATGGAGGTGCGGCGTAATGGGGATGCGGCGTAATGGGGATGCGGCGTAATGGGGATGCGGCGCAAAGGAAATCGACATAAGTTTTGTTCAACCAGCTGCACTGGACTACCCTGGACAGAAAAGTGTAGCTTTTTGGTGTTCATTGAGAAAATGGCGCAAAACGCTTTATTTTAGTTGAATTAGTACGATGCTAATACTACGTTTTCACCAAAAAATACTCTGAGATTTAAGGCAAGAGATTTATGTGGTGCTTTCACCGCACTAAAAGATTAAAAAGAAGGTTAACTTTGACAGCACCTATCAAAATGCTAATGGTGTTTCAATTTTTCTTATAAAGTGGAAGCGAGAGAAAGAAAGTTTCATTTTATGTCAAACGATAAAAAATCATCGAAATAGCTTAGCACAATATGGATATTTATTAGGTCAGTTCGAACTATAGAACAACCGATCAAATGAAGATTTAACAAGACTTATTTCAAATCTACTAGATTTACGAAATGAATTTGTATGGTAAACTTCGAGATTTATGGTAAATACACCTAAATTCAGGATTATATTTTGGTGAAAACGTAGTCTAAAGCTGTTTTAGTATGAATGTTGCGAAATGAAAACCCACCAACAAATTTCGATGCTTGATTCATTCATTCGAAGGTACTTTGAACGCGCCTATGGGAGCTGACGAAATACCAACGAAAAATACACAGATACACAGATGCATATAAAGAGAGATACAGTTTTGGCTTTTTAAAATTTGTATCTTGAAGACAAGCGGAAGAATAAGAAGCTTAATTTGTTAGTCGTTTATCTTTCATAGTTCATTTGTTTTTAATAATAAATAGTTCAAGAAAAAGAAAATAAAATTCTTAAAAAAGTAGTTTCTGTAATTTATTTGGAATAAATTTTACAATGAACCTATGTTAAAACAAAGAATTTGCAAATTGCAATCGAATATAGCATCGTACTTTCTCTACCCTTTTATTAAAGTTAAAATCATCAAATACAGTGGGGAGCAAAAATGAGTATATGTTTTAAGAAAATGAAACAAAAGGATAGAATTTTATGTTTTTTTATAAACAAATGAAACAAATTATTTTTACTATGAAAGTTAAGTATATAATTTACAACCTATGGAAAAAAAACCAAACATTGCTTCAAAAATAACAGTTAATAAAATGTTTATGTTTATTAATGGAATCCCCCATGTACTCAAATTTGCACGTTTCGCCGTTGTCTCTTATTTAGTTAAATTACTTTGTTTATTTTTCGTTTCCTTAAAAATAACATATTGTGTCAGGGAAATGTACTGTTTTCAAAGTTCTACGCCATTTAATTAGTGCTTAAAAAATAAATCTTCACTGTTTAACAGAAAAGATAAATAAAAATGAAAAAAATTGTACTTGAAGCGGAAAAAGGCATAGTTTCTCGACTTGAAGTAAGACTATCTTCAAGAAAAAGTGCTGAGAGAATGAAAATCTGAAAACGTAGTGTCCTTTTGATAAAAAAAAAGTTAAATGTGCTGTGCACCAGCAATCGTCCAGGCATACAGAAAATGCTTACTGGTGATGACGCATGGTTAATGGAGCGATCAAAGCATATAAAAGACTGCAAGATGTCGAAATCAGCGGCGAAATTAATTAATAAAAACGTGAGGGAATGGACAGCTAGGAAAACGCTACAAAAGATTGGTTAAGTAGCAGCTGCTAAACAGAAAAAAACAGCACTGTCTACCAAAAATGTTAAAGCAAGTCTTAAATTCTGCAAAAAACAAAAAAAACTGGAGTGTTGAAGATCGGAAACGGGTGTTTTGGTCGGACTAGACTAAAATATATCGATTTTCATTAGATGGTAAAGAATATTTTTGGCATCGGCAGAATGGAACTCTTCAAAAGGAACATGTGAAAGAAACCATGAAGCATGAAGGTGACAACTTGATGGTGTGGAGATCCTTTACGTCGTGGAATGTCGGTCCGCTGATTAAAATCGAAGGAATAATGAAGAAGGAACAATATTTGTCTATTCTGCATAAAAACTTACCAGAATTTGGAGACGAATGCGCTTATTTCAATGAGGAGATCATTTTCTAACAAGACTGTGATCCCAAGCACACTGCACGAATTGTCCAGAACTGGCTTGGAATGCATTTATTTCCAACCATTAAGTGGCCAGCACCTAGTCCAGATTTAAACCAGATCGAGACTTGTGCGCAATTCTCAAAAGACGCGTGGCATCTTACGATAATCCTTCAAGAAACTTGAATGACTTATGGGAGCAAGTTTAGGAGCAGTGGCAACATATTTCACATGCTCATATCGAAAATTTAGTCGAGGGTATGCGCAGGAGAGTAAGAAGTGTCATACAAAATAAAGGGCTGTGGACTAAATACTAAAAAAAGCGATTCAAAAAAAAATTCTGAAACGTGCAAATTTGAGTACATGTGGGTTTCCATTAATAAACATTTTACTAACTGTTATTTTTTAAACAATGTTTGTTTTTTTTTTCTAAGTAGTCAATTAAATACTTAACTTTCATAATAAAATTAATTTGTTTCAATTGTTTATAAAAAACACAAAATTCTATCCTTTTGTTTCATTTTCTTAAAACATGTACCTACTCATTTTTGCTCCCCACTGTACCAGGAACATCGGCTCTCACGAGCTGGTATTTCCGTGAGTCGACCGAAGGACCTGGTCGGAACTAATACTTATCTGAGTGTAGTCTAAATCCTGATAGTCGCGTTGAGGTTATTTTTTTTCTTTATAATTTCTCTGGAGATAGAATCCGCCTGGGCGCTTGCGCTCCGGTGTTTTGATAGTCCTCGATTGTATTTTTGTTTTTTTATTCCTTTTTTTGTAACTTTTAAAGAAAACTTATGCAAGAAAATGCGGGAAATCTTAAAAATTTAGTTAAACGAGTAAGAAAACGTTTAGCGCGACCCCGAGGTAAATAAAATAACAATAAAATTTTCTATGAAAAAAATAAGTCGATGAACCTGAAGAGAGAGTGAAACGGATAGATAGTCTAGAAGGGATATAGGCTAGGACAAGGAAAAGAATGGGTATATTTTTAAATAATATTTAAATCAAGAAAGGGAAAGCTAACTCGGAAAGAAAATAAGGAGCTGTAAATGAAATAGGGATATAGTAATTAAAATTACGAAGGGGAAAAACGGTTTGTGTCGAGGATCGACTAGAGTCCAGATAGTATTAGATATGTTTGAATTAACCTGGGTACGGATTCAGAAATATAACGACTTGCTGTACCTCTATAGGCCGTTGAACTGGGATTAGGAATCCTCGCAATCAGGTGTGTTTCTATTAGAAACAAAGACGATTTTACACTGTTAGCGAAGGTGGTACAGTAAGACAAAATTCGTCTCAGTCAAACTCTTGAAAACCGTCATAGTATCCACATCGTTGCTGGTGGATTTGAATTTTAATTATTTAGCGCGGCCTTTTTATAAGTGACTAAAGTAAGTTAGAGTATATAAAAAAAAGTTAAACATTTCCTTTGAGTGCTTTTTTTTGCGTTGAAGATCCATAGTTTGTTGGTTTGGCTACATATAGGAGATATACCCATTTACAAAAAAAAAGGAATTTTAAGGAAACCGGAGATAGCTTCTGGAAATTTATTAAGGGTGAGTCACAAAGAAGAAAGTAGGCTTATAAAGTGAAACTCATAGTTTATGTGAAATTTTAGTGAGGGTGGCTTCTTGCGCTCTGCGACGCGGCCGAGAAGTCGCGGCGGCTCGGTCGAATCATTTCTTGCTGAGGGAAAAGTTCACTATTCAGCAAAGTTGTAGTGTACGAGTAATTAAGAAACCGGAAAGAACGTTTCAGAACCCGTTTGTGAAGAACGTTGAAGAAGGATAAGAGTCCGTGAAAAACCCGGATTAATACAAGTAACCCCATGAAACGAAGACTAAGGTTTTGTGTATGTGAAGTTGTGTTCCTTTTTGGACCGAACGTCCTATAATTCTTGAGACCTAAGCGCTCACCCTCACCTTAATCAATAAATAAATAGCAAGAAGAGTAGCAGATTGAAGAGCGGCCGTTTATCTCTTATATTAATATAGGATAGTGTTAAGCTAAGTTGGCGTGATAATTCTTATTTTAGTTACTATATAAATATACATATATTTTTTTTTTATATTATTTTAATAACGTTAATTTAAACTCAAAACTAGTGTCTAAGGGCTGGGAGAAAAGTGAGTGTTAAAGTTAGGTGCGACAGGCCTAGGTAGACATAGGCGAACGCGGCAAGATTTTGCAGAACCCTCAAGGTACCCACAAAGAGCTCTCTGTAGGTAGGAAAAAGGTGTTCCGATCGTTTTCGTCAATTCGTACAAAGATTCCGCCGAGAATACGGTTAGAAACACGGAACTCAGTCCGCATAGATTTTAAAGCGCGACACGGGTACTGTTCGAACCGTTAAGTAACCCACTTTTAAACCATCTTGAAAGACCAGTTCTTTTTGTTTTGTGTTCGCATTTTAGAGGGACATTTTAATTTAATTTATAAGAAATAAATAATTTTAGAAATTTTTTTGTTAGCATCTTATGAAAATATCTTATTTTTAATTCAACTTTCATTTACCATTTCCATTAAATCCTTTAACTCTCGATTTCGTTTCATACAAAGAAGATGTTCTTTTGTTTTTTTTAGTCAATAAATAAATTTGTAAGTCACGTCAATTATGAATGGATTTTATCTGTCTTTTTATTGAGCTTCAAAGAAGCCGAATGCTTCACTAAGGACTTTGTTTCAGGGGGTGTGAAGAGGCCGGCTTAGCGCGGCGGTGACGTGAGTATGGTTCAAAAGCAATCATAAAGGAAAAATCAAATTTCAGATATGGGGAATTCAGAAATAAGGCCGAACGAATTCCAGGTTGGGTGGGACTTAAGGCCGCGCTGCAATTTCAGCCGCAGCGTTCCCAGGGTGTGTTAGTTGGTGTGGTGGCTAAGTATCTTTTCTTATGATGGCATGTTATATGTTTTTTTTTTAAATAGGCGTGGTCTGTCTGCGGGGGCAAGATCCCCCCCACATCCGGCGAGTTAAGTCGAGCAAAGCGAGCATGCCATCGCCTCCGTAGCAGACATTCTACCCTTGATGGTTCCTCATCCTATCCCTACTTTCCTAGTTTCCTGCTTCTCAAATCCCTCTTACCTACCCAATCCCTCCTATTGCCTTGTTTCAAATGGCGCCCATTCGTGTTGTGATATTGTCTTAATTATTCGTTTCAAATTTCTTAGTTTTCTTAGTAGTGGCGGAGGCGACATCCAATTGTGACGTAAGTCGTAAATAAGATTGCTTTGGAGAAAGCTTATTTACTAGCGACGGAACGATTGGAGGGCGTTGACGTGGCTATTTGGTCAGGTTTTGAGTGGCGTTGGTAGCAGCACCCATGCGTAGCGTATGTCGTACACAAGATTGCTTTGAGAATGCTTGTCTACTTGCGACGTTACGAGTGGTTGTTGCTGGTGACGGTAATTTAAATTTTATAAATGAGATTGTGCTCGTCGTGCTTGTAGGAGGTCCTGTAAGTCGTCTTTCGGAAGGTTAAAATGGACTAAAAGAACCGCGACAGGACTGTCCGGATAAACGGCGAGGGCAAGATGCATGGTTAGCAGATGTTTTTGTTGTGGGGTCATTTTTAATTCGTATGTCTTGCATGGGATCGCTGGTGAGAAGACCCAGTCAACTGCGACGAATCGAAGTGAGCCTGGCAGCAGAAACAGGTGGACGTTTGTGTTTCGTATTCGTACCCTTGTTTAGTTCCTTTTGTTTTGTGTTCACACCTTGGGAAATATTAAATAATCAGAAAAAGAAATTAAAGGATTTGCTTTTGAACCATAATAGGCGACAAAACGAAGTCACCGCCAGGAAGTTGCCTGGAACACCCCCGCATTTAAATGAATATTTGTTTTTATAGTTAACATTTTTGATAAAGATTTTTTTTTGGTATTTTATAATTTGTTTACAGCTTTTTCTAAATTCTTACGTTTCTTTGTCCAACGATTAGTTGTTTAATTTAGAGAAATTGTTTTATGTAAGTTACGTTTCAACATTGCATTCAGAAGTTTTTGCTACGAAGAAATAATATTGAATAGTTATAGGTAGTTTAAGGTTAGCTTAGTAGGTAGATTTTTTTTTATATTATAGTTTAAAATAGTTAAAAAAAAAAAAGAAAAAAAAATTATTAATAGGATAGAATATAGAATTGTATAGGAAATAGAAGTGTAGGATAATAGAGATAGTTAGTTTTAGCATTATATTAGGAGTTAAGATAGATTTTATTTATTCTGTAGTGAAAATTTTTCGTAGTGTATGTAATAGTTATATTAATAGACTTTTAGGATAGATAGTTATAGGTTTATATCAGTTTTCATTCATAAGATTTGTATAAAAAAAATATATATATTTTAAAAAAAAATAAGCTTTCAAGGCTATCCATATGAAAAGACAAGAAGAGGAAGAAATTGAAGCAAAGTTAAAGAAAGTTCAAAAAATTTTACCGGATCAAAGACTTACTCGTGCCTTACGTGAAAGATATTTGCAATATTGTCCTGACTTAGCGATGATGCAACGTTCCCCAATAAAGCCCACAAGGCCCGAAAATACACCTGTTAGCGGAGTTCCGCTGGAGGCAGTTAAGAAAACAGGAGTTTTAACAAAAACGGTTCAGGTTAATGATTCAAATCTACCTTCAGTTCCTTGCAGTTCGGGAACAGGGACCAAGTCCCTGCTACCAGATACAGCGAACCGACCTCATGTTGATTTAATGGATAGTGCTAACCCAAGTGAAGCCAGAAGTGGGGCCGATACGTTATTGGCACCGCCGTTTAGTGAGTTAACAGCACACGGAGGGGTTTCCCCCGAACTAACAAATTGGGTAGAAAATAATTCAAGGGATAAAGCCCAAATAGACAACGGAACTCCAAACAATTACGTAGGTAGGGATCAAGGAGCACCTAACCCTGTGATAACAGTGGAACTTAGGAGTGCTATTAATCAGGCAGTAGGAAATGTATACATATGAGTCGTACCATCAAGCTCTATGTAGACAAATGACAGAGGAAACAAAGAAACAATTCGGGGAACTGATGAAGGAAGTTAATCCTGGTGTGCGTTCATCTCCTCGTGGGGAAGATAGGTTTCGAGATTCCGCGGGCCATCACGAAGGTGAACAAAGACCAGTTCAGCAACACCCTGCAGAACAAGCAAGCCATTCTCAGTTGAACCCGCGGTCTAGGTCATTCCAACCAACGAGTTACCTAGGGAACCCAAGGCCAAATAATGGACACGGGTCCGAAGGTGTGTATTTCCAAAACCATCATCCAGAACCAAATTGGGAACCAAGTATTCCTCCTCACAGGCGACTCAACCCACCACACTTTAATCCCTCTCCCGTCTACTCCCACTTGAGCATGAGAACGCCCATAAAGATGGATAAGTGGGGATTAAAGTTTGACGGGAAAACTGGAACGCTGATCGTTGAAGACTTCGTATTTAGAGTAGAGACCCTTCAAAGCCAGTATGAATGTACCTGGGCCGAGATCATGAGAGACTTTCACCTCTTGCTTTCAGGCTCGGCGAGCGAATGGTACTGGTGGTACCACCGGTCGAATGGACGTCCGGACTGGCCTATGCTACGCGACGCTTTAATGCGCCAGTTCCGAAGTTCGAAATCCGATTTTGAAATAATTCGAGAAATAATGCAACGCAAGCAGAGCCCGGGAGAGCAAAGCGATGATTATTTTGCTGCAATCACCAAGCTCCGATCCCAACTCAGGATGCAAATTCCGGAGGTTGAACTCGTACGAATTTTGAAACGAAATTTAAACGAACGGTTGGAAAGTTTGGTATATCCTCAAGCCGTGTATTCCATGGACCAGCTGAGAATGGCTTGTAAGGAGGCAGAGTACGCATTCCCTAGAAGAGAACGGGATGGTGCGAAGCAATATAGGGTTCCGACACGATTTGTAGCCAACGAGTTGGAAATGGACCCCGATCTAGAGATGAGACCCATTCGCGATGAGCAAATAAATGCCTTTCAGCATATAGGAGCACGTCCAAAAGTCTTAAATGTTCAGAATGATAGTAGGCCTGGTGTTTGCTGGAACTGTCGGGTCCACGGTCATTCCTTCATGGATTGCCCATCTAACAAAAGAAATATTTTTTGCTACAGATGCGGTCAGGAAGGGGTTATCACACCTAAATGTTCGCGCTGTAGTCCGGAAAACCGAAACCGGAACGCGACGACTACGGGGGAATCGCGTTCGACTCAAACCCCCCAATCCGAAATGTAAAAGACGTTGAGTCACAAACCTGTATTGAAGATATAAAGCCTAGAATATTAGTTAGGGACAAACAAGATAAAATAATAGAAAACAAAACCCAAAATAGATTAGAATTGAAGCCATTGCACATAAGATTAAGAAACTATTATTTAACGAGAGAGAAGATATTTGAGGGGAAGATAAGTGCAGTGTCTGCAAGAATAAATAAAGCAAGATTGAGGTATAAAGCAAGAAAAAAAATTAGATTAAACATTTCGTCAACAGTTATAGATACCTGCACTGACCCCAGACCTTACGCCAAGGCAAGGTCAGCATAGCTGGCAGAGAGATAAATGGGTTGTTAGATAGTGGGGCCAGTATCAGTATACTGGGAAAAGGCTGCTTGAACTTTTTAGAAGGCGTAGGAGTGAAATTTCAATCCTTCGATTCCGGTGTCAGAACAGCGGATGGCCAAAAGCAAGCGATAATAGGGAAATTCAAAGCTGTTGTAAAATATAAAAACCGAGAACAAGCGATCACCTTTTATCTGGTACCAAATCTCGACCAAGAATTATATCTCGGAGTAGATTTTCGGAAAGCATTCCATATTGCTCCGAACGTTGTGAGTTCTGTGTCGGTTTTAGAACAAGACGCCGATCTAGTGAACGCACACGACCTTTCCTTAGAACAGCTGTCCCGATTGGAAGCAGTTAAACAGAGGTCTCGGAAAGACGACACTCATGGAACATATCATCGATACCGGAGACTCGTTGCCGATTAAGCAGAGGCACTACCCTGTTTCTCCAGCGGTACAAGCCATTTTATACCAAGAGATAGACAGAATGCTAAAGCTCGGCGTTATAGAGGAAAGCGAGAGTCCGTGGTGCTCACCAGTTGTACTAATTAAGAAGCCAGGTCCAAATAATACTATAAAGTACAGGTTCTGCTTAGATTCACGTAAGGTCAACTCGGTTAGCAAAAAGGACGCGAATCCGCTTCCTCATATCGACGGGCTTATCAGTCGCCTTCCAGATACTTACTATATTAGTAGTGGAGATCTTAAGGAAGCATTCTGGCAAATTCCGTTGGAGAAACAGAGTAGGGAGAAAACTGCGTTTGCGGTACCAGGGAGACCTTTGTACCAATTCACGGTCATGCCCTTTGGGTTGTGTAATGCAGCTCAAAGGTTATGCCGTCTAATGGACAAAGTAATCCCTGGACGACTCCGAGAAAACGTTTTTGTTTATCTTGATGACTTGCTCATAATAGCGCCAGACTTCGAAGCTCATATCGCTCTGCTGGACGAAGTGGCCGACTGCCTCAGAAAAGCAGGACTCACCATCAACGTTAAGAAATCCAAATTCTGTTTTAGAGAGCTTAAGTATTTGGGTTTCATCGTTGGTGGTGGGAAATTGAAGACTGATCCTGCCAAGGTAGAAGCGGTCGTCGATTTTCCAATACCGAAAAATCCTAGGCAGGTAAGAAGGTTCCTTGGTCTAGCAGGGTGGTACAGACGCTTCATCAAGGATTTTTCAAGTTTAACTGCTCCCTTGACGGATATGCTAAAGAAACAAAATGCGAAGTTCACAATGACCGAAGAAGCGATAGTCGCGTTCGAGGATCTGAAAAAGGCTTTGACGACAGCTCCGGTGCTCACACATCCAGATTTCTCGAAACGGTTTTATGTGCAATGTGATGCGTCCGACTCTGATTAGTACAATTCGAGATCGTCAAGAAGAATTACCAGATTTAAAAATCGAAGATTCGTTTGTGTACAAACGCGTTCTACCGCGAAATGGTGATGAAGTCCTTTTAGAGAATACCTGGCGACTTTGGGTACCCTCTGGGCTAACTGAAAATTTAATAGCCAAGGCCCACGATCCGCTTCAGGCTGCTTCATGGTGGCGTGGCAAAAACCATGTACCGTGTCCGACAATATTTTTATTGGCCCAATATGACCATACAAATAAGACAATATGTGCTCAGATGTGAAGTTTGTAAACAGTCTAAGGCCTCAAATCAAGTTCAGCGTCCACCTATATGTACAAAATACGTTGCCGATCGTCCATTTCAAAAAAATTTATGTAGATTTCATCGGTCCTTATCCGAGATCCAAAGCTGGAAATTCTTATGTCTTTGTTGTATTGGATCACCTAACGAAATTTGTATGTCTGAAACCACTTCGTGCTGCAAACTCTAGTAACATCATAACCTATTTAAGAAATGAAATTTTTAATTCCTTCGGAGTACCGCAAATACTACATTCCGACAACGGAAAGCAATTTTTGTCAAAAGAATTTCAAAACTTTTTAGAAAATTATGGCGTTCGCCATTTCAGAACCGCGAACTATGCGCCACAATCTAACGCTTCTGAGAGAGTTAACAGGACGCTGTTAGCTGCAATTCGTTCGTACCTAAAAGAGGATCAACGCGACTGGGACGTTCACTTAGGTGAGATCGCAGGCGCGTTGAGGAGTTCCGTGCACTCCGCTATAGGCGTGTCACCATATTTTGCTTTATTCGGGACAAATATGATGACCCATGGAAGCGGCTATGCCCTGGTTAAAAAGTTGAATGGTGTGGAGGATGGCGAATTGTTTACTCTACCGAGACGAGACAAGAGCGATTGCAAGTTATACGCGCCAAAATAAATGAAGGGATAGCAAAGGCAAACGAAAAGAGCGAAAAAACTTACAACACCCGATCACGAAATGTATGTTACGTTTCAGGGCAAGAAGTTTTTAAGCGAAACTTTATCCTCAGTGACTCTTCGAAACGCCTGTCATCAAAATTATGTCCTAAATATTCAAAATGTCGAATAGTAAAGTTGGTATGGAAAAGCATGTATGAGCTTGAGAACCTAGCTGGGAAAAGAATTGGTATCTTTCATGCGAAATATTTAAAACAGTAACTATCATTAGCCTAATATATGCAAAGGTATTCCATTATTAGCAGAGTTCTTAAATAAGTTCAATGAATTCTCTCAGGAAATCTCCCTGTACCGAGAAAAGATAAAACTATATGCATTTTTGTGTAGTGCTTTTGTTTTTTTTTTTATGTATAGATGTTTGTAATTGTCTATACATTCAATGCGATTGATATTCTATAGTTTTCAATTCATAGAAAACCATAACACTAAGTACCTGAACAACTGTGATAACCTCCAACCTCTGTGATATATTGGCTATAGAAGTAAGAAAATTCTCGAATTATTCAACATCTGTGATATTCAATCCCTATAGAAGCTAAGGGTTGAAAAACTCAAGTGATTCCGAACTGTGATAAAATGCTTTTAAAATCTGTGTGTCTTGTTTGTAGCCTAAGTAAATTGATTCAACACCTGTGATATTTTTACCCTTATAGAATTAAGAACCTCAAAATGACTTAACCCTTGAGATTAAAGTAATTCAAACAAAAAAAAAGTAAAATCGCTGAGATGTTACAAATTCAAGTACGCAAAACTAAGATAGTTTGCTGAAATCAACACACGGTTCATAAATAACCGGCTTTCCACCTTCTAATGACGTGCAGGATTTATTGATGTTAAGATGTCTAGCTCTCCAGACAAGAAGGAGAGTAGAACTACTTAACCAAAATCCGTTTGCACAATAGAATCTGATGAATCTATGCTAATGAAAAACAATTTTTTTACTGTCAGCTTAAAGTGTTCTCAGATCATAAAGCTTTACACGTATAATATTGGCATCAAAGTGAGCCCGCGATAGGTAGATACGAAAGTGTCCCCCAACAACCATAATGGGATCTCTAGTACATTCAGACGCAATAAAAAGAATCTTACAAATAGACGCATTTATGCATAAGAAAGAAAAAACGATTGGTATATATTTGAGATATGATCTATTATTACAAAAAAAATATCTATAAATATAGAACTTACTCAGCACAGATACACGTATTTCTCGAAGCATAATCCTTAAAACAAGAGGCGATGGCTGCAACTACAATATACATAAGTAGCAGCACCTGTGACGCTTACTATCCGTTTGGCCCGACTTTGGTAGGATGGGTTCTTCCCCACGTTTAGGGTATCCTCTTGTCACCGTCCCCATTGTTTCATTAGAAACTTCAGAATCCGGAGTTTTGTTACGGCTACCCAGTAACCAATATTGAAATGGCGAGTAGATAATACGCTCTGGAACAATCTCTAGAATCTAGAGGCATTAGCTATTACATGCCCAGATGACCCAATTCCTAATAGGAAAAATCAAGTCGTAAGCTTATAGGTTTGTTTTTATTTATTCAAATTGGATAGTTCTGCATACGTATGTACATTAAAACTTCACGAAAACTTACAAATATGATGGAATTTAATTTCGATAAAAAAACCGGATATTTCCCGGATACAACGGTTACAGCAGTAGGTTTAAGTTAACCAAAACAACTAAGGAACTGGGTGTGGTAGTCAGGTGCTCCAAAGGACGAATCTAGAAAAGAAAAAAAAAGGATTAAGCGAATGGTTGTATGCATGAGGAAAGACCAGGAACATCGGCTCTCACGAGCTGGTATTTCCGTGAGTCGACCGAAGGACCTGGTCGGAACTAATACTTATCTGAGTGTAGTCTAAATCCTGATAGTCGCGTTGAGGTTATTTTTTTTCTTTATAATTTCTCTGGAGATGGAATCCGCCTGGGCGCTTGCGCTCCGGTGTTTTGATAGTCCTCGATTGTATTTTTGTTTTTTTATTCCTTTTTTTGTAACTTTTAAAGAAAACTTATGCAAGAAAATGCGGGAAATCTTAAAAATTTAGTTAAACGAGTAAGAAAACGTTTAGCGCGACCCCGAGGTAAATAAAATAACAATAAAATTTTCTATGAAAAAAATAAGTCGATGAACCTGAAGAGAGAGTGAAACGGATAGATAGTCTAGAAGGGATATAGGCTAGGACAAGGAAAAGAATGGGTATATTTTTAAATAATATTTAAATCAAGAAAGGGAAAGCTAACTCGGAAAGAAAATAAGGAGCTGTAAATGAAATAGGGATATAGTAATTAAAATTACGAAGGGGAAAAACGGTTTGTGTCGAGGATCGACTAGAGTCCAGATAGTATTAGATATGTTTGAATTAACCTGGGTACGGATTCAGAAATATAACGACTTGCTGTACCTCTATAGGCCGTTGAACTGGGATTAGGAATCCTCGCAATCAGGTGTGTTTCTATTAGAAACAAAGACGATTTTACACTGTTAGCGAAGGTGGTACAGTAAGACAAAATTCGTCTCAGTCAAACTCTTGAAAACCGTCATAGTATCCACATCGTTGCTGGTGGATTTGAATTTTAATTATTTAGCGCGGCCTTTTTATAAGTGACTAAAGTAAGTTAGAGTATATAAAAAAAAGTTAAACATTTCCTTTGAGTGCTTTTTTTTGCGTTGAAGATCCATAGTTTGTTGGTTTGGCTACATATAGGAGATATACCCATTTACAAAAAAAAAGGAATTTTAAGGAAACCGGAGATAGCTTCTGGAAATTTATTAAGGGTGAGTCACAAAGAAGAAAGTAGGCTTATAAAGTGAAACTCATAGTTTATGTGAAATTTTAGTGAGGGTGGCTTCTTGCGCTCTGCGACGCGGCCGAGAAGTCGCGGCGGCTCGGTCGAATCATTTCTTGCTGAGGGAAAAGTTCACTATTCAGCAAAGTTGTAGTGTACGAGTAATTAAGAAACCGGAAAGAACGTTTCAGAACCCGTTTGTGAAGAACGTTGAAGAAGGATAAGAGTCCGTGAAAAACCCGGATTAATACAAGTAACCCCATGAAACGAAGACTAAGGTTTTGTGTATGTGAAGTTGTGTTCCTTTTTGGACCGAACGTCCTATAATTCTTGAGACCTAAGCGCTCACCCTCACCTTAATCAATAAATAAATAGCAAGAAGAGTAGCAGATTGAAGAGCGGCCGTTTATCTCTTATATTAATATAGGATAGTGTTAAGCTAAGTTGGCGTGATAATTCTTATTTTAGTTACTATATAAATATACATATATTTTTTTTTTATATTATTTTAATAACGTTAATTTAAACTCAAAACTAGTGTCTAAGGGCTGGGAGAAAAGTGAGTGTTAAAGTTAGGTGCGACAGGCCTAGGTAGACATAGGCGAACGCGGCAAGATTTTGCAGAACCCTCAAGGTACCCACAAAGAGCTCTCTGTAGGTAGGAAAAAGGTGTTCCGATCGTTTTCGTCAATTCGTACAAAGATTCCGCCGAGAATACGGTTAGAAACACGGAACTCAGTCCGCATAGATTTTAAAGCGCGACACGGGTACTGTTCGAACCGTTAAGTAACCCACTTTTAAACCATCTTGAAAGACCAGTTCTTTTTGTTTTGTGTTCGCATTTTAGAGGGACATTTTAATTTAATTTATAAGAAATAAATAATTTTAGAAATTTTTTTGTTAGCATCTTATGAAAATATCTTATTTTTAATTCAACTTTCATTTACCATTTCCATTAAATCCTTTAACTCTCGATTTCGTTTCATACAAAGAAGATGTTCTTTTGTTTTTTTTAGTCAATAAATAAATTTGTAAGTCACGTCAATTATGAATGGATTTTATCTGTCTTTTTATTGAGCTTCAAAGAAGCCGAATGCTTCACTAAGGACTTTGTTTCAGGGGGTGTGAAGAGGCCGGCTTAGCGCGGCGGTGACGTGAGTATGGTTCAAAAGCAATCATAAAGGAAAAATCAAATTTCAGATATGGGGAATTCAGAAATAAGGCCGAACGAATTCCAGGTTGGGTGGGACTTAAGGCCGCGCTGCAATTTCAGCCGCAGCGTTCCCAGGGTGTGTTAGTTGGTGTGGTGGCTAAGTATCTTTTCTTATGATGGCATGTTATATGTTTTTTTTTTAAATAGGCGTGGTCTGTCTGCGGGGGCAAGATCCCCCCCACATCCGGCGAGTTAAGTCGAGCAAAGCGAGCATGCCATCGCCTCCGTAGCAGACATTCTACCCTTGATGGTTCCTCATCCTATCCCTACTTTCCTAGTTTCCTGCTTCTCAAATCCCTCTTACCTACCCAATCCCTCCTATTGCCTTGTTTCAAATGGCGCCCATTCGTGTTGTGATATTGTCTTAATTATTCGTTTCAAATTTCTTAGTTTTCTTAGTAGTGGCGGAGGCGACATCCAATTGTGACGTAAGTCGTAAATAAGATTGCTTTGGAGAAAGCTTATTTACTAGCGACGGAACGATTGGAGGGCGTTGACGTGGCTATTTGGTGAGGTTTTGAGTGGCGTTGGTAGCAGCACCCATGCGTAGCGTATGTCGTACACAAGATTGCTTTGAGAATGCTTGTCTACTTGCGACGTTACGAGTGGTTGTTGCTGGTGACGGTAATTTAAATTTTATAAATGAGATTGTGCTCGTCGTGCTTGTAGGAGGTCCTGTAAGTCGTCTTTCGGAAGGTTAAAATGGACTAAAAGAACCGCGACAGGACTGTCCGGATAAACGGCGAGGGCAAGATGCATGGTTAGCAGATGTTTTTGTTGTGGGGTCATTTTTAATTCGTATGTCTTGCATGGGATCGCTGGTGAGAAGACCCAGTCAACTGCGACGAATCGAAGTGAGCCTGGCAGCAGAAACAGGTGGACGTTTGTGTTTCGTATTCGTACCCTTGTTTAGTTCCTTTTGTTTTGTGTTCACACCTTGGGAAATATTAAATAATCAGAAAAAGAAATTAAAGGATTTGCTTTTGAACCATAATAGGCGACAAAACGAAGTCACCGCCAGGAAGTTGCCTGGAACACCCCCGCATTTAAATGAATATTTGTTTTTATAGTTAACATTTTTGATAAAGATTTTTTTTTGGTATTTTATAATTTGTTTACAGCTTTTTCTAAATTCTTACGTTTCTTTGTCCAACGATTAGTTGTTTAATTTAGAGAAATTGTTTTATGTAAGTTACGTTTCAACATTGCATTCAGAAGTTTTTGCTACGAAGAAATAATATTGAATAGTTATAGGTAGTTTAAGGTTAGCTTAGTAGGTAGATTTTTTTTTATATTATAGTTTAAAATAGTTAAAAAAAAAAAGAAAAAAAAATTATTAATAGGATAGAATATAGAATTGTATAGGAAATAGAAGTGTAGGATAATAGAGATAGTTAGTTTTAGCATTATATTAGGAGTTAAGATAGATTTTATTTATTCTGTAGTGAAAATTTTTCGTAGTGTATGTAATAGTTATATTAATAGACTTTTAGGATAGATAGTTATAGGTTTATATCAGTTTTCATTCATAAGATTTGTATAAAAAAAATATATATATTTTAAAAAAAAATAAGCTTTCAAGGCTATCCATATGAAAAGACAAGAAGAGGAAGAAATTAAAGCAAAGTTAAAGAAAGTTCAAAAAATTTTACCGGATCAAAGACTTACTCGTGCCTTACGTGAAAGATATTTGCAATATTGTCCTGACTTAGCGATGATGCAACGTTCCCCAATAAAGCCCACAAGGCCCGAAAATACACCTGTTAGCGGAGTTCCGCTGGAGGCAGTTAAGAAAACAGGAGTTTTAACAAAAACGGTTCAGGTTAATGATTCAAATCTACCTTCAGTTCCTTGCAGTTCGGGAACAGGGACCAAGTCCCTGCTACCAGATACAGCGAACCGACCTCATGTTGATTTAATGGATAGTGCTAACCCAAGTGAAGCCAGAAGTGGGGCCGATACGTTATTGGCACCGCCGTTTAGTGAGTTAACAGCACACGGAGGGGTTTCCCCCGAACTAACAAATTGGGTAGAAAATAATTCAAGGGATAAAGCCCAAATAGACAACGGAACTCCAAACAATTACGTATGTAGGGATCAAGGAGCACCTAACCCTGTGATAACAGTGGAACTTAGGAGTGCTATTAATCAGGCAGTAGGAAATGTATACATATGAGTCGTACCATCAAGCTCTATGTAGACAAATGACAGAGGAAATAAAGAAACAATTCGGGGAACTGATGAAGGAAGTTAATCCTGGTGTGCGTTCATCTCCTCGTGGGGAAGATAGGTTTCGAGATTCCGCGGGCCATCACGAAGGTGAACAAAGACCAGTTCAGCAACACCCTGCAGAACAAGCAAGCCATTCTCAGTTGAACCCGCGGTCTAGGTCATTCCAACCAACGAGTTACCTAGGGAACCCAAGGCCAAATAATGGACACGGGTCCGAAGGTGTGTATTTCCAAAACCATCATCCAGAACCAAATTGGGAACCAAGTATTCCTCCTCACAGGCGACTCAACCCACCACACTTTAATCCCTCTCCCGTCTACTCCCACTTGAGCATGAGAACGCCCATAAAGATGGATAAGTGGGGATTAAAGTTTGACGGGAAAACTGGAACGCTGATCGTTGAAGACTTCGTATTTAGAGTAGAGACCCTTCAAAGCCAGTATGAATGTACCTGGGCCGAGATCATGAGAGACTTTCACCTCTTGCTTTCAGGCTCGGCGAGCGAATGGTACTGGTGGTACCACCGGTCGAATGGACGTCCGGACTGGCCTATGCTACGCGACGCTTTAATGCGCCAGTTCCGAAGTTCGAAATCCGATTTTGAAATAATTCGAGAAATAATGCAACGCAAGCAGAGCCCGGGAGAGCAAAGCGATGATTATTTTGCTGCAATCACCAAGCTCCGATCCCAGCTCAGGATGCAAATTCCGGAGGTTGAACTCGTACGAATTTTGAAACGAAATTTAAACGAACGGTTGGAAAGTTTGGTATATCCTCAAGCCGTGTATTCCATGGACCAGCTGAGAATGGCTTGTAAGGAGGCAGAGTACGCATTCCCTAGAAGAGAACGGGATGATGCGAAGCAATATAGGGTTCCGACACGATTTGTAGCCAACGAGTTGGAAATGGACCCCGATCTAGAGATGAGACCCATTCGCGATGAGCAAATAGATGCCTTTCAGCATATAGGAGCACGTCCAAAAGTCTTAAATGTTCAGAATGATAGTAGGCCTGGTGTTTGCTGGAACTGTCGGGTCCACGGTCATTCCTTCATGGATTGCCCATCTAACAAAAGAAATATTTTTTGCTACAGATGCGGTCAGGAAGGGGTTATCACACCTAAATGTTCGCGCTGTAGTCCGGAAAACCGAAACCGGAACGCGACGACTACGGGGGAATCGCGTTCGACTCAAACCCCCCAATCCGAAATGTAAAAGACGTTGAGTCACAAACCTGTATTGAAGATATAAAGCCTAGAATATTAGTTAGGGACAAACAAGATAAAATAATAGAAAACAAAACCCAAAATAGATTAGAATTGAAGCCATTGCACATAAGATTAAGAAACTATTATTTAACGAGAGAGAAGATATTTGAGGGGAAGATAAGTGCAGTGTCTGCAAGAATAAATAAAGCAAGATTGAGGTATAAAGCAAGAAAAAAAATTAGATTAAACATTTCGTCAACAGTTATAGATACCTGCACTGACCCCAGACCTTACGCCAAGGCAAGGTCAGCATAGCTGGCAGAGAGATAAATGGGTTGTTAGATAGTGGGGCCAGTATCAGTATACTGGGAAAAGGCTGCTTGAACTTTTTAGAAGGCGTAGGAGTGAAATTTCAATCCTTCGATTCCGGTGTCAGAACAGCGGATGGCCAAAAGCAAGCGATAATAGGGAAATTCAAAGCTGTTGTAAAATATAAAAACCGAGAACAAGCGATCACCTTTTATCTGGTACCAAATCTCGACCAAGAATTATATCTCGGAGTAGATTTTCGGAAAGCATTCCATATTGCTCCGAACGTTGTGAGTTCTGTGTCGGTTTTAGAACAAGACGCCGATCTAGTGAACGCACACGACCTCTCCTTAGAACAGCTGTCCCGATTGGAAGCAGTTAAACAGAGGTCTCGGAAAGACGACACTCATGGAACATATCATCGATACCGGAGACTCGTTGCCGATTAAGCAGAGGCACTACCCTGTTTCTCCAGCGGTACAAGCCATTTTATACCAAGAGATAGACAGAATGCTAAAGCTCGGCGTTATAGAGGAAAGCGAGAGTCCGTGGTGCTCACCAGTTGTACTAATTAAGAAGCCAGGTCCAAATAATACTGTAATATTTTTGCTAGGTTCGTTAAATAAAACTTATTACTCTTTCTAGTATCTCTTCTTTATTTTTACCTTCCAAATCACAACAATAAATCTCAATTTATAATCAACTCAAATACTTTATTCAATTTAAAATCACACTTGTTTTAAACTTTACACAATCCAATAAGCAGAGTTTTGCACACTTCCGTAATCAAAAATCAACTGTCCCTCGCTCACCGTGAACACTCCCTTATATACTCAAATTAGTTGTTCTCGAAAGTTCTTGTCTTGGAATGTTCTAGATGTTTGGAATAAGGGGAAATACATTTGACATTGGAAAAGAGCTTTTTGTTTCTTCCATATTAGATATGCAGTTTTCCAACAGATGGCGCTGTAGTAGTATAAAGCTCTGTTCACAACATTGCCCCCTTCTTAAGATTGTTCGTCCCGAACAATTCTATCTCCAGCTTCGCCACTGTATCGGTGCAGTCGATCGCTATGCACAACTTTTAACTTTCCTCTTGACCCTCTTTGAATTCGGTAAACGACATCATTGATTTTCGTGACGACAGTATAAGGGCCTTCCCAGTTTTGTTGAAGCTTCGGCGACAATCCCTTTTGACGATGTGGATTATACAGCCATACACGATCTCCTACTTGGAATCCTGTCGTGTTTGCTCTTGTGTCGTACCTTGTCTTCATTCGATCGCTGTAAGCGCTCATTCTAGTCCTGGTCCTTTCGTGGATGTCAATTAGCCTCTCTTTCAGGTCACTCACGTAATCCCCTGTTTCCTGAGACTCTTGTGGTGGGTGTCCAAACCTTATCTCACTAGGCAGCCGTATGCTTTTTCCGAACAGGATTTCAGATGGTGTTTGTCCTGTTGAGCTATGTACTGCACTTCGATAGGCCATCAAAAATTGTGGTATGTGCCTGTCCCAGTTTCTTTGGTAGTCGCCTACGACCTTAGTGAGGTGCTCTTTTAAGGTCCTGTTAAATCTCTCGACCATTCCATCAGATTGCGGGTGAAGTGGTGTGGTTCTCGTTTTCTTAATGCCAAGGAACGCGCACACCTCTTGGAATATGTTCGACTCGAAGTTCCTTCCTTGGTCGGAATGAAGTTCCATAGGCACACCGAACCTGCTTACCCAGTTAAACACAATCTGGTCGGCCACGGTCTTGGCTTCTTGGTTCGGAATAGCGTATGCCTCAGGCCATTTGCTGAAGTAATCCATTACCACCAGAATGTATTTGTTTCCAGCATTCGTTTCCGGAAATGGGCCAGCCACATCAACAGCAATCCTTTCAAACGGTGAGCCGACATTATATTGCATCATTTTTCCTTGCAGTTTTCTACCAGGTCCTTTGGTTGCAGCACAAGCGTCACAATTTCGGCACCACTTTTTAACGTCGTCTCTTGCATGCAACCAGTAGAATCGTTGCCTCACCTTTTCTAAAGTCTTATTGACTCCCAAATGGCCTCCTGAAGGTCCATTATGCATCTCTCGAAGAACCTCTTTGATTTTTGATTGAGGTAACACAAGCTGCATCACATAAGATTTACCATCAGCGGACTCCCATTTTCGCCGAAGAACACCTTCTTGCACATGAAGTGAGTCCCATTGTGCCCAATAGGCCTTTAAAACTGGACTCCTATCGGAAATGTCATTCCATGCGGGTTTTTCTTCATGTTCCTTCCATGCGAGAAGAGGTTCAATGTCGGGGTCTTCTTGTTGAGCAGATCTTATTTCTTCATTGCTCCATCCACAAATGGGGTCAGCCCTTATTCGCAGAGTGTTGATGGCGACCATGCGTTTGTTGCCATTTGACGTTGCCTCGACAGTCAGACTTTTATTGTTTCGTTTGGTCTGAGAAACCTGGATGGTGTTTCTGGGGCCATCAGTACCAGAAACCAGCTTCTGCTCCTCGAAGTTGGTTCTTACTCGTTTCTCTGTTGGAAAACTTGTTCGGGAAGTAACACTGGTGTTCTTGTTACCATGTTCTGGGTTTGAAACTCCGTGTCCACAATATTGACAAGCTCTTCTTGGTGGTAATCGACATTGACGCTGTAAATGTCCGGTCTTGTTGCAATTCCAGCATTTTGTAAGTCCGTTTCGTTGGTTCCTTTGGACATTCGTTCTTTGGCATGAGCATTCTTCAACAATGGCTTCTCTAAGTCGATGTACTCCGTGAGAAGCTTGCTCAGCTGCTTCAATTGTCAAGGCAAACGCTAATGTTTCAGAAAGCGTTCGTTTTCCAGCAGTTCGCACGGCCCTTTGAAGATGTATGTCGGAAATGGCGCGAACAAATGCCTCAACTGCAAACTGGTTACGGATTTCTTCTCCAACATCTGGATATGCAAGATGAACAAGCCTTTCAATGTCTGCTTGTAGCTGTTGTAGAGTTTCGCCCCTCTTCTGAACTCTGGAATAGAGTCGTACCTTGAAGACTTCTGTCATATGGTTATTGCCAAAGCGTTTGTCTATAGCCTCAACCAAGTAATTAAAGTCGCCGCTCTTATCTGCTGGTATGGTTAGCAATAACTCAGCAGCTGCTCCTCTAAGAGCAAGGGTTAGAGCTACACACTTGTCAGCCTCATCCCAGCCATTTGCTGTAGAAGCTGCCTCGAATTGCTTCTTGTATATAGACCAAGAAGTTTGTCCATCAAAGGTTGGAGGTTGCATCTCCTTTTTCTTCAAGGTTTCTCCAGAACCTTCCCGAATCTTTATATTTCGAATGCGATCTAGCTCTTTTGAAAACGTCTCCATTTTGTTGTCGACTTGATTCTCTAGCAATGAAACACGTTCATCAAGTGCAGACACATTATTCTCGATTTTAACAAGCTTGCCTTCTAGCATGTTTCTCTGCTCTTCGAGAAGGTCTTTTTGTTCGCTATGCTGTTTGTCAAGGTGTTCGAGAATATTCCTTTGTTCATTTTTCTGTTCATTTCGTTGTTCTTCGAGACGTTCGAGAACATTCTTTTGTTCGTTTTTCTGTTCATTTCGTTGCTCTTCGAGACGTTCGAGAACATTCTTTTGTTCTTTCTTTTGTTCATTTCGTTGCTCTTCGAAACGTTGAAGCAGAAGACTATTCATATTTGAAACATCTACATTTTTACTTATGTCTGCTTCCTCAGCGTCAGCTTCAAAGACGAAAATGTCCGGGTCTTCATTTTGTTGTTTCAAATATTCGGCCAAACGCAGAACAAGCTCATTTTTCGATCCTGCTCTAGAAAGTTCTCGCTTGCCTAATTCACTTTTCAGCTCATTACAGTTGAGCTCTTTTAGTAACTTGCTCATTTTTATTATTATTATTTTTTTTTTTTTTTTTTTCGCACACTTCACTGCACAATAAGTTTTATTCCACTTTTCTGACACCAATGTAATATTTTTGCTAGGTTCGTTAAATAAAACTTATTACTCTTTCTAGTATCTCTTCTTTATTTTTACCTTCCAAATCACAACAATAAATCTCAATTTATAATCAACTCAAATACTTTATTCAATTTAAAATCACACTTGTTTTAAACTTTACACAATCCAATAAGCAGAGTTTTGCACACTTCCGTAATCAAAAATCAACTGTCCCTCGCTCACCGTGAACACTCCCTTATATACTCAAATTAGTTGTTCTCGAAAGTTCTTGTCTTGGAATGTTCTAGATGTTTGGAATAAGGGGAAATACATTTGACATTGGAAAAGAGCTTTTTGTTTCTTCCATATTAGATATGCAGTTTTCCAACAGATGGCGCTGTAGTAGTATAAAGCTCTGTTCACAACAATACTATAAAGTACAGGTTCTGCTTAGATTCACGTAAGGTCAACTCGGTTAGCAAAAAGGACGCGAATCCGCTTCCTCATATCGACGGGCTTATCAGTCGCCTTCCAGATACTTACTATATTAGTAGTGGAGATCTTAAGGAAGCATTCTGGCAAATTCCGTTGGAGAAACAGAGTAGGGAGAAAACTGCGTTTGCGGTACCAGGGAGACCTTTGTACCAATTCACGGTCATGCCCTTTGGGTTGTGTAATGCAGCTCAAAGGTTATGCCGTCTAATGGACAAAGTAATCCCTGGACGACTCCGAGAAAACGTTTTTGTTTATCTTGATGACTTGCTCATAATAGCGCCAGACTTCGAAGCTCATATCGCTCTGCTGGACGAAGTGGCCGACTGCCTCAGAAAAGCAGGACTCACCATCAACGTTAAGAAATCCAAATTCTGTTTTAGAGAGCTTAAGTATTTGGGTTTCATCGTTGGTGGTGGGAAATTGAAGACTGATCCTGCCAAGGTAGAAGCGGTCGTCGATTTTCCAATACCGAAAAATCCTAGGCAGGTAAGAAGGTTCCTTGGTCTAGCAGGGTGGTACAGACGCTTCATCAAGGATTTTTCAAGTTTAACTGCTCCCTTGACGGATATGCTAAAGAAACAAAATGCGAAGTTCACAATGACCGAAGAAGCGATAGTCGCGTTCGAGGATCTGAAAAAGGCTTTGACGACAGCTCCGGTGCTCACACATCCAGATTTCTCGAAACGGTTTTATGTGCAATGTGATGCGTCCGACTCTGATTAGTACAATTCGAGATCGTCAAGAAGAATTACCAGATTTAAAAATCGAATATTCGTTTGTGTACAAACGCGTTCTACCGCGAAATGGTGATGAAGTCCTTTTAGAGAATACCTGGCGACTTTGGGTACCCTCTGGGCTAACTGAAAATTTAATAGCCAAGGCCCACGATCCGCTTCAGGCTGCTTCATGGTGGCGTGGCAAAAACCATGTACCGTGTCCGACAATATTTTTATTGGCCCAATATGACCATACAAATAAGACAATATGTGCTCAGATGTGAAGTTTGTAAACAGTCTAAGGCCTCAAATCAAGTTCAGCGTCCACCTATATGTACAAAATACGTTGCCGATCGTCCATTTCAAAAAAATTTATGTAGATTTCATCGGTCCTTATCCGAGATCCAAAGCTGGAAATTCTTATGTCTTTGTTGTATTGGATCACCTAACGAAATTTGTATGTCTGAAACCACTTCGTGCTGCAAACTCTAGTAACATCATAACCTATTTAAGAAATGAAATTTTTAATTCCTTCGGAGTACCGCAAATACTACATTCCGACAACGGAAAGCAATTTTTGTCAAAAGAATTTCAAAACTTTTTAGAAAATTATGGCGTTCGCCATTTCAGAACCGCGAACTATGCGCCACAATCTAACGCTGAGAGAGTTAACAGGACGCTGTTAGCTGCAATTCGTTCGTACCTAAAAGAGGATCAACGCGACTGGGACGTTCACTTAGGTGAGATCGCAGGCGCGTTGAGGAGTTCCGTGCACTCCGCTATAGGCGTGTCACCATATTTTGCTTTATTCGGGACAAATATGATGACCCATGGAAGCGGCTATGCCCTGGTTAAAAAGTTGAATGGTGTGGAGGATGGCGAATTGTTTACTCTACCGAGACGAGACAAGAGCGATTGCAAGTTATACGCGCCAAAATAAATGAAGGGATAGCAAAGGCAAACGAAAAGAGCGAAAAAACTTACAACACCCGATCACGAAATGTATGTTACGTTTCAGGGCAAGAAGTTTTTAAGCGAAACTTTATCCTCAGTGACTCTTCGAAACGCCTGTCATCAAAATTATGTCCTAAATATTCAAAATGTCGAATAGTAAAGTTGGTATGGAAAAGCATGTATGAGCTTGAGAACCTAGCTGGGAAAAGAATTGGTATCTTTCATGCGAAATATTTAAAACAGTAACTATCATTAGGCTACTATATGCAAAGGTATTCCATTATTAGCAGAGTTCTTAAATAAGTTCAATGAATTCTCTCAGGAAATCTCCCTGTACCGAGAAAAGATAAAACTATATGCATTTTTGTGTAGTGCTTTTGTGTTTTTTTTTTATGTATAGATGTTTGTAATTGTCTATACATTCAATGCGATTGATATTCTATAGTTTTCAATTCATCGAAAACCATAACACTAAGTACCTGAACAACTGTGATAACCTCCAACCTCTGTGATATATTGGCTATAGAAGTAAGAAAATTCTCGAATTATTCAACATCTGTGATATTCAATCCCTATAGAAGCTAAGGGTTGAAAAACTCAAGTGATTCCGAACTGTGATAAAATGCTTTTAAAATCTGTGTGTCTTGTTTGTAGCCTAAGTAAATTGATTCAACACCTGTGATATTTTTACCCTTATAGAATTAAGAACCTCAAAATGACTTAACCCTTGAGATTAAAGTAATTCAAACAAAAAAAAAGTAAAATCGCTGAGATGTTACAAATTCAAGTACGCAAAACTAAGATAGTTTGCTGAAATCAACACACGGTTCATAAATAACCGGCTTTCCACCTTCTAATGACGTGCAGGATTTATTGATGTTAAGATGTCTAGCTCTCCAGACAAGAAGGAGAGTAGAACTACTTAACCAAAATCCGTTTGCACAATAGAATCTGATGAATCTATGCTAATGAAAAACTATTTTTTTTACTGTCAGCTTAAAGTGTTCTCAGATCATAAAGCTTTACACGTATAATATTGGCATCAAAGTGAGCCCGCGATAGGTAGATACGAAAGTGTCCCCCAACAACCATAATGGGATCTCTAGTACATTCAGACGCAATAAAAAGAATCTTACAAATAGACGCATTTATGCATAAGAAAGAAAAAACGATTGGTATATATTTGAGATATGATCTATTATTACAAAAAAAATATCTATAAATATAGAACTTACTCAGCACAGATACACGTATTTCTCGAAGCATAATCCTTAAAACAAGAGGCGATGGCTGCAACTACAATATACATAAGTAGCAGCACCTGTGACGCTTACTATCCGTTTGGCCCGACTTTGGTAGGATGGGTTCTTCCCCACGTTTAGGGTATCCTCTTGTCACCGTCCCCATTGTTTCATTAGAAACTTCAGAATCCGGAGTTTTGTTACGGCTACCCAGTAACCAATATTGAAATGGCGAGTAGATAATACGCTCTGGAACAATCTCTAGAATCTAGAGGCATTAGCTATTACATGCCCAGATGACCCAATTCCTAATAGGAAAAATCAAGTCGTAAGCTTATAGGTTTGTTTTTATTTATTCAAATTGGATAGTTCTGCATACGTATGTACATTAAAACTTCACGAAAACTTACAAATATGATGGAATTTAATTTCGATAAAAAAACCGGATATTTCCCGGATACAACGGTTACAGCAGTAGGTTTAAGTTAACCAAAACAACTAAGGAACTGGGTGTGGTAGTCAGGTGCTCCAAAGGACGAATCTAGAAAAGAAAAAAAAAGGATTAAGCGAATGGTTGTATGCATGAGGAAAGACCAGGAACATCGGCTCTCACGAGCTGGTATTTCCGTGAGTCGACCGAAGGACCTGGTCGGAACTAATACTTATCTGAGTGTAGTCTAAATCCTGATAGTCGCGTTGAGGTTATTTTTTTTCTTTATAATTTCTCTGGAGATGGAATCCGCCTGGGCGCTTGCGCTCCGGTGTTTTGATAGTCCTCGATTGTATTTTTGTTTTTTTATTCCTTTTTTTGTAACTTTTAAAGAAAACTTATGCAAGAAAATGCGGGAAATCTTAAAAATTTAGTTAAACGAGTAAGAAAACGTTTAGCGCGACCCCGAGGTAAATAAAATAACAATAAAATTTTCTATGAAAAAAATAAGTCGATGAACCTGAAGAGAGAGTGAAACGGATAGATAGTCTAGAAGGGATATAGGCTAGGACAAGGAAAAGAATGGGTATATTTTTAAATAATATTTAAATCAAGAAAGGGAAAGCTAACTCGGAAAGAAAATAAGGAGCTGTAAATGAAATAGGGATATAGTAATTAAAATTACGAAGGGGAAAAACGGTTTGTGTCGAGGATCGACTAGAGTCCAGATAGTATTAGATATGTTTGAATTAACCTGGGTACGGATTCAGAAATATAACGACTTGCTGTACCTCTATAGGCCGTTGAACTGGGATTAGGAATCCTCGCAATCAGGTGTGTTTCTATTAGAAACAAAGACGATTTTACACTGTTAGCGAAGGTGGTACAGTAAGACAAAATTCGTCTCAGTCAAACTCTTGAAAACCGTCATAGTATCCACATCGTTGCTGGTGGATTTGAATTTTAATTATTTAGCGCGGCCTTTTTATAAGTGACTAAAGTAAGTTAGAGTATATAAAAAAAAGTTAAACATTTCCTTTGAGTGCTTTTTTTTGCGTTGAAGATCCATAGTTTGTTGGTTTGGCTACATATAGGAGATATACCCATTTACAAAAAAAAAGGAATTTTAAGGAAACCGGAGATAGCTTCTGGAAATTTATTAAGGGTGAGTCACAAAGAAGAAAGTAGGCTTATAAAGTGAAACTCATAGTTTATGTGAAATTTTAGTGAGGATGGATTCTTGCGCTCTGCGACGCGGCCGGTCGGTCGAATCATTTCTTGCTGAGGGAAAAGTTCACTATTCAGCAAAGTTGCAGTGTACGAGTAATTAAGAAACCGGAAAGAACGTTTCAGAACCCGTTTGTGAAGAACGTTGAAGAAGGATAAGAGTCCGTGAAAAACCCGGATTAATAACGGGTGATTTTTTAAGAGCTTGAGAACTTTTTTTTAAAAAAAAACGCATAAAATTTGCAAAATCTCATCGATTCTTTATTTGAAATGTTAGATTGGTCCATGACATTTACTTTTTGAAGATAATTTCATTTAAATGTTGACCGCGGCTGCGTCTTAGGTGGTCCATTCGGAAAGTCCAATTTTGGGTAACTTTTTCGAGCATTTCGGCCGGAATAGCCCGAATTTCTTCGGAAATGTTGTCTTCCAAAGCTGGAATAGTTGCTGGCTTATTTATGTAGACTTTAGACTTGACGTAGCCTCACAAAAAATAGTCTAAAGGCGTCAAATCGCATGATCTTGGTGGCCAACTTACCGGTCCATTCCTTGAGATAATTTGTCGATAAAAAAGCGGATTTTCTGCCAACTTTTCTAGGGCCCATTCACTGAAAATTCGACGTTGTGGCAGATCGTTCGGCTTCAGTTCTTGCACGAGCTGTATTTTATACGGTTTTACACCAAGATCTTTGCGTAAAATCTTCCATGTGGTCGAATAACACAAACCCAATTGCTGCGAACGGCGACGAATCGACATTTCACGGTCTTCAGCAACACTCTCAGAAAGAGACGCAATATTCTCTTCTGTACGCACTGTACGCATTCGTGTGGTTGGTTTAATGTCCAATAAAGTAAACTGAGTGCGAAACTTGGTCACAATCGCATTAATTGTTTGCTCACTTGGTCGATTATGTAGACCATAAATCGGACGTAAAGCGCGAAACACATTTCGAACCGAACACTGATTTTGGTAATAAAATTCAATGATTTGCAAGCGTTGCTCGTTAGTAAGTCTATTCATGATGAAATGTCAAAGCATACTGAGCATCTTTCTCTTTGACACCATGTCTGAAATCCCGCGTGATCTGTCAAATACTAATGCATGAAAATCATAACCTCAAAAAAATCACCCTTTACAAGTAAGCCATGAAACGAAGACTAAGGTTTTGTGTATGTGAAGTTGTGTTCCTTTTTGGACCGAACGTCCTATAATTCTTGAGACCTAAGCGCTCACCCTCACCTTAATCAATAAATAAATAGCAAGAAGAGTAGCAGATTGAAGAGTGGCTGTTTATCTCTTATATTAATATAGGATAGTGTTAAGCTAAGTTGGCGTGATAATTCTTATTTTAGTTACTATATAAATATACATATATTTTTTTTTTATATTATTTTAATAACATTAATTTAAACTCAAAACTAGTGTCTAAGGGCTGGAAGAAAAGTGAGTGTTAAAGTTCGGTGCGACAGGCCTAGGTAGACATAGGCGAACGCGGCAAGATTTTGCAGAACCCTCAAGGTACCCACAAAGAGCTCTCTGTAGGTAGGAAAAAGGTGTTCCGATCGTTTTCGTCAATTCGTACAAAGATTCCGCCGAGAATACGGTTAGAAACACGGAACTCAGTCCGCATAGATTTTAAAGCGCGACACGGGTACTGTTCGAATCGTTAAGTAACCCACTTTTAAACCATCTTGAAAGACCAGTTCTTTTTGTTTTGTGTTCGCATTTTAGAGGGACATTTTAATTTAATTTATAAGAAATAAATAATTTTGTTTTTGTTAGCATCTTATGAAAATATCTTATTTTTAATTCAACTTTCATTTACCATTTCCATTAAATCCTTTAACTCTCGATTTCGTTTCATACAAAGAAGATGTTCTTTTGTTTTTTTTAGTCAATAAATAAATTTGTAAGTCACGTCAATTATGAATGGATTTTATCTGTCTTTTTATTGAGCTTCAAAGAAGCCGAATGCTTCACTAAGGACTTTGTTTCAGGGGGTGTGAAGAGGCCGGCTTAGCGCGGCGGTGACGTGAGTATGGTTCAAAAGCAATCATAAAGGAAAAATCAAATTTCAGATATGGGGAATTCAGAAATAAGGCCGAACGAATTCCAGGTTGGGTGGGACTTAAGGCCGCGCTGCAATTTCAGCCGCAGCGTTCCCAGGGTGTGTTAGTTGGTGTGGTGGCTAAGTATCTTTTCTTATGATGGCATGTTATATGTTTTTTTTTGAAATAGGCGAGGTCTGTCTGCGGGGGCAAGATCCCCCCCACATCCGGCGAGTTAAGTCGAGCAAAGCGAGCATGCCATCGCCTCCGTAGCAGACATTCTACCCTTGATGGTTCCTCATCCTATCCCTACTTTCCTAGTTTCCTGCTTCTCAAATCCCTCTTACCTACCCAATCCCTCCTATTGCCTTGTTTCAGTGTAATAGTTTACTTTTTTGTTCGTCATCCATTTCAATTATGTCAGATGAAATATTTTACTAAATCACAGCTGATTATGATAGCATATTTAGTTCAGTTTCATAGCAGATTTCGTTTTCAGACTTTTATAAAAGTTCGAATATCTGAATACCAATCCTAAAAGAGATCTTTTAAGGTGGAAATCTTTTATGATTCATGACAGAAAATCTAAAGCAGAATTACAGATGAGGCAGAAAAGGGCCTAATTATGTTTCCACACTGTCTAAACCTAATAATTTCTAGGAATTTTAGGCCAAAGTCAAAATTCATATAAAATCAATTTTATTGCAGTTTTGAACAGTACGCGAACAGACATGTTGCTAGTCTTGTTTTTTCTTAGTTCAAAGTTGAAAGAAACGACGACGTAGGCCATTAAAAGAGAATTATTATAATTACAAGTCATTGTATATAAACTCTATAGTACTCTCATGAAGCAGAAAAATTAGCTAGCGAAGCGGCTGTACTAGTAACAATTTCGCTGTGAAGTATGTTTGAGAATAGAAGAACATTATTTATGTAGATACTAGCAATGCGCCCCGCCTTTACACGGGAGGCACTTATTATCTATATCTAGATAACTTCTGGCAGAATGATAGGAGTGGTCATGTGGCTAAGTCTTAGCTGATATCAATAGAAATGGTACAGTGCCTTACTACGCCCCAGCCAGCTAAAAAAAAACACATTTATCTGACTTAAATGCAAAATTATGTTTCTTTCGTGCAAAAAAGCAAACGAAAATTCAGTTGATCCGATGAATGGTGACAAGAAAGTGAGACAGGATTTTTAAAACAAATTGAAAATTAAAACATCAAAAAAGGTTCGTGTACTTACTTTTTTACACCAAATGTCATTGTTTTAGGTGTGTTCAGAAGCAATTTATTAAGAAAATTCTAATTAATAATAGGCTGTTTAAAATTTTGCGCCATTGGCTCTAAATTAATGGCGGCCGCTGTTGCTGTTGACGGTGCTGTTGCTGGTTCAATCTGTTCCGCGCTTTACGTCAAAATAAATCGGTTGAGTAAGTCCAATGTGAACACCGCCCTAGTCTCAATACAGCTGACAAATGCCATAGCGTGAACAGTGCTTCCAGTGTTTCAGAAAAAAGTTCCTAAGTTTTTTCTACAATTCTATAGCGGGGTTTACATGGACCGACCAGCATGCTCGACAACATTGCTCAATGGCAAAAATAACTGTACGTACAACTTTGCGTTTACATTGATACTGATGTCGTCGACCATCAGTATTTTAAAATTTTAGAATCTAACAGACGCAGGATGGAAAAAAAAAACGTTTATGTGTAAAAAAATGGATTAAGGACAGAAAAAAATACAACCATACAAATTTGATGAACGAAATCGACTACTCCAGCACCTGATTTTTGACTTTTTTTTTACTTTTTTTTAATTCCCGGCGATAACAGGCGCGAATTGAGTTTATTGTTTTGTGTACCGTTTCCAAACTGGCATTAAGGTCTATTTCCTTATATTTTCCCAACATCACTTCGTATCGTTTTAGCTTTAAATTTTTGTTTTTATAAATTTCACTTTTTATGTTCCATACCTCCAACTCTTTCCAAAACTCACTGTTATTTGGTATTGTTGCAACCGTGACCGTGTTATCTGGGCGAGATAATTTACAGAATGAGAAAAAAAAACGAAGTTGTCGAGCATCTGTTCACACAAGTTGGCCGGTTGGGCGAGCCTTCAGGTTTACAAAAATTTTTGAAATCCATCCAGCATGTTGGCCAAGCAGTTGTTTTCGCGTTTTAATAATCGAGCATCTATGGTTGTCGAGACATGTTGTCGAGCATGCTGGTCCATGTAAACCCCCCTTATATGGACTTGTAAAAAAGACGGCTATCTAGTGTATTTCGGATGCATAATTTTATGAATTGATGGTTGCAGTCATACAAGCATTTTGGCATCACTTTGCTTTTAACTTCAAAAATAATTCTCTCCAATATTAAGTGGGGATTGGAGAGAAGTATTATTTCTCTCGGTTCGGTGTGGTGTGGATTTGCTATATTTTCTTTTGTAAAGAAAATATATCTACTGTGTTTCCAAAATAAATTTTAAGTTTGCGTATACTAGAAAACAAAAAGATTTTATCTTAGCAATGTCTAGTTCTATAGACACAATTGGCATTAAACTACAAACCCTAGAAGAACGATTGCAAGCCGAAAATGATTCACGTATGGTATTTCCACCACAAATGTCTGCCCCTCCTCGACAGACATTACCGACCCGCCCGCAACATTGTAAGGAATACAAAATCTGATATAAATTTTATTTTTATTCCCAATATAAATCTTGTACTTGTCATTGATGTTTTTTATACGCGTTGAAAATGTATATTTTCGAAAAATTAATTCAATTGATAAATTTATTGAAAAAACGAGAAGAAAAATGACATCTCTGCAATGAAACGCAAATTTGTTGTAGCACCTTTAACCATGTACACAGTACACAATATCTACTTCTAGTGTTCTTAGTTTTACTCTTAATTGATATTTCTTCTAATTGTAATTCAGTGGAAACGACACCAGTTCGGCCTAGGAAATCCCTGAACCTACCAGTTGTAGCTCAGCATCCCGCAGCCGAGACGGAAACAGACAAGAAACTCAAAAAGATCATGAAGCAAACTGGAATCCTCACAATAAATAATCAGTCCTACAAAACTGATATCCAAGACCTGAAGCATATAGGTGATCTGGGAAATGGAACGAGTGGTCACGTGGTGAAGATGCAACACATTCCAAGTGGAACAGTTATTGCAGTCAAACAAATGCGCCGAACAGGCAACACCGAAGAGAACAAGAGAATACTTATGGATCTGGATGTAGTTCTTAAATCACATGACTGCCAATACATTGTTCAGTGCCTCGGATGTTTCGTTCGTGATCCTGATGTATGGATTTGCATGGAATTGATGGCAATGTGTTTCGATAAGCTTTTGAAACTCTCGAAGAAACCCGTTCCAGAAATGATTCTCGGTAAAGTTACAGTTGCGGTAAGCCCGAATTTTTTTATCGTAATTTATATCTACTGTTTTTATAATACATTTAACTTTATATTTAGACTGTGAAAGCACTTTCGTATCTCAAAGAGAAGCATGGTGTTATACACAGAGATGTGAAACCATCAAATATTCTCATAGACGAAAGGGGAAACATAAAACTTTGTGATTTTGGTATAAGTGGCCGATTGGTTGACTCAAAAGCTAACACAAGGTCAGCGGGTTGTGCAGCGTATATGGCAGTAAGTTGATTTTGTTTGCAAATATTTTTTAGTAATAATGCCTCGAAAATAGCGTTTTTTAATCAATCATTTGATTTTATTTTAATTGAACGTACGTAAAACGTACGAAAAATTTAATTTTTTACTTCGAATCCAAAGAATTGGTGTTTTTTTCTTTTAACCTTCACGTCTTGAGTAAGTTTGATATGTATTGAACAAAGAAAGGTCAGAATTCCTCAATTTATCAATTTATTTATGAAATAAACTTGGCAAATTCCGTAAGTAAAGATAAGAAATCTTGAAAATTTCATGGAAATTTGGGCCCTGACCTTTTTGCATATTCTATTTTGTGTAGAGCTCATAAAATGCGGTGCGAGTAAAACATATTTTTTTACCAATATGCATAAATAAATTGAGTGAGTTCTAATACTGGTAAACATATAGACAAGCTACTAAATTCCTGAATCGCGGCTTCAATCGCTCTACGTGTACGTAAATTACCCTAATGTAGTTCGATTTTTACCTTTGTTTGCTTAAACCGGAGTAAATATAATTTATACTTATAAAACAACAAAATAATTAAGAACTTAAAAATTAAGTGGACAAAACTAAATCACATGCATCCTATTTAAAGAAGATCATGTCTTGTTTTTAAATTTCACCGTTTATTTCTAATTGCTACTAATTTAACTTTTCTGTGTAATTTAACTTTTCTGTGTAAGCTAATTTAACTTTTCTGTGTAAACTAATCACATTGAAAGTCTTGTTTTAAAGTGCTCACCACACAGTTGTTGAACGTGGAACGTGGTAGTTGACTTAGTGTATAGTTTATTTTTTTTTAAATAATACGACTTCCTTGCCTGAAACTTGCGACTCACTAATATTTTCTAAATAAGATAAAGCACTCAAATTTAAAGTATAACATGAAACTGGGAATTGAAACACTGAATGAAAAAAACATTGGAAAAAGTTTCAAATCTTGGAAGGGTCACTAGACGTTTTATCTTGCTAGTGAACTAAATTCGGAATACCAGTCATCGCTTTTTATCATTTATGAATTTTTAAAAACGTTTTACTTATTTTTATTTTAGATTCCATACTTAAAACATGCTACTTATGAAGGAATTTGTTTAGACAATATGTCATAGAGAACTAAATCATTTAGGAATTCTGAAACAAAAAGCTTTTGTTTTACGTGTGTAGTGTTGAATCCATTTATTTCGCCAAACAGAAAAAGCACCGGTCTCCTTTAGTAATACTCCTCTTAGGTGGTAATATTTACTGAAAGGTAGATGTACTTTCTGACAAACTCAAAGTAATATTCGGTATATCTTGATAACAGGTACTTCGTTTTATTTTAGTTTACTTCAAGATTATCAAGTGTGTTGAACTTTCACGTTGGAAGTCTGTTCAATTCTCAGCCTCTGATATTGAGTAAACACCTTTACAATCCAATAAAATATCCAACCTCATACTTTGAACACACCCTAACGCTTTGACCAAATCTGGAGCTTGGGTGAATGGACTCAATGGCTCAATTTTTCATCCCTTTTGATCTGGCTGTAATTTATAAGGCCTATATTTAACCAAAGCTCGAATACAATTGCCATATTTAGGCAGGTGCTTCAATAACTCACTGAGTGTCTAGGATAGAATCCAAAAAAGAGCTTTAAAAATGATAGGTGATATAACCATAACAGAAACATTTCAATCTTGTAGCACCGCAGCAAAGTTTCTTGTCACGGAACGGAACGTACAATTTTGAGATGTCGGTGACCTGTAAAGTTAAAATTAAATTAAATTTTTTGTATGTCTTGTTTACGGTTCATGTTATTTTTGTTGTTAATTATGTGTAGTGTTTCTAACGTGTAGCAAAGATCTCCACCAAAGTCCAGTTGGTGGTTAGTCTCAAAGCTATGCCATCCCATTGCCGTCTTTCCAGTATTTTTTAAACGAATGTCTGATTTGTGATTCGCTGTTGTTTGACGAAGGAGTTGTTTTTTCGTTCCGACGCCGACGTACAGTGGTAAAAATGGCATATTTAGGTGGACATGGGATCATAACTTTTGAACGAGTTGAGATATTTTGACAATTTTTTTTGTAAAATGAAGGTAAAATATTCATATATTTAATTGCTAAGTTTTGAAAAAAATGGTTCACAACTCATTTTAGAATCTTGTGTTAAAATACAACTTTCTAAAAAATATTTTTTTTTAAATTATTATTTGCAATTAAAACAGTCGAGTTTTATTTGTTTGTTTTTAGTTTCAAATAGAGTCGTCATTTTAGAGAAATCAAAGGTTCCAAACAGGATTTAGGCTAAAAATCGTGATGAAAAGATCAAATACCTAATATAAATAATTTAACTAAAAAAATTGTGTTCTCATTATTTTTATTCTTTCTAAAAATCGAGTACTCTCCTTATCAGCTCAAATAAAAAAAAATAATTTTCTAACACACGTTTTTATATGTACACCAAAAAACTGAAAATGTCCACAAAAAAAAAAATAATAATTTTTGTTAACTTAAAAAGCTTTTCATAAAAACTCCTTTTTTTTTTTGATTTTTTTTCATAAATTAATTTTTATTAAATTCAAAACTTAGAACTATCTTAAATCTAGAAATTTTTTTTTAAATTGTATCGCTTAAAACTAATTCAACTGGCCTAAGAAAACAGCATTTGAGTTATCCCTGTATGATTTCATACCGGTAAGGATTATGCCAATGAAGACTTTTAAAGGAAATAAAAGTAAACAATAACACAGATTGGAAAGAAAACACAACCCCTCGTTTTTTGGAGAATCATTGACTTATCATTCGTTATAACTGGAATCATTGAAGGTTTAAAAAATATTTGTCATTTCAAGTAAGTTTTTAATAGTTTTCGGTTTATATAAGGGAAACGGTTGAGTTATATTCAATACCAGCAAGTACTACCAGCAAGGACTACATTTGATTGAAAGAGCAGAACGAAAGATTTCTTTCATACTTACGAACCAAAGAAAATACGAAAAAGACCCATTTTTCACGCAGTTTAGTTAAAAACATTTTCACCGAATTTATTAAAAGTTCTTTTTCACGCTCATCATTGATACCTTTTATTACAGATTGGTCACTAGACTGGGCCAAAAAAATTGACTATTTTTTTTTTTGAAAGATATATCGAGAATATCATTCAGAATGACAAAAAAAAAATTTCGTAAAAGTTTGAGCCCTTAATATCAATTTTAAGAGGGCTATCATCGCTAATTTTGATTTTTAGTCATAATTTCATGTTTTGCGTCAGAACTGACAAAACATTGAAGTAAAAAAAATTCATTTTGACTTACTTTTATATAAAATTAAATTCCCTACAAAAAAAGGTCTAATTGAAAATTTTCGTCAGACAAGCCGTTTTTGAGTAATTAAGCTTAATAAATTGTTATTTTTCGTTAGTTACAAAATTCCAAATTAAAAAAGTAAAATCGAAGAAAAATAACAATTTATTAAGCTTAATTACTCAAAAACGGCTTGTCTGACGAAAATTTTCAATTACACCTTTTTTGTAGGGAATTTAATTTTATATAAAAGTAAGTCAAAATGAATTTTTTTTACTTCAATGTTTTGTCAGTTCTGACGCAAAACATGAAATTATGACTAAAAATCAAAATTAGCGATGATAGCCCTCTTAAAATTGATATTAAGGGCTCAAACTTTAACGAAAATTTTTTTTTGTCATTCTGAATGATATTCTCGATATATCTTTCAAAAAAAAAAATAGTCAATTTTTTTGGCCCAGTCTATTGGTCACTCACATATTGACGTACAGCAGAATCCTTATTTTTGATTGTTCCACCCAGACATCATAAAGTTCCTTTCTTGAGAACGTCATTTTCTGGAAAATTCGCCCTATCTATTGCATATGGTTGTATATGGTTGAAAATGCAATCAATATTTTATCTTTACACATTAAGCTGTCGGACAGCGAAAACCGGAACGCGGGACTAGGTGGGAAAAAAAAGTTGCAGCTTAGTAAACTTTTTTTTAAAGATAAAGCTAAGCAAATCGAGCTGCTAAGCTAATTAAGAATAGTTTATATAAAACTCAAATGCAATATTATAGAGATATACGGTACTTACCATTTCCAACACTTTTCAAAAAACAAAAAAAAAATTAACACCAAACTGAATTTTATTGTAACTTTTTTCATTGTTGGTTTTTCACCAATGGCTAATTAAAGACCGCTGTTCTACAAGTTATACTGTCTCAAAAAAAAAAGGTGTGGTTTCATAGTTGTCAATCATTCCTTATAACAATGGGGGCTATCGTGAATAAAATTTCCCTCGGAATTTTTCATAACCTTCAAAATTGTAAACTTGAATAATGTCGATAGTTTCCCTTGGAATTTATTGATATTGAGAATTAAGTTTCATAGGGCCTTTGGCTCTCATTTTAAAAGGTCACCAGCCAGCTTTCCATGAACAGTGCAGAAATATTGTCGTTTCCCATTTTTGAAGATAGGGAGAATTCCGAGGGAAATTTTGTTCACGATAGCCCTCAATATGAAGCCCAGTTAGTCTATTGATTAACATAAAATTTGAACCAAATTTCCACCTAAATATGCCATTTTTACCACTGTGCGACGTAGCGAACGCTACATGATTCGTTAGTTTTATCTTGGCAGTTTATTTGGTAGACTACGCTTGTGCGGTGGACCTTTTCCGTTTTCTTTTCAGACACTTGAAGGGGGAAGCCATGGTCGCGTTTAATTTATTCGTTAAGTTGACGTTTAGCGACTATTTCTTTATAGTTTTCGGAAATCTTAGGGACATTAACAACCGATTGAGCTTTATGTTTATGACGGTGCTTGATTTCTTATTAACGGGTCTTCCCGATGCCATGTCTTTTCGATATCAGTCGATAGAGAGCCGGTAATTTTCACGATATACCTCTACATCCAGAAAAAGAAATGCTATCGATCAACCCTTTTCCCTGTCCACAGTAAACTAAATATTCCCATGAAATTAGTTGAGGCATCTAAGCACATTATCAATTTGTTATCTGTCCACAATCAAAAATAATCTCACCAAATTATTTTCATATAAACTTTGGCTTATAACACTTGGAAACATTCATTCATTCCGCCATAGTCGATTTCCCATTGACTTTCAATGCTTGTTCAAATTCTCCTTAAATTTAAGGTCGTTGTTCTTATTGATACAAAAATCGAAAAAATTATCCCACTTCTAAGCACAATTAAGTTTAAAATATTTCACGGTTCTTGTTCTCAAACGAATTTTTTACTGATTAGAGTGATTATTTCATCACACACTAATACTTTTCCTAGATACTTTGCATGTTACTTTCATTGATGACGTTAACTGCCTGAGGAACGTGTATGCTTGTGGATCTTTGGTATGAAGAGAAGTGGTTCATGTTAAGCGATGATCAGACAATAGTGCTCTCATCTTCTCGAATTTTTCGTTATGAATACAAGACTTACGAATTTTAAATTATTTGATTTAGTCCGTCTCGTATCTATTCTTTAACAACTTCCATGCAGTTAGAGTATCCTTAGCATTTTGTATTTTTGTGTCCTCATAATTGTAAACTGGATCTACATCGTGAGTCAATTTGAAGACACCTTGCGCATTGTCTACCAAATACTAATTCCAAAGGGGTATACTTTGAACCGAAGTATTTTAACAGAAAACATAGTAGGACCATATCGATACCTTCCCGTAAGAATGTATTAAGCGACATTTTTAAAATTGTTCAGAAAACGAAAAAATGGTCTCATTTAGTTATTTTTTTGTGTATTTTATTGGAAGAAACAGATTTGGAGATGGATTTTTAAAATACAAAAGTTGACATCATTGCAAAATCGAAATTTTAATCAGATAAGAAGTTTTTGTCGCTTAGTACATTTTCGTGGTCAAAGCATTGGAGCTTGATACAATGTTAAATGGCACTTACGATGACAACAACAAAAAAAACACAAAATAAATGGGAAAAATGTAGTAGCCTATTTGATATACAAATATTTAAAAGCAAAGACAACCATATCTGGAGTATTATAAGCGACAAAAATGGATCAAGTTCTATTTGGATGAGTGTGCTTTCAAATTTCAGGGAGCAACATTATTCCAGTGAGAAAACTTTGCGATTACTGCAATTTTATTTTCTCTCTAGTTTTTTTTGCATTCATGATAGGGCAGTGAAACCCAGACCAAAATGTGGCGCTTAACTTCTAGTATAGTTCCACATCAAAAGTCATTTTCGAAAAATTTGTCGCTTAATACATTCTTACGGGAAGGTATCGATATGTTCCAGTCTGAAAGCTTTTCTGAAACAAAACTTCTAAGATAAGATCCTAACACAGGCGTGAGTCGCATCTGTCTTTTACTATAAAATAAATATTATTATTATATTATTGTGTGTATAGTGATAACTAGTGTTGCCGTGCACATACAAAATAATTAATATAAGAACAAGCTCAAAATTACAGAAGATGGCAAAATTATCAACCCTCAAAATAAAATAATTATTTTGTTTCTATAAAAAAATGTTCTCAACATAAGTAAAAAAGAAAAGTTCAAATAACAAATAACAAATATATCATTTCCAGCCCGAAAGAATTGATCCCAAAAAACCAAAGTACGATATTCGAGCTGACGTCTGGTCTCTTGGCATAACACTTGTCGAACTGGCAACAGCACGCTCCCCTTATGAAGGCTGTAATACTGACTTCGAAGTGCTTACAAAGGTGTTAGATTCCGAGCCTCCCTGCCTTCCACGAGACAAAGGCTTTAGCTCAGATTTTCATGATTTTGTTACGAAATGGTAATCAAAAACTATTAAATTTAATTATAATATTAATTTTTTGAATTATTTTTTTTTAGTTTAACAAAAAATCATCAAGAAAGGCCAAAATATCCTGAACTTTTAGAGCAACCATTCATTAAAGCTTATGAGATAAGGTTCGTTGACATACCACTCTGGTTTAAATCGGTTGTTGAGACTTCTGGAATCAGAACACACCATAGGTAAGTTATTTTACATTGTGCCGTTTTTTTAAATGTGTAAAACCATCTATTTAGTTGCGATATCACTATAACTAAAAGGTGAGAGGACAGTTTAGTGTTATAATTTGAAATTCTTCTTTAATATTTTATATATTTACTGCATGTTCAAGTAAATTATTTTTCTTTTGTTTTGGAAAAATTTAATTTTATTAACCGTTTTATTTGTTTTGTTGAGTCCCTCTTCTTATTTTGTTCATACAGTTACTTTAACATTACATATTTGAAAAATTATAGTTGAATATGAAATTAATATTGATTTATAACATTCGTCTTTGTTTTGTTCTTTACTACTGACTTATTTTTTTTAATTTATTTGTAGGTTACTTAATTCCTAATCTTTTGTCCCCAGTAAGTATATTTGATTTAATTTTTGTTGGTACATTATTTTTTATTTGTTTTCTTTTGTTTTTAATTGTGTTTTTTAAATATTTTTTATTTTAATTATTTTGATACTACCGATTCTACCTAGTAACTCCGCCTACACTGCACGTTTCTTAAATTACATTAGTTTTTTTAGATATTAATATTTTAATATAGTAAAACATATTTTTATCTAATTTTACATCTATAAAGGATCTATAAAACTTGTCATGAATAAACGATCGATGCGAAAATGACTGGATAACAATTTTAGCGCGATTAATCTAGACCAAATGAAATCGTTGCCAGTTACAGCACTTCAACAGTCGTATTCAAAAAATTTTCTTGGACAGTACACTACCTGCCTCAATATTTACTAAATATATTTTGTGTTTCAAATTACATTATGTGCTTTGTATATTCTTAATCTAGCGCTTTCAAATGTTGTTGCGTTTTGTGATCTGTTTTATTGCCTTCTTTATTAGTTTTCTTCAAAAAGCGTGGGTGAGAATAACAGTTGTTATTTTAAAAAACCTTTTTATAGTGGTGTGCAGTAAATTTGTCAGAACTTTTTAAAGAAATGAGAGCTCCAACTCTTTTTTTTTTTGTTGAGGCGGGGACCCCCATTTATTAGGCTTAATACAAGCTAATTCTTAATCTAACTTAAGTATAGTAATCGATGAATGAAGAGAATATCGCTAATTGCTCCACGTTCTTCCAGCGTATTCAAGTTGATTAACAGAAGTCGGTCTTGATACGGAGGTAAAATAAGAGGGTTATTTCAAGACAGACCACGAAGTGCGAAACGTAGGAAAAGTACGATAACATTCGTAAAAATCGAATTTGTTTTCCACTTGAGAAATCAAATACGAAATTACGACGGTTGAAAAGTTGAACAAATGGAAAAAATGTTCAACAGAATGAAACTTATTACTTATGTACATTGCAAATTTTTTATTTTGGTGACCTCAACAACCCCATTTATTTGACTTAGTTCAAGCTAATTCTCAATCTAACTTATTGGATAGAATCCAGAACTGAGGCAACAATCATGGAATTATTCTCATCTCTTTAACACCGTCGGAATGTTTGCTTGTTTTATCGCTTCTTTCACAAGCAGTGCGCGCTGGCTTGAAGTAGTCGGTTGCATTCCTCCCCTCAATCAGTTCACACTTGATACCCGTTTCGGGTATATAACATAACACGATTATAGAACAGTTTTCCCTTGCCATTTCAATTTGCAAACATTCAATACCAATTCTACCGACACTCCATTTCTCTCCCCACTTAATTCCCCCATCGCTCGTGCTATGCTTATGTTCAACACTATAAGGGTCTCACAATAAACCCTTGACAACGTAAAATCTTAACGCTAAGAAAATAGTATTAGGATGATTAAATTGGACGATTTTAATTAAATATATATTTTAGGTATTTGCTGATTAAAACATTACGTGAAACCATCCAAAGACTAGAATTGTTGTTTTTTTAATTTGAACATTTTATGAGCATATTTTGTATCCATTGCTGGAAAAACGAATAAGAAAAAGTCTAAAGATCAGGTTGTTTTCTTAGTTTGAATGTTTTAATAATATAAATTAGAACGCTTGGGAAAAACATCGAAATCATCGGTTTGAAGAACTCAAACGGTTATTTTCTAAATTTGACGATTTAAAATATATACATATTTTGTTGGTGTTTCGAGATGTGTTATAGTGCCTAACTTGGCTATAATCGGTTTTGGTGAGAATGAAGGTGCGTTTAAAGACACTGCTGACAGAAAAGGGTGAAGCAGAGGCACTTAAAGGTGTCGATAAAATGGTAGCTGTGAAGTATGTAAACGTGAAGCAGGAGCCACAGTGGCATTGATTGACGATAAAAATGTTAGTAAAACAGGAAAATTAAGGTTTTCAGATTTGATTGTGTCATCGTTAAAAGTAGGTTTTCGTCGAGTATAGAGTAATTTGTTCTTTCTACCTTCCTGGGGAGATAATGGATTTCGTCCACAATCACACCGTTTAAGTTCTTGCGAATTTTCTTTTATGAATTACATTTCATTTATAATCGCAACAAATCGATGTGTTCAATCCAAGAGAACCTTGGAAATCGTCTTTGATTGAATGGTTTAACGTTTCATGCTATCCATCTGTTAATCAAGCTTTTCTACATAAGCGTTGATTATGTCCAGATTTTCGTTGATGGCAGAAACGTATCTCAGGTGATCATTTGGAATTTGGGCGATAGCTTTGAAAATTATACATGTACTCGTATTATATCCATTGCAAAATTTTAGCTTCTATTCGCTCTATGTCGTATTAAAATGTGGTTAACAACAAAATGAAGTGCTGAGTAAATAACAATCTGGTTTTCGCAAGGGGTACTTAACAGTTAATAATATTTTCACTTTTTTCTCAATTTATCAATTATTCTTCCGACAAGCCTTATTTAGCAAGCTATCTCAGAAAAGAATGTCTACAAAATTACTAACTGTCTTAAGAAAAATGTACAAAAACTCACGCTCCTCGGTTTGGGACAAAAAATGTGTCGAAATGCTTTGAGACAAGCATGGGTGTCTTTTAGTGCAATGCTTTTTACTATGATATTTTTCTTGACTAAATTTCTTTATTTATATGAAGGTTTTTTTATAATACAAACTCTATATACTACTGAAGTAAATCAGCCAAGTAGAAGACTTAGTACTATTATTGGACTTGTTGAATTATTGATTCAAATTAGCTTTTTTGGCCTTTAGTCCACAAAAATTGGCGTTTCGTCCGGGTGATCTCACATGGACTCATCAGTTGACTTGTGAGGACCTTGTCAATACGCAATTTTTGTTAAGTTCAGTTCATCTTACATGAATTTTTTGACAAAAATCCAATGTGAACTATATCCAACAAAGATTAGGATTGTAATCATTGATGTTGGAATTTTTTTTGCCCGTTTCTTGGCATTGAATATTGAATTCCTAAAGTATCACTTCGACCACATTCTGAAGGTACTTGTAAACACTCAAAATAGAAGAATAAAACTAACAATCGTTAAAGATGTTTCTGATAACAAAGTAGATAAGAGAATGAGAACACTTGGAATTGCAGTGCGGTATTGAGCTAAATGTGTAGTATGGTTGTATTAAAAGAACAACTATATAAGTTATTGCAGGCTGTCGATATCTTCCAGCGGAAAGAAAACTTGCAAATATTTCATCTACAATTAACAGATTTAAAACATGATATCATGAATAATTAGTTTAGTGATGAATTTAGTATAAGAGTGATTTCAATTATTTGTAAGGCGAAAAGTGAGCAACTTAATTTAGACAGCTCGTCGTTCCAAAGTTCAACCACAACCCACTGTTCCCTTTGTAATCTAAAATCAAAAAGAGATGAATTTCATTTTTTATCAATTTGCCCAATTAACAAAGAATTAAAACTACAATACTTTGGAAAGGTAACTCTAACAGTGGAGCAAACCATAACGATACTAAATGGTGAAATTAGAATAATCTGTTCCTTTACCTTGAAATCATTCAAATATTAAGTTAACTAAACAAGGGGGGGCTTAAGTAACGTTATAATTTATTTGATGAATAAAATTTTTCTTTCTGATTTTGTTTAACTTTGGCATTTATTAAAATTTAGATTATGATTTGGAAATATGTTCACAATATGTTTTAAAGATAATGGTGCAAAATTTTAGTTGAATTAGTACTATGTTAAGACTGTTTTAGTATGAAACTAGGTTAAAACAACTATTTTGAAAATTTTAATCAAATATGGCATCATACTTTCTCTACCCTTTTATTCCTTCTCTACCCTTTTATTTTATTTAGTTAAAGTACTAAAGTGCTTTAGTACCATACCAGTTAGAAAACGGTTAAAATTAAGAATGAGTTAGTAAACTACTTGAAAGTTAGCAAATTGTTAAGTAGTATCATACTAATAGGCTGTTTAAAATTTTGCGCTTTTGGCTTATTTGCATAAACCTTACTGTTTAGGTATCTTTATTTATTATATCGTCGTCGTTCTATGAAAACTCCCTAAGTCCATTTTTTGTGTTTTGAGATATTTGCATTTAAACTTGGAAATTAATATAAAAAAATCCAAAAATTATCAGAATAGCGCGATCTCGAGCCTCAATTGTAGAATGAGTTTGGCGTAGCCATTGTGCAATAAAATTTTTTGCAAATGGTTTATCCGGAATGAATTAAATAAGAATTGAATCACATTTTTTTTTTAAATGGACTTAGGGAGTTTTCATAGAACGACGACGATATGCGAAGTTATCATTTATTCCTCAACGAAGGACTTGTGTCTAAGTTGTTTTGCAATAATGGATACATTAAAATTTAAATTAAATTTACCTTATAACAATAAAAATAACTAAATTTAGATGAAATGAATGTATATGAGCGTAAAAATAAGTAACTTAACAACATATCATTTTTTTCACTGTTTCTAGACAATCAATCAAATGATAAAAGCTGTTAAGATCAATACACATTACATTTACTAGTTTATTTAAACCATAGTTATTTTCCCTGATAAGAGTTGAAAGAGAAAAAACTCATTCTTGACTTCTCTTTTTTTCCATAGCGTAGCTTCAAACGATTTTCATAAGGCGGAAGATGATGGTTTGAATACTATGCAAGATGACGGAGAGCAAATAATATGGATTGCTTTTGTACACTTTTTTTTACTAAAAGATACATAGTAGATATGACATCACACACAGCTACAATATTCCAAGATGGGATAGCAAGTGAACCGTAGAGAATCTTTGAAACATGAGGAGCGTTTAATTCCTTAGCAAAGCTCTGTATTAATCCAAGAAAAGCATCTTGCTTTTACTTGCCATAACATCAATATGAGAGTTGGAAAACAGCTTGACGTGAAGTAAAATTGACAAGCCATTAAATTTTTAAAAAACGATCAACTAATGTTTTCTTGATAAAGTAAGAAGACAGTAAAGGTTCTCTCTCTTTTTCTTGAGTATGGCATCACTTTACATTTGTTTTTATTAAGCTCTATTCCATTTGTAATACACCAGTCAGAGCGTCTGTCAATATCATGTTCTTATCCCCAAAGAAAAAAATCTGGAGCCGTTAAAAAGGACGAAGGCGATATGATCTGAACACCAAAACTTTCCGAAAGCCATCCACTTCGTTTTCGAAAAAAATATGGTCCAATGATCCTTTCTGAGGTTATTCCACACAACGTGTGAATCTAAGTGCGTGCATTTGACGTTTACCATTTTTTTTTGATTTTCGATGCATTATAGCCTGCAACTTTATTTATTCACGTTATCGTTGAGGTGGAAATTGGCCTCATAGTTCATTATGAGTTTGAAAATAAACCCGTTGCTCTCTTGGGAAAATTCTTGAAACACGCCGAGCATACTGAATGCGTACTTGTGGATCACTTGCTTTCAACAACCTATCGGCTATCGGCAACCATTTATTCAGTCTCTAATTTCTGAAGTCCAATAGATTTGTGTTGTAAAAAGTATTGGCGCAAAATTTTCAACAGCCTAGTGATAAGGTATTAGTATGATACTACTTAACAATTTGCTAAGTTAGAAGTAATTTACTAACTCATTCTTAATTTTAAACATTTTCGAAATAGAATCGTACTAAAGCAATTTTCTTAATAAATTGCTTCTAAACACACCTAAAAGAATGAGAGTTCGTGCAAAAAAACTAAGTAAACAGACCTTGTTTGGCGTTTGTAAATAGTACGATACTAACAAAATAAAAAAAGGTTTTAACTTTAATAAAAGGTTTTAACTTTTTTAACTTTAATAAAAGGTAGAGAAATTATGACGCTATATTCGATTAAAATTTGCAAAATCGTTGTTTTAACCTAGTTTCATACTAAAACAGCTTTAACATTGTACTTATTCAACTAAAATTTTGCGTCATTGTTATTATTTTCAACAATGATTTAAAAAATAATTGACTCTTCAACATTGTTTATTTAGTTTCGGTTCATTGTTAGATGCTGGGTATTCCATTAGCCCGACCATTGTCTTCAAATACTGCTTGTACGAGTAGTTCATCCCAAAAATCGTTCGCATCTGAAGCGCCTTGAACATGAACGTAAAGGTTTGGATCGATGACCAATATAATAATTGTTCTGAATTTTGTACCCACCACTAGTTTACATTCCCCATTCAAGTGAAGAAAACATTCATAAATATTTCAAAAGATAAAATTAATTGATTAGAACTACTCAGTTTCCAACAGATCCACCTTTAAATATAACAAAGAAACAAAGTTACATAGTTGAAATTTTTATCATAAGAATTAGTTGCGTTCTTGAACCTTAAGCTAATATTTAGTTGCATGTCCTTTGTTGGAAATAATAGCAACACAAGCACGTTGCGTGAAGTAAATCGGATTTTCACACCTTTCGCGGGTATCGATCTCCATGATTGCTGTGTTGCTTCGAAAAGGACATTGTTGTTCGTTGAATTAATCAGATAATAAATTAATGCATTCGTAAAAAAATCGAACTCGAGATTTTCACGTTTCTATCTTTTTTCAAGTAACGGCAGCTGCCATACGAATTTTTTTTTCGAAATTTTATAGAATATTTTTTTTTTCGCAAAAAATGTTCCACAGAAGCTAGGTAATGGCTGAAAAAAATTTCCGAAAAAATTATTAATGATACCCCCATTGAACCATTTTTTTTTTGTTTTTGATTTTTTCAAAACGGTACAACCTATTTTGATAATTTTTTTTTTAAATTTTAATAAAGCTCCCCAAAAGATTGGATCTATGTTGGCTGTTCACAACAGTTTAAGGCTCTATTATCTTTAAAAGAGTTATGCTCTATAAATTAATATGCTCCTTAACGATGTTAACAATGATTGCGAACGAAATTTGTGCCTATTTAAGCTTTAAAGTAGCTTCTAAGCAGCAAAAATTGAAAGCGGCCAGTAAAAAAATTAAAAATGACGATTTTAAGGACATTCTTAAGGACATTTTTTTTAAAAAGGATGTTCAGGAGACTGAGTTTTTTTTAAGGGGACTGAATTAATCTTTATTTTTTTTGTATTTTCTCTTGGGTACACGTTAAAATATAGAAATTAAATTTAATAAGTCTTCATAAACATACAAACTCATGGAATACATATATCTTAGCATTTTATTAAAAGAATATAATATATTAAATTATTTTTTTCTATTTAGAATCAATTTAAAATAAATTATATTCTTTTTAATAATATTCGCAATGAAGTTCGAAGCAGGGTTGCGAATTTTTGAATTAAAAAAATCATAAGTCATAAGCCTGTAGATGATTTGTGAATTAAAAAAAATTAATTCATAAGTTAGTTAGTGACTTATGATTTAAAAAAAATTTAATTCAGAAGCTACTAAGTGACTTATGAATTAAAAAAAAATTAATTCACTACCTATAACTGACTTATGAATTAAAAAATTTAAGTCATGAGCAAGTTAGTGACTTATGAATTAAAAAAAAATTAATTCACAAGCTACTAAGTGACTTATGATTTATGAATTAAAAAAAATTTATTCATAAGCTAGTTGGCAAATTGTAAATGTTAAAGCTTGTTTTGACTACATTCTACATAATTATTTAATTATTAACGAAGGTAGATTTCAAGCTTTCGTGTGTCATAAAATTATCATGCAAGCTTATAAATTTTCCAAATAATAATTTTTTAATCCATTAGCTTATGAATTAATTTTTTAATTCATAAGTCACTAGGTATGTAACTTCTGAATTAATTTTTTTTAATTCTTAAGTCACTTACTTGCTCATGACTTAATTTTTTTTAATTCATAAGTCACTTACTGGCTCATGACTTAAATTTTTTTTAATTCATAAGTCACATAGTAGGTTCTGAATTAATTTTTTTTAATTCATAAGTCACTAAGAAGCTTATGATTTAATTTTTTTTAATTCACAAGTCACCAACTGACTTATGAACTAATTTTTTTTAATTCATAAGTCAGTAACTAGCTGCTGAATTACATTTTTCTTAATTCATAAGTCTCCCACTAGCTTGTGAATTAAAGCAAAGCTTAAGCTAAAAAGTGACTTAAGCTTTTGCAACCCTGGTTCGAAGTTCAACATAACTAAAAATTTCTCAGGTTTCTAAATAGAATATCATTTGTTCATTTTTTAGCCAGGGGACTGAGTTTTTTCATGGTTTTTGCGTAAAAAACATTTAGGTTTTACTTAAAAAAAAAACGAAAAAAATACATTATATTACAGTTTTATTAAACCTTATTGTTTTGTAAAAACTCACCAGAGGACTGATAAACTGAACGGACAATCTACGACTTTTTGCGCAAATGCCTTTTTCACAATACTAACAGAATCGAGTTGCACCACGATTTTATTGTAAGGAGACTTGGTACTCCAAATTACCAGTGCTGGAAATTCGACCGATATCCTAGTTATTTTTTTTAGCAAAATAAAATAAGGTCACCCTAATAATATTGTTTGGCCAGGTAGATATCAATCAGATTTAATTTTAAAAAAATTCAGATTAAGTAATTGAACAGATTTTAAAATATTTCTGGGGCCACCAAAAATTCCATCGTTTGTATAGTGATATAGTGATATAGGAGATCTATAAGAAAGATTTAGTTTTTGCGAAAATTTAAGATATTTTAAAAAACCAAAATAATTTATAATCTGCGTGTAATAGCTGCATCAGAATTACATATGCTGCCTTAAAACCAAATATATGAATAAGTTTAACGAAATTAATATTTTTCTGCTTAATTTATTGATGTTTTTATTAACTTAACCTAATTATTTTAGGGGCGCGTTGTAATATTTCGAGGTACAATATAAACATTTAAAAAAAAAATGGCACTCAGAAATCACTTCTCTCAATATAAATGCACAAAAAGCTTTTAAAACACTGCAATTCCGTCTGTCTGTCTGTATGTCTGTACCTCGAGCTACAGCCTAAGCCGCTGAAGCGATTTTCTTCAAATTTTATATTTAACGTTTTTCGGTAATTTCATATAGGAAAAATTGAATACTTTTTAGCTCCAAAACTACCGGTACCTGCCATTCGGCTGTTATGCAGTTTTTTTAATTTCGAAAATGGCTAACGATTTTGAAAAAAAAAATATGGTGTTTTATTATAGACATGGACTACATTTTGGTAAAAAATTTTTTAGAAACAATGTACCGAAAGGGATAATACTTGATCTGTGTCAATTCTTTCATCAAAAAAAATCTACCTCCTTATGTAAAACGAATTGTTGGCTTATAAACAGAGTACGGAGAAAAAAGAAAAAACCGAATTTACAACATCAAACTTGGGTGGCTAATAAAAAATGCTAGTGATAAACAATAAAAACCTAAAATTGGGATGGATCCGATTATGTGGTTTCGGTAGCGTGGTGCGTAGGGCATTGGCTTCTGAAGACGCTAGGTCTGAGTTCAAATCTAAGTCAAGGCCAAAAACTTTTTCGATTTAACTTGAAAATATAAAGGCTAAGCACCACTAATTAAGGAGTCTGATGATCGGCTTGGCACCCGTGAAATAGATATAACTCCAGCCACAAAAAACACATTTGGTGGTAGTTCATTCAAGTTGTTCTAATATTCAAAACCATAAGAAAAAATGTACCTGCACCTGTCATAGAACCGTTTTTTGATTTTCGACTTTCTCATTAGCAGATCTTACGATTTTGCTAACAATTTTGTACAGAAGCTTCTTTGCATTTAAATTAAAATTGTATTTAAAAAATTATAAGTTATTTTTCGGATTTAAAAAAAAAGTTTTATTGAAAAATGAATATCATGAAAACAGGTGAAATTATTTCCTAAAATGTATATTTTTAAATACTTAAAATTGACATCCCATTTTTTTCTATTGATTCCGCAACAAATTTTGCCAAAATTTTTTTGGCGTAGAATTAGAGAAGCTTCTCATCTTTACAAATAAATTGATTGTTTTTGAGAAAAACCCGCCAAAATAGTATTAGTTTCCGTCCAAATTTAGGGTATCATCGACCGATAGGGTACGCCGTTGATGGTGATGGCCTCGCCGGCGTCGTTCTCAAAGAAGTATGGAGCGTTGATGCCGCCAGCCCGAAAAACGCACCAAAACAATGGCTTCCTCTGGATTCATTGTAATTTGGTGGATCTCGTGCCAATTGTTATCGTCCCAAATTTGACAACTTAGCAGCAGTGTAGATGATAACGTATGCGGATGGCAGATGGTCCGGTAGATGCTAGCCAGATCAGAAGGGTTAAATGTCTTGCATCTTTCAAGAAAACCTAAGCGGTGCGTTCTTGGCTAAGTCGAATGTATGCTCATTCCATAAAAGATGGTCATTAACGCCAGTATTGACTTTTTAGTTTCTTTGATGCCACTAATGGATAATGTCATGGGTGTTATATTTCGTTTAACCTACAGAATAATTGAACAGTCAGCCAAGTAATCTTTAATCCAAGCAAGTGGTCTTCCAATGTCAATCTTTTAAAACCGGTATAAGTTAAAACAAGCTAGAAAGACCTGCAATGATCATATTTAACGAACCAAATTTTTCATGACCAAAAATTAAAGCAAAAAGGTAGTATCTACAAATGTTTTGGTATTTTGTAAAAAAAAAATACGAAATACTACTTCGTCTGAAAGATTTAGATGTACACAAATCCGCTGGCCACAAATCCGCTATCCCTCCTATTATTCCGATAAGATGTTCTTCAATGTTGGCAAAACCATTGCGTAAACTTTTCCATCTGTCTTATTTTACTGGTCTCTTTCCGAGTGGATAGATTACAACGTTTGTCCAACCTGTCCCTAAAAAAGGGGATCTTCTTCCTCCTCTAACTATCGTCCAATTGCACTTACGCCCCTTCTTTCTAAGGTCATAGAAACGCTGATAAATTAGCAGCTTTAGAAATATTTCGAAGAACTTTTGAATGACAGGCAGTATAACTTTCGTAGCAATAGGCCCATTGATAATCTGATAGTATATCTCACCATATCCCTTGGCATAATGCTTAGTGCGTTGGACTGTCATGCGGAACACTGGCACGAATCTATATATGTGACCCGGTCTATGACTCAAAAACAAAATTTCGATAAATCAACTGTTAAAGATAAACAATGCGAAGGTTTCAACAAGGATGGCGACGAAGAAAACTACTTAATATTGCTAAATAAATGTGCAAAATAGCTTTTTTTTTGGTAAAATCATTTTTGTAGCGTTCAATCCTTTTTTTTTTCATTTTCTATTCCATGTATTATCTTGATTCTGGATTTTGAATAAAATTTTGTTTTTCTTTCGTTTGTGCTCTTCTTTCTCTACATTTTTAGTACACTTCTAAGCAAGTTAGGACTTTCTGGTTTTCACCATGTGAAAGAGCGTCTCAAAAACTATCCTAACCAAAAAAAAAAGTGAAAAATAATTTTTTGAGTCATAAGCCACCTTTTCATAGGCCGGGTCACATATATCGTTTTGGAAAGAGTGAGATTATTAAATTTGATATTTCACAAGTATTTGATAGAGTTTGGCATAAAACCAAAAATGCATTCAATTTTTGTTTTTATAATTCACTCGCGCTCAAGGGTATGTTATATGTTTTAAACACATCACGGGCGAGGGGGAAATTAGAGTGGAGAGAAAGGAGGTGTCGATGACCATTGGTCTTGAATGTTTGCAAATTGAAATGGCAAGGAAAAACTGTGCCGGTTAAGTTATTCCATAATCGTGTTGTCCAATTAAAAAACGAATCTCTATATTTGACGGTACGACCAAAGTTAGGCTCAAAGGTGAACTGATAAGCATTCCTAGCGAAGCGGGTATCACGGGTAAATTAGTAAAGTGGACGAATGCAACTGGCTACTTCGAGTGAACATTGCTTGTGAAAGCAGCGAAAAAACAGGGAAATACATGAAACATTCCGACGGAGTTCAAGAGATGGGAATGAATCCATGATAACTCTATTTCCAATCAGTTTTAACGCTCTATTCTGAATTCTATCCAATAAATGGAGAGAAGATTGTGCAGCGCCTGCCCAAAGGTGTGAGTTATACTCGAGTTTTGGACGTATAAACGCCTTATAAATGGTAGCCAGATCAGAAAGGGTGAAAAATTTCTTACATCGATATAGAAATCCTAAGCATTTAGCAGCATTATTGGCGGTCTCGAGTATGTGATCATTCCAACGAAGATCGTCGTTAACACACATACCGAGTTTTGAGAGCTTTTCGGTTTCTTCGATGCAAGTGCCATTCAGCGACAATGGCATAAGGGGAACATTTTGCCCCATTTAACAATGCTGTAAAGATCGGAGTTTAATGAGCTTACCATACGATACCGTTGCAATTTCACTTCCGAAGGGGGGCCAAATTTCTTCTTGGACCAAACACTTCTTCGTTGGATTAGAAACTACCTTTCAAACCGCTCAATACAAGTACCGCTCTTATGTATGTAATTCATAAAATAAATGCTAATTTGCAACAGTGATCCGTTTTGTCTCCGACTTTTTTCTCATATTCATCAATGGTCTTTTGTCTGAAACTTCTTATCCATTATTTTTTGTTTTGATGACATTCACGTTTTCCACATTCACGTCCTTGTTCTTCGGATGTGCATTTAAAACGGCAGCATATGAATAGCTAATTAAATTGTCATTGTCAAATGGAGAACCATAAACCGCGTAAAATTTATTGCTTCAAAAACTCACTGCTGCTTTCTGCCGTTAAAGGGCCAGAAATATCTTCATGTACCTTCTTCATGTACCCTCTAAACAATGCTTACCTTCGTTGGAAAAGATACAGGTTAGAAGAATTTCATACATCTTATCGGTTTTTACGAAACCAAGATAGAAAATAGAATGTCAAAATGTCAATATCTATATGTACTTCCTTTTCTTTTCAAGGTTGAGATACTCACTTTTACAGATATACCCAGATGATTTGCATCTTTAATTGATTAGTTTTATTAAAAACTTTGTTGGTAACATAAATCAAGATCTTCAAAGTATTCATAATTGGTCCATAAATGTTTGTTTATTTTGGTTATTGGGAAAATCACATTAATTCTACTTTGTCTAAAAGTTCTTCGAGACTACCAATACCAAATTCTAATAGAAACTCGAAAGATATTAGCTCAAACTCTGGTTATTCCTCTTCTTATAACGAGTGATTTTTTAAGAGCTATCGGAAATAAAAAAAAAAAACACAAAATTGAGAAAAATTCATGAAATCTTTATTTGAATCGATAGTACGGTCGATATAATTTAATGTTTGACGATTATTTCATGCAAATGTTGGCCGCGGCTGCGCCTCAAATGGTCCATCCACTTAGTCCAATTTTGGCATACTCTTTCTAACATTTAGGCCGGTATCTCACGAATAAATGCTTCAATATTGGCTTCCAGTGCGTCAATCGAAGCGGGCTTGTCGCTATAGACATGAGCCTTAACATAGCCTCACAAAAAATAGTCTAGAGGCGTTAAATCGCACGATCTAGGCCAATTGACCGGCCCCAAACGTGAAATAAACTCTTCACTGAACTCGCCCCTCAATTGGTCCATTGTTACGCATACTGTGTGGCATGTGGCACCGTCTTTTTGAAACCACATGTCATGCAAGTCAAGCCCTTCCATTTTGCCAAAAAAAAAATATTTGTTATCATCGCACGGTAGAGTTCACCATACACAGTAACGTTGCGATTCGCATCATCCTTGAAGAAATACGGCCAAATATTCCGCCAGCCCATATCCGCACCAAACAGTGACTTTTCTGGATGCATTGGTAGCTCTTGCAATGCTTCTGGCTGCTCTTCACTCCAAATACGGCAGTTTTGTTTGTTCACGTATCCATTCAACCAGAATGCTTCGTCGCTGGACGTAATTTTTCGATAAAAAGTGGATCTTCGGCCAACTTTTCAAGAGCCCATTCACCAAAAATTCGGCATTGTGGTAGGTCGTTCGGCTTCAATTCTTGCACCAGCTGTATTTTGAAAAGCTTCACACCTAAATCCTTCCGCAAAATTGTCCACGTATAGAGGCCCAATTGATGCGAACGGCGCCGAATCGATAATTCACGGTCATCACTAACACTGGCCGATACAGCTGCGATATTTGCCTCAGTTCGCACTCTACGTAAGCGTGTTGGTAGTTTAATGTCCAACAATGTTAATGGAAGAAGCGCGCGATGAACTTTCTTAACAGAACACGCATTTTCATAATAAAATTCAATAATTTGCAAGCGTTGTTCCTTTGTAAGACGATTCATGGTTAAATTATAGACCAAACTGAAGATGTTTGACAGTGACACAGAACACGAAACGTCCGTGAGCTGTCAAACCAAGTGTTGCCAAAAAGAAAATACCAAAAAAATCACCCATTATATGGATGTAAAATTTACTGCAGTTGGGACTCTGATAGGAAATATACATAGTTTATAGTTTAGTTTATTTTCCATCAATCAGAGCATTATTAATCTTAAATTTTATAAAAATTCTTAAAAATGTTTAATGATAAATTATAATAAAAATAAACATGATTAGGATAATTTATTTGCTTAACATCGTTTATAAATTATTAAGAATTAATTATTTTAATTTTTCTGTGGTGCAAATCATTTAAAAATCTATTTCAGAGCATAAATAATAAATTAGTATCCCAAATGCAATAGTAAATAACAAAACTGTTTTCTTGTTATTCTTGGAGGCGCGTTTCTCTCATAGCGGAGGACATACAATGTGATCAGTAATGATATCTTGAATAAACATAAATGTTTGAGGGATACATTGATTTATGTAACCTTTTATACCAAAAAAAACACAATTTTTAAAGTTAATAAGTTGAACATTATTTTATAATGACAAAAAATTTGAATGTGCGATATTTTATAGGTACTCTTGGCGAAGACCAAAAAAGCAATTGTGTTTGTTTGTCTGAAAGCGAAGACCAAAAAAGCAATTCTGTTTGTCTGTCTGTCGGTCGGTTAGACTACAGCCTAAACGGCTTGGCCGATTTTTTTTCAAACTTGGTTAATATGGGTTTTGATTTTTCCCCCCACACGTTTTTTTTTCTTTTTTTTTTAAGACCAAGATAACGGTACCTGCCATACGATTTTTTTTTTCGAAATTTCATAAATATTTTTTTCTCAAAAACTGTCCCACACATTTAAAAAAAAAATTCATTTAGTTAAAGTTAGGTAATAGTTGAAAAAAATTTTCTAAAAAATGATTATTTTTGGTACCCCCCTTGGAACCATTTTTTTTTTTGTTTTTGATTTTCTCAAAAACGGTACAACCGATTTTGATCATTTTTTTTATGTTAAGGCTTCCCAGCAGTTTCAATATTATTGTGTATTCAAATTTTCAAACAATTTTTTTTGGATTTTTAAAAAAAATTCAAATTTTTTTTTTTTTGAAAACTCAATATTTCGAAAACCCCTCGATTTTTTTCAAAACTTGATAAATAAAAGTTTTTTGATATAAATTATAAGATGTAAGAAAAAAATTTATTTTACCCAAAAATAACGGTACCCTCCATACAAATGTACAAAAATGGTTTTCGAAAATCGTAAAAAGTTTGAAAAACATTGCATTTCAAAATTAAAAAAAAAAAATAATTTTTGAGTTTAAAAAAAAAAAAATCTATTGGTTTTTTGGAAAATTCGATATCGAAAACGGCCCAATATTTTTGTTTGTAAATTTTATTTTTATTTGAAAAATAAAAAAAAACTTTAAATTGGTGTACCAAAATTTTTTCTTTAAACGTTTTAAAAATTTTGTATATAAAAGCTTATTTTTTTAAGAAACCAGTACGGACTTATAATTTTCGTTCTTGCATAAGCTAATATTTGCTTGAATCACATGGCATCCTGTTTTAGCTCCAACTAGAGTTGTGCAAAACAGTTCCAAAGGCGGAACGAACATGGAACGGTTCTTTTTCCGGTCGGAACTAGTTCCTGGAACCATGTCCGCGGAACTATTAAGATTTGATATTAAGTGGCATTAGCTAGACAAATTTCGGTGCGGTGAAGCACTAGTATAGCCAGAATTTAAAGACTTTTAAGTAACTTTATTCAATTTTTATATTTAACAAATAAATATTGAAATTTTGAACACAAAAAAGTAATATGAAAAAAAATTCAGCTTTCCAATTGACATTTTTAACTAAATCATTATAAATATAAGAAAAATAATAAATAAATAACAGAACAAATATTGACACAAAAACAAAATAAGAATTCAATCTTAGGTAAATATTTTAAGGTTTTTTTCTTTAGTGTTTCTATAAGATTTAAAATCTAAACTTGAATATATCAGCTCAGAAAAATAACAAATATACCTAATAGTTGATCACAAAAAATTTACCTTAAAAAAATCTAACATTTTAAAGTATTTTGTTTTTAGTTGATAAAAATTTATTGAAGCATTAAAAGAAATTCAAAAAAATACCATTGAATTGTTGAAGGGCAAATTATTTGTGTCCCTTTCAAATGTTTTTATTTCGCTTTCCACATACAACTAAACATGGATGTTTTGCATGTTCATTTGGATTCCAAATGCACTCCTCTTCGTAGTAAAAACAATTAAAAATGACATAAGAAACCGTTCTGAGTTAAAAAAATTAAATTATACAAATACCAAAATCCACCTAAATACTATGCCGAAATTGCAAATCAAATGACAATAATTCACATTCACAAAGCAAAACAAAACAAAAACATTCAACAGTTGAACAGAAGAAAAAAATATAAAAAATAAAATTACCCCTATCCACCTGCATACGGTTCCAAAATTCCAGATCAATTCACAACAGCAAAACTACTAAAAATAAAATGTACGACTGGGTCGCACGAACTTTCTCCTATGTAGTCTATTACATAGGAGCAAGTTCGTGCGAATTTTAAAAACGAATGTTATAAGAGAAAACTGTTCATATGGATAAAATAGTTTTTTTTTCAATTCTTTTAGTAGTAAGAGATAAAAACAGAATGCTATGCAAATATGAATCGTTCTATTGGTTTTTTTTTTGAAAAAATAAGCTTTTATATACAAAATTTTTAAAACATTTGTAAGAAAAAATTTGGTACGCCAACTTTAAGTTTTTATTATCGTACGAATAAAAATTAAATTTCCAAAAAAAATATTAAAAAAATGACTTTTTTCCAAAAAAATGACTTTTTTCCAAAAAAATGACTTTTTTCCAAAAAAAATGACTTTTTTCCAAAAAAAATGACTTTTTTCCAAAAAATCAAAAAATATTTTTTTTAAGTTCTTAAATGCATGTTTTTAAACTTTTTAGAAGCATTTCTATAAAAAATTTCATTAAAATCCGCCATGTGAGTGAGAAATTCAAAACCAGACATGTAATATCTTAATTTCAATTTGTTTTTATTAAATTAAATATCATAAGAATTTATTGAAAGAAAATTTTTTTTACCAAAATTCTAAAAGCCATTTTCGAAAAAAATACGATTTTTTAAAACCATTTTTTAACATTTGTACCTTTATTTTTAGGTAAAATATTTTTTTCCTCACGTCTTGTAGATTATATTGAGAAACTTTTATTTATTAAGTTTTAAAAAAATCTATGAGTAGTATGGGGTTTACAAAGTGTTGAGTTTTGAAAAAAAAATTTTGAACTTTTTTTAAAAATCCAAAAAATTCTTTTTTGAAAATTTGAATACACAATACTATATAATTTTTGGGGAGCTTTAGCAAAAAAAATTATCAATCTGTGTTACCATTTTCGAGAAAATCAAAAACAAAAAAAATTGTACCTTGGGAGGTTCTCTCAATAACCATTTTTCGGAACATTTTTTTCAACCATTATTTAGCTTTAACTAAATGAAATTTTTTTAGTATTTTTATTTTTTAAATCTGTCGATTCGTATAGCAGGTACCGTTATTTTTGGTCTTAAAAAAAAAGAAAAAAAAAATGTGTGGTTGGGAAAAATTACAAATGATATCTACCAAGTTTCACGAAAATCGGCCGAGCCGTTTAGGCTGTAGTCGAACTGACAGACAGAATTGCGAGACCCACTTAATGTCAACTTTGATCAAAATCTCGAGTTCAATTTTTTTTCCCGAATGCATAACTTGCCTTATATTACCTATAAGTCGCAAGAAAAAACACTATTCATTATCATTAGATAAAAAATCCAAAATTGTATCCTATCTCATCTGAATCTGAACAAAAAAAGAATAAACGTATACGAGCAAGTTATGTTTCACATCCTAATACGAAAAAGAAAGAATGGAATGAATGAATGAAAATTTTTATTGAGTCTTTAGGTGTCTTTTACAAAGTTGTTTCATCTTATTCTATCTTTAACAAAAGTACAAAAGTGGCTGTAACGTATGGCCTTCTTTAACAATTTTACTTATTTAGGGTTAAGCCTCGTGGCATGTCAATTTTTATATAATAATATGGTTTTGTTCTGCTCGTGCTCATGGGCGAACGTTATACGTTTGCGTGTTTATTTTGAATTAAACTTTTTTTGTGTGTACGAAAAATTCACAGATAATATTTCAATCGGAACGAAAAACTAAATTGAAAGGAAAAACAGATAACATTCATCCAATTGTGTAAAAAAATTATAATAAAATCAAAATCATAAAAAAAATATCTACGTACTGATTAATACTAGAATAGTTTAATATACAGTGGTGGAAAAAATAATAGAAACAAGCTTCTTTTATGCCGTTTTTTAAAAACAAAAAGTTTATTGGGAAGAAATTGGAAATTAAAAATACATACAATAAGTCTCTATAAAGTTTAAAATATACACAATATTAAATTTATTAATAAAAAGAAAAGTAGTAATGAGAAAAATTAAAATTAATATTAACAGCCATTTTACCCTGGAAAAAATAATAGAAACAATATTATAATTGTGTTTTTCTTTTTGGTAAAGAGTAACTTAACAGTTAAATTGGTTCATATTCGTTTAGTACTTGGTCGTTGCACCTTTATTTTTAATGACGGCTTGACATCTCCGCCCCATGGAATGAACCAACTTAGCGCATGTCTCGGAAGGTATGGAATACCATACATTTTGTATTATAGACCACAGATCTTCCTTATTCTTGGCTCTGAAGTCTCCAATTTTCCTCTTAAGTATGCCTAACAGGTGTTCTATGGGATTAAGATCCGGGGACTGCGATGGCCACTCCATAACATTTATTTAATTTTTTTAAAGTATTCCTTAACCAATTTTGAGGAGTGCTTGGGGTCGTTATCTTGCATGAATTCCCATTTAATTGGCATGTTCTCTTCGGTAAATGGCAGCATAACTTCATTTATTATTCGTACGTAGTCAGTAGCACACATTTTGTCTTTTATCCAAAAAATTGGACCAACCCCAGATGTTGAGAAGCACCCCCAAAATCATGATATTTCCTCCACCAGTTTAACAGTCTTTTTTGTGTACCTTGGATCGAATTCTGCGTTCTTAGGTCGTCTGACATACATTTTGCCATCGGAATCAGATAAATTTATATTTGTTTCATCCGACCATAAAACGTTGTTCCAATTTGCTCGTTGGGCATGTATATTTGCAAAATTCATCCTCTGCAGAATATTTTTCATGCTCAAGAATGGTACTTTTCTGGGACCCCTTCCAGGAAGCCTTGCTTCTATTAGTCGGTTTCTTATTGTACGACTTGAAACAGGCGCATTTAGTTCAATTTTCAAGTCTTTGGAAGAAGAAAAAGCCTTTTTTACACAGTCGTAACAATATCTTATCAAACTGCGTTGAGGTCTTTCGTTTTCTGCCTCTTGTTTCTGGCTTTGGACTTGAATAGAGAGCTGTAAATATCTTCTTTTTTGAACAATTTAATGCTTGTGCTATTTCTTCCATAGTTTTCCCATTTTTTTCTGAAGTTTTTTATTAAATTGCGCTCAGTAATAGTACAGTGTACTCCACGACCCATTTTTATAAAATTTTAAAATAACTGTTATACTTTTTTTATTAAAACGACTGAAACACGTGCAAAACTTATAAACAAACTATAAAACGTCTATTTCAATAAAAATAAAAAACGAAATTTAAGTCAAATTGAAAGTCAAAGTACCTTGTTTCTATTATTTTTTCCAGGCAAGATTATCACTTAGCTCATTTTTTTTACCGTTAAGTCCAAACAAAGAGCTAATGACAACAAACGGCTGCACCATTTCAAAGTCATGTTAGGTGTTATTATTTGGACAAGAAATTAAGCTGGAAGCCCAATATCCAAGAGAGAGTCAACAAAGCCAACATAGCTCTTTTCTCTTGCAAAAAAGCCGTAGGTAATAAATGGGGTCTACAAACTCATATAACACACTGGCTATACATCTCAGTCATTAGACCGATACTTACATATGGAGTGACAGTATGGTGGACTGCGCTGGAAAGAGCAACAAACCGCGATATGCTCAGCAAAGTCCAACGAACAGCCTGTTTAATCATGGGTGGAGCTCTCCGCTCAACTCCTTCTGCTGCACTTGATGTTCTTTTTCATCTCATACCGCTAGATATTTTTAGCAAACAATCGGCCGCTAACACAGCCATTCGTTTAAAGCCTCCTCGCAGTGGATCAATAATGATATTGGTCACTCTACTATACTGAACTCGTTCAGTAGTCTACCTAGTAACGTCGATTACACCAACCCTCATCCAAAATTTGATAAAAATTTTCAAGTATCCATCCCTTCCAGGTCTTCTTGGGAAAATGAGTCGTTGTTGATAGACGAAGCAATTCATTTCTATACAGATGGATCTAAAACCGATGACGGGGTCGGTAGAGGCGTATACTCCGAAAAATTAAATCTTTGTCTATCTTTTCGTCTTCCCAATCACTGTAGCGTGTTCCAGGCAGAGCTTTTAGCAATAAAAGAAGTCCTCTCTTGGCTAAAAGAAAACGTTATATCGACAACCGATATACGTATCTTCTCAGACAGTCAAGCTGCCTTAAAGTCACTGGACTCTGTCTCCATTAACTCACAAACAGCCCAAAATTGTCGATCATCTCTGGTGGAGATGTCAAAACAGTTTAACATTCACCTTACATGGGTGCCGGGGCATAGAGACATTCCAGGAAATTGTAAAGCTGACGAACTTGCAAAAAACGGAACAATATTACCTTTGTTGGATAGCAAATCTAACATCGGTATACCCCTAGCTACTTGTAAACTTATGCTAAAGCAAGATACCATAAAGAAAGCTAACCACAGGTGGACCAGCACCCCAACTTGCCGGTCTACTAAACTGATTTGGCCATTGTTTGATGCTAAACGCTCAAAACAACTAATTTCTATTGGTAGATTGCATATTAGCTCCATTATAGGTGTCCTTACTGGGCACTGCCTAATAGGAAGACATGCTTCTCGTCTTGGAGTTCCTGCTAATGACTTTTGCAGAAGCTGCATGGATGAAGAAGAAGAGGAGTCAATTCCCCACCTTCTATGCTCTTGTCCTGCCCTAGCGCAAAGACGTAGACTCCACTTGGGAGACTACTACTATAACGATCCTAGTGATCTAAATAATTCCGACATTCACTGTCTCAAACGCTTCATTATTAGCTCAAAATGGTTTAACGAGTAAGGGGGATTTTTGAAATCCTTGTGGTATCACAACGGACCAAATATTGGTCTAAGTGTGCTGACCTTTTCCGGTCAGCAGCCACTTTAACCTAACCTAACCTAGGTGTTATTAATATATAAAAAATTAGAACCAAGGAAGACATAATTGTATGTAGTTATTAATGGTTGATCATTATGTAAAGCTTTGTTTCTATTATTTTTTCCAACACTGTATGTATGTTCGTTAATGTTTCGAATATAAGTTAATACGTTATAAATATGTATGTGAGAATTACCGCCCGAGCATCCGATTCAAAGTCAATTTGGGACGTATACCGAAGAGAATGTTTTGAATAAAAAAAGAGAACGGAAAAGAAATAGGAAATAGTAATACCCCTGACTTTAGCTGCTTTCAATTTCGGTGCCGTTCTACTTCTAAGGAAATAATTTTATGGAAGTTTATTGGTCCATTGCCTCCTGACTGGTGTCATCTACTTCCATACCAGCTGGTTCATCCTTTGCTGATTCTATAGCGTCCGTTGCCATTTCAGCACTATCGCCCATAACAACCTCTTCGACGGTGGTGGCAGCTTCGACAATAATTGCGGGGACAACGGGTTCAGCTTCGGAAATTGATTCGGGATTTTCTTCCATGGGCTGGTCAGTGGTGATAACTGGCTCCTTTTCAACTGCCGGGATATCATTTGAAGCTGCTTCTGTTGGTTTGGTCACAGCCGTTGTTGTAGCAACCTCCGGTTTTGTTTCCGTGGATACGGCAGCTGCAGGCGAATCGTCAGTAGGTGCAACAGCAGTTGGTGTATCTGCAATGGTCGGTGTAACAACTTCTGCCATGTCGACTTCTAGTTTTTCAACTACCGGCTTTTCGACTACTGGTTTTTCGTCTGTTGGTTTTTCAACAGCCTGTTTTTCGATTTCCGCCTTTTCCACTGCCACTTCTTCAACTGCTGTTTTTTCAACAACCACTTTTTCGGCGGCTTCTTTTTCAACTACCGCTTTTTCGACTGCCGGTGTTGCGTCAATTTTGTTTGCTTCAACTGATGGTTCTTCAACTACTTCTTTTGCTGTCGGTTCGGCAACGGAAGGTGTTTCAACTGTCGGTGCCTCCACTGCTGGTGAGTCGGTTACTTTAAGCTTATCAGTCTCCTTCTCTGTGATTTCTGTGGATTTAACGTTATCTTCTTTTGCGACGGATTCGTTTTGTGGAGATTCTGTTACAGTTTGAGCGTGCACGACAATAACTTTTTCCTTCACCGTTGAATTTTCAACAGTTGATGCCTTCGTTTCCTCGACTGCTTTTGATTCTTCTTCGGAGGCATCCCAGGCTTCAGTTCAGCAACCAGTTTTACGTTGTCGGCCTTTGTTTCTTCTTGTTTCGCTGGTGTGGGCACAGCTTCAGCAGTAATGTTATGGTTGACGAGGCAGTCTTCAGTTCTTACGAACAAAATTTATTTCTTAGCCCAAAAGGCCGCTTATGTCTCCGAGCATCAAAATGCACGATTTTAAAAATTGATTGAGTCGTGGTTAAGGTTTTAACTGGACTGATTTTATTTTCCAAATTTTCTTCTATTTATACTTACAACTAGTTTTACAAAATATCATTTTCAATACAAATATTCTTATCCTACTTCTTTATTGATTTATTTTGCCTATGACCTACACTACACTGTTCCACATGACGTAAGAATTAAATGTCCACTTGACAAAATACACCTTCGGTTGTATTTCCTCAAAGGCATTCCGAATGCTCAGTCAATGTGTCGCATATGATTGCAGTCATAAGCAAAAATCGATCTATGCACTTGGCGCATAGTGACCGAACATGCTTAGTGTGTAATACGATCAGTTCAATGCACGATGGTATCGCTTGGTGACGGCTGATGATTAAACACAATTACATGTAGGTGGATATGCGTCGAGTTCATGAATGTTTACATTATTATTGTTTTGATTTTTATTGTTTACATTTATTGTTTTGGTTCTGTTTTTATTGTTTACATTTATGAATTGTTTTGGTTTTTGGGTGTTACACACAACAGTAACTTCTTTTTCGAGAACGGAAGTTTCGTTGACTATATACATATTTACAATTTTATAAACTAATACTAACTTAAAACTAAAGAACTAAAAATTAAAAAAAAAACAGCGCAGGACGCTATTATATCTTTTCTATTTTTACATAAAATGATATTTCTTGTCTTTTTGAAAATGAGAGCGAGAACGCTCTTTATGTTTGAATATGCAATTAGTTCACTAGAGGAGTGATAGAGTAAAAAAAAGATAGTCAGATATGAGCGATAGCTCTATACTGCTTACATTTATACATTTAGAATGAGTGAGAAGATTATACGGTTACACTAATATCACATGACAGAGATAATAAGTTGAGAGCGATGGCTCTATACTTATACATATATAATGTAAATATACGATTATTAGGAGTTTTTTCAACACTGGAACCAAATCCGTTACTTGTTGCATTTGGTGGTAATTTTGTAAGCCCCAGTTGTTGGCTATCGCCGTGAGATCCTCAGTTCCAGACGCAAGATTGAGATTTAGTTGTTGTTCGGCGGACTGTTGCCCGCAGAATTGCAGTTGCGGATTTTTTTTAATGTGCAGGTTCGCTTCCTGCTGGGAATTAGCCATATGTCGGCGTCATCGATTGTTGTTCGGCGGACTGTTGCCCGCAGAACTGCAGTTGCGGATTTTTATTTATGTGCAAGTTCGCTTCCTGCTGGGAGTGAGCCGTGTATCGGCGTCGTCGATTTTTGTGTAGTGTATTACACTGTTGCTTAATGCAGGGATTTAGTGGGCTGCATCAGGCTTCCTTTTTTGTTGTCCACTTGTTAGGCTTATGCCTCATTTTGAGGTTCTACTTTTTGTTATCTCGCTGTGGAGAACTAATGGGCACTTTGTGTTAAAAAAAAAGTGATCCAGTTTTTTCGTTGTAATCACAACACCATCCGGCGTTGAGTTTAATTTAGGATGTTTAGGAAGTTCGCTTTTAGTACTAGCAAATAAAATTTAGTCAAAAAAGACATTAAAAACGGAAAAAAAAATTAATTTAAACCGTAACACGTTTTTACTAGATTATGTTAATTTTATTTTTTGGAGAGTGCAGACGCAGAAACACGTCTGCACTCTCGGACCGAAAGAATGGAAATACAATGAAAGCAAAAGACATGGAACTATTAAGGGAACTATGAGTATGATAAAGAGATCGGACCGATTTATATTCAGCCGGACATGAAGGAACTACATACGACAAATGAACTATACTCCATCTCCATACCTAGTAATAAGAGTGGAACCAGTGTTGCCGCCAAAAAAAAAATTTTCGTGCCACACTCTTTGAAAAAACGTGCCATTTGTGACATTTTCGTGCCACATGGAAAAAACTCAAGTTATTCTTTAAAAATAAATTTTAATTAAATACTATTACAAGCAAATAATAAACAAAAAATCAGTTCCTCTCTTGTGTATAGGTATTTTCCAGAAACAGGAGTTTTTGGCAAGTTCATAATAAGTAATAAGTTTGTATTATTTAACTATGTACCTACATATTTCACATCACATGTACTCATCATCATTATTATTATTAAAAAATATAAAGACGTAATAAATCTTTGTTATAATAAGTTAAATAAATAAATTAGCGGGAGGTTTGAAATTTTGACAATTATTAATAATTTCATAATAATAATTTCATTATATGACATTATAGCATTAATTGTTTTGTATGACAGTCTGTTTTTGTTGTTTGTCTTAATATTATTTAGGATTAAAAACATTCACTCTGCTGATACACTTCCGTGAGGCAAACTAAGAAGAATCAACATAAATTTTGAAATATTAATGAACATTCCTTCGTCAATATTGTTTTTTATTTTGATGTGTAGAATAGGTGACCTTTTTATTTGACTGGAGTATGTCTTTGTTTTTGGGCTTTAGGTCAATAAATGAAACAAGTTCTTTTTTGTTTGCTTACAACGTTTCGTCCATGTCTATGGACATCTTCAGGTGTAAACCAAAAAAGCAATCTATATTCGTATTGATAAATTATTAAACAAGTTCATAACACATTACACGTATAAAATCAAAAAACTTACAATGATTACATTTATATGTATATATAAAGAACGTTCTCTTACTGACAATACGGATAAGAACTAAACACTGTGACGTAAAGCTTATAAGCGACATTCAAGTTTATATACATGTTTCTAACAATCAATGGTTTCTTTTCTCTAATAAGTGTTTATATAGTGGACTTATGTTTTCCATGTCAGTTCTTCTGTTCATGGTGTTGTGTGTGTTCATGATGTGCAGAGTTTCAATCATAAACCTCTTGTTGTGGTTCTCTTCTCTTTGTAGAACTTCGATGTCTTTGAAGTTAGGAGTGTGGCCGTTGGAGATGCAGTGTGCTGCCAGTGCTGTCTTCTGCGATGCGTTGTTTTTGATGTCCGATTTATGTCCAGCAAGTCTCTTTTTTAGTTTTTGTTTCGTCGTTCCTATGTATGTTTGGTTACATTCCTCGTTGGGGTTTCCTTTACAAGTTATTTTGTAGATTAAGTCAGAATGTTCCATTAATATAAACACTTATTAGAGAAAAGAAACCATTGATTGTTAGAAACATGTATATAAACTTGAATGTCGCTTATAAGCTTTACGTCACAGTGTTTAGTTCTTATCCGTATTGTCAGTAAGAGAACGTTCTTTATATATACATATAAATGTAATCATTGTAAGTTTTTTGATTTTATACGTGTAATGTGTTATGAACTTGTTTAATAATTTATCAATACGAATATAGATTGCTTTTTTGGTTTACACCTGAAGATGTCCATAGACATGGACGAAACGTTGTAAGCAAACAAAAAAGAACTTGTTTCATTTATTGACCTAAAGCCCAAAAACAAAGACATACTCCAGTTTTTTATTTTGTACAACTTAACCTAGAACGTTTTTGAATCTTCAAGAAAAATACTTTCTGCTAGTCCAATCTCAAAAATTTTTCTTATTTCGCCAAAAAGAACATCTTTCTCGCACTCTAATAGATGAAAAAATTCGGATACCAAAATATTGAAGTGTGGCAAAATACTTTGTATGTTTGGATTATTTTTTAAAAAGGTTGGGTCAATTAACTTAAACGCATTTAGGTAAAATAATGAAAAAAAACGTGCCATATTGAAACTTTTCGTGCCACCACCGTGCCACGAGAAAATATCCGTGTCAAAATGGCACGATCGTGCCACATCGGCAACGCTGAGTGGAACTACGAAGAAATGTTGTAGGCAATGTGCTTGAAGAAGATATGGAACTATTTCGTTCCTGTATGTATCAGGGATGGAAAATGAAATTTTTCAATTGTACTGAAATCAGAAATAAAATTGTACTGAAATGATGTCAATTGTACCGAAAACGAATTTGGTATGAATAAAAAATAAATAATTCAACTATTTAAAAGTTTTCAAAAGTACAATTTTATTCAAAAAAATCAAATCAGAAATAATCAGTTTGTCTTTTTATAAAAAATAAATAAATAAATATCTTCAATTTAAAAGTATATATGTACATAACTATTGTTATGTATTGTATTGTACCTATTGTATTGTATTGTGATGACGAAACTAAATCTTTTATTTGTCCATTTTTGCGGCACCAGCTTTTACAAAAAAAATTGAAATATAAAACTAAAATTTACAAATTAAATATCTTAAAAATGCACAGTCGAAAAACGGCAATCACAAATCACATCCACAAGCTTACAGTTTAAGCCTAGTGCGCAGATCGAGCAAAGACAAATTTTATCTCTACATTTTTAATCTCTACAAAATGTTTTCAAATGTCGCGCAAAAGTTTGAATTTAGAGAAATACAAAATACTGTAAAGTATCTATCAAGTAATAAATATTCGTGTGAGTGTTTTTGTGAGTGTATTTATGGAACGGGTTGTCTTACAAAAGTCGGTCATACCTATTTGGAATCTCCTCTTGATGCCTTCAAGAGAAGCATCAGCAGCTTTTACATAAATCCAGTATTGACAAAAATCACTATAGGAATACGGGGGCTGTCAAAATTTGTCCCGCAAAATAATGCTTTTATTATGGTGGATTTACATGAATCTGCATTTGATGGCTGCAAAAAAAAGCGCTGCCAAATACAGAATTCATTTATTTATTTATTTATTTAGCTTAATACAAGCGTGCACTAAAATCTAAACTTAAATCTAAACTTAAAATCTATGGTGGGTTTTTTTTTTTTTTTTTGTTTTTTTTTTTATTTTTTTTTTTTTTTTTTTAATTTTAATTTTATTAGTCTGGGCCCGTAGGCCCACCCACCAGTTTTTTTTTTTAAAAAAACTTTTAAAAAACTTAAAAAAAAGAAAAAAATTGAAGATGAATCGGGCTTTGAATTGAGAGCGGTTAAGAAGTGGAGGGATTGTGTGGTTAAGGTTGGGAATATAGCGACATTTTGAAAGAGTGTTTTGAGGTGTGAAAGTCGAAAGAATTTTGCATAATGTTGGAGGAACGAAGCATGCGTGTCAATGGTTCATTACTACCATAATTAGTTCGGTGAAAATTGACATCAAAGAGAGACACCAATCTAAGATTTCTAGGGTTAGTATGCAATGAGATTTTTTGGAGAAGTGTAGGACAATCGATATTACCGGCTAAAATTTGATGAATGAATACAATGTCGGCTACTATGCGACGTTTATCAAGAGGTTGCAGATTAATAAGTTGAAGACGATCAGCATAAGGTGGGAGGTAAAACGAATCAAGCCAGGGAAGCCCGCGAAGTGCAAATCGAAGAAATCTTCGTTGAACGGCTTCGATACGAAGGGAATGGGTATTATAAGAGGGTGACCAAACCTGGCTGGCATATTCAAGAAGGGGCCTAACAAATGTGAGGTAAAGGGATTTTGTAACGTAGGGGTCTGAAAATTCTTTTGACCAGCGCTTAACGAAGCCAAGGGCAGAGTTAGCTTTATTAATAGATGTGGTAATGTGAGATCTAAAATTAAGTTCTTTATCACAAAGAATACCTAAATCACATAGTGAGTCAACTACTGTGACTGTCTCATTGTTAATAAAGTATGTTCGAGGAGAGAGAGGTGAGCGTTAACGGGAGTATGTTATAGCTTGACACTTACTAACATTAAGTTCAAGAAAGTTCTTTTGACACCAGATAGAAAATTTATTTAAATCTTGCTGAAGAAGAATGGAATCGGAAGGTGAGGAAATTTTTCTGTAAATTTTTTTATCATCAGCATAAACAGAAATCATAGAATCATTGATGACGCAGTCTACATCGTTAATGGCCAAAATGAAAATCAAAGGGCCGAGATGGCTTCCCTGCGGAACGCCAGAGGTTGCAAGGATGGGATTTGATTCGATACCTCTAAAAAGAATTGTATACTGCCTATCGCTCAGATATGATTGGATTCATGCAATGAAGGAGGGAGGGAAGCCAAGTGCTTTGAGTTTGAAGAGAATAAGGGAATGAGAAATTTTATCAAAGGCTTTGCTGAGATCAGTAGCGATGACGTCAACTTCATTCCCAGCCTCCATGGCGCATATAGTACCAGAGACAAAATCAACTAGATTTGTAGTAGTTGATCTACCGGTAATAAAACTGTTGATTGGGGGAAAAAATTTGTTTACAGTGGAAAAGCAAAGTGTCATAGACTATGCTTTCAAAAAGCTTAGGAATACACGACAGCTTAGCTATGGGGCGCTAGTTACATATTTCTTTTTAGGGCCTTTTTTTTGGATCGGGATAATATAGGAATTTTTCCGACGAGAAGGAAATATTCCTTGTGAGATTGAGAGCTGAAAAAGAGTGGTCAATGGCTCAATTAAAGTTGACGAACAATTTTTTAATATTATTGAAGGCAAGCCATCAGGACAACCAGTAAATTTAACCTTGAGTTTATTAATCTTATCTTCAACGATAGAAGGGGGAATGACGATTGAAGACAGTGAAGTTTGGGAGAAGGTGTCTAAGAAGGAAAAGTAATCCGAGTCTGGTAGGGAAGTGTTATCAGAAAATGATTGACTGAAAAATTGGGAATAAAGGTTAGCGATAATTGAAGGATCGTCTGAACTGGTGTTCAAATAAGTAAGCGTAGAAGGGTAGTTATCAGACTTTCTTTTAGCATTAATGAAATTAAAAAAACTTTTTGGGTCAGATAAAATGTTAGATAGAACTTGACTAAGGTATTTATGGTAGAGAGACTTACAGAGTTCAGAGAAATTATGGTTTGCACTTTGAAAGGTAGAGAAATCATAGCCAGTACGTGATTGTAAGTACTTACGCCAAAGTTTGTTTCTTTTATTTCGAAGAGATTTCAATTCATTATTATACCATGGCGGGCTTGAAGAAATGTTTTTTTGGGGAGAAATAGGGACTGATTGGCTAAGGCAACAAAATATTAGAGAGTAAAAATGGTGAAGGGCAGAATTGATGTCGTGACTTTCAAAGATAATATCAAAATCGACGGCACGTAGCAAGTTATTAAGTTTGGGGAAATTTGCCTTACGAAAATTAAAAGCCATTACTTTTTCCGGAGCAGTGGCGATGTGGGACGAGTCATAAGAAAAAGAAAGGAAAATAGGAGGATGGTATGGGTCGAGAGTAGAAAGAAGATGATTACTCGATGAAACTACACAATTGTCCACATCAGAGGAGAAGATAAGATCTAGTTGACGGTCTAAATTATTTTTGACACCACTAATTTGGTAAAGATCTGAGTCAGAGAGACAATCAGTGAATAAGATTTCCTTAGCAGTGATGTCATTAGAACTCACATAGTGTGATTCATCATCAGAGAGAGTCCATTGGAGATTCGGAAAGTTGAAATCACCTAAAATTAAAACCAAGTCAGATGGTTCAGCTGCTTCAAAGATAGAATCTATAGCATCCACTGCGAGCTGATAACATTGAATAGGCTGGCAAGGTTTAATATAACAGCAAGCTATATAAAGGGTTACTTTGGCGATTGTTGATTTCACACAGACATACTCAAAGGAGGAGGAATCAGATATTTTGAAAAGAGTCGAATTAAATCGATTGTGAACAGCTAATAGAACACCGCGTCCAACGGATACATCATCGTGCAAAGAGCCGTCTACTCGAAAGACGTTGAAGTCAGGGTTAAAGAGCTCACTATTGTTAATACTGGGAAACAGGTTAGTTTCAGTTAGTGCAAAAATGTCAGAGGGTAAGGTTAGTGAATTAAGGTAGACTGCAGAAGTTTTGGTACGAAGCCCTCTGACATTTTGGTGCTACAAATATTTGTTAGGTAGAGAGAAAAAGAGCAAAATGCAGAAGGACTCCATTTCTCTTTATAGGAAATTTGAGAAATGCAGAAGTCAAGATTATAGTAAAGATGAACATGTTCATCTTTGTTATAGCATCTGCATTTGTAAATTTGCTAATTAATTTTTTTTGAAATGGAAGAAAATGGAGGTAAGCTAAATTTTCATTGCATAGTTCCGTATCAACAGGCCAACTAGTAATAGCAATTTATAGGAAGTGAAAAAGAGTTACCACCTGGGAACTCTTTCACACTTTCGGGTTTCGACATAGATCTGCCTCTCTCTACTTTTCTGCATTTTCCTGGCAAAATTTAGTGGAGACTTTTTAACATATTAAAGTACAGCAAAACACAAAAGTATCAATTTTGCGCGACGACCTCGGAAAAAAATCTAAGATAAAATTTACAAAAAAAATTTTATGGGAGACAAAATTTTTCCCGATCTGCGTAGGTACTAGGCTTTAGCGTTTGCAAAACAAAGTGCTGTCTGAAAGAAAACTGATCGATGAAGAGACAGAAAAGCACGGCGCCATCTAGAAGTGAAAACTGTTATCAAGAGTTAGGCTAGGAACGCACTTGCGATTTCAATCGCGCGATAATTTAGTCGCAAAAATGGAACACATGAGTTTAAATGAGAATGAACGCACTTGATACCAACAAATCGTCACGATTTAAAGGTCGCAATTTGTTTCATTTTTCTTGCGATGCGATTGTCGTAAGCTTAAATGAAACAAATGTACTCAAATGGATATGCTCACACTTGCGATTTAAATTACTACGACTTAAAAATCGTAGTCGCAAAGAGAAATGGACATGCACGCACTTGCGATTTTTAATCCACGATTTCTTAGTCGCAAAAAATGAGACGGCGTTAAATGCAAATGCACGCACATGCGACTTAAAAACCGTAGCGATTATAAAAATGAAACAAGTTCCCTTTTTTCAAGCGATTTTTCTGTCACTACTTATTTGTAGCAAATGCGTGCACTCAATAAAAAGTAGTGTTTTATTTTTTGCGATTAAATAATCGCGCGAGTTACAAAGGTACCCATGCCGATCCCCATGACATCAGAAACCAACACTATAGTCCACAAATCATCTCTATTCAAATTCCAATGAGGCAGCCAGACATAAACAATGATTCAAAATCAATAACGAAGTCAGCATAATTCGACGATCGTGGGATCATCTCATCCAGCATCAACAAAATAACAAAGTCAGCATAATTCGATGATCGTATGATCATCTCATCAGGCACATTAGTCTTAAGCATTATTTTGTATCTTAGCTTTAAGTTAGTTCTTATTCACGTCTCAAATAAAGAGGATCTCTGAAGATCCATTTAAATCTTTTAATAATTCGTTGCGTTTTCATTTGTCCCTCCACGTTGAAGGAGAAGAATATATTTATATATTTTTTTCAAGTCCCAGAGGATTTGCAACATAACCCGCGCAAAAAAATCACAAGTGCGTGCATGACAATAACTTGTAGCTACTACGACTTTCTAATCGCCTCAACGAAAAATCGCAAGTGCGGTCCCAGCCTTATAAGGGTTTTCAGCTTAAAGTTATTGTTCTGGTATGAAAATGAATGCATTCAGGCCAGGATGATGTATTCAACTTTCAATTTCCTTCTATGTGCTTTTGTTTTTTTTTTTTGTGAAATACATAAAATATAGAAATTTTGTAATTGTACTGAATTGAGACAAATTGTACTTTTGTACTTGAACAAACTCAATTGTATCGAATCCCGTACAATTGTACCGAATTTTCCATCCCTGGTCTGTATTATGGATGTAATGAAAGAGCATTATTTTGTCCTTAGTTTGGGAGAAAAAAATTTCTCTTTAAGCTTACCGTTATTCTCACACGCTAGCTAAACTTAATTCATTAAAAAAAACTAACGTTTTTTTGGCTCATCTAAATAGGTTTGAAAGCAAAAAAATCATTTTTAATTCATGTGCGCAGGTGATGTGTACTGAAAGTTAAGTTTTCTGGTGAATCGAATATGTTCTAAACCATTTAACAAGGAAAATGGGTCGCGGAAAATTTTTTAACGCGAAGAAAAAGGCAAAATAAAAGCATTTCGTGAATTAGGGTTAAGCCAAAGAAAAATTGTAAAAAAAATTGAAAGAAGCCAAAATTTAATGGGTAAATATTTGCGGAACATCGAAAACTACGTAAAAAATATGAAAGTTGGAACTTAAAAGGCCAAATCAATGACTAATAAACCCGCAATCATAACAGCTGCTTCTAATTCGCATGATTCCGCGTCAAAAATTAGACTCAAAACTAGTGTTAAGTGTAGTTTGTCGACGGTGGAACGCAGTATTAAGAGTACTAAACATTTAAAAAGGTAAAAAAAAAACGAAAAAAACACATTTGAACGAAAAACGAAAAGAAAATCGTCTCCAATTTTACAAAAAATACATGTCGTAGAAATCGGAGTGGGGGCGAGTTATATTTTCAGATGAAAAAAATACAACTTAGAGGGCCCAGATGGCTACAACTATTACTTTCATGACCTTCGTAAAGAAGAACATTATATAAGCCATCTGCATAGCTGTGAAGGCAGTGTCATGGTGTGTGGAGCAATTTCATATTACGGAACCTTTCAGCTGCAATTTCTTACATCGCGAATGAATGTCAATGTGTACAAAGGTGTGCTGGAAAAGTTCTTCCCATAAATCTCTGACCTTTTAGGACCAATACCATTGTCATTCCAGCATCATAATGCACCTATCCATACAGCGAGGTCGGTAAAACAATGGATCGAGAAGCAAAATGTAGAGGTGTTGGTATGGCCTCCATACTCACCTGACCTTAACATAATTGAAAATGTTTGGGAACTTCTTTCCCGTAAGGTGTATGAGTCGGGGAGACAATATGAAGACAAGTTGTCCTTAATCGAGCGAATTAAGAAAGCGTGGGCAGAGATTTTGCTGCAATATCTAGAAAAAATGAGCCAAAAAAACGTTAGTTTTTCTTAATGAATTAAGTTTAGCTAGCGTGTGAGAATAACGGTAAGCTTAAAGAGAAATTTTTTTCTCCCAAACGAAGGGCAAAATAATGCTCTTTCATTACATACATAACACAGACGTATCATTGCCATATATACGTAGAGAGTCTTACAGTAAAGTACGAAAAACAGTGAACCTATTCAGATGAGCGGCAGTGTATATATGTGTGTACAATATAATTTACAAAGGATTGTTTTGTAATAATAAAAATAATAAAGCTTTAAATTGACTTCTTGATAAATAAATGTCGAGATCGTTGAAATACATATTAAACAATTTACAACAATGAGAAATAGGTTCACGGTGTCCATAATTTGTAGAATGAAAGGTCGACTTGGCGCGTAAATATTAATTAAAGAGAGCAAAAACTCATTATCAATATCATTTGAAAGAATATCACTGTACATTCTACGTCTTGATTCAAGAGTTTGCATTCCTAAACATCTACTATTATAATTAAGATTTACATTATCAATTTTTGCGAATTTTCTCAAAGCAAATCTTAAAAAAAATTTCTGAATATTCTCAATCCTTACTATGTATAAGTTTTTTAGTATCAGGATTCCAAATGATAGAACAATATTAAAATAATGTTCGAATAATAGAGCAAAAAATTGCTTTCAAAGTGTACGGATCTTTAAAATCTGCAGAATTGCGTTTTAGAAAACCTAACATGGATTTAGACTTTGAAACAATAAATAAAACATGTGACTCAAAATTTAGTTTATCATCAAAAACTACGCCGAAGTCTTTTATTTCACGTACTCTGGATAATTTGAATCCTTCCAGTAAATAATCAAAAAACAGCAATAACCCAATCGTTGTTGTTAACTTCTGTGCGATTATTTATAGGTGTTAGTTCTTCCTCTATTACCGCACCTTCTGCTTCTTGTTTTTTCTTTGTTTTTACTTGTGCGAGATTTTTTATTGACTTCAACTGTCGCACCGATTGCGCCTACCAATACCTTCTCCGAAATGCAACCGGAACAATTTGATAATCTATTACTTGACGTAGCCTCTGTCCTTTCACCACCATCAGTACATGGTTTTTTGTTTTCTTTTTCAAGAACAGTCCGTACATCAGCATGAAGAGAATCGACATCACTCATTTTTGAAGTAAGACTTCTTTTCCGGCGTTGGGGGTAAACAATTTTCTATGGAGTTGTCAGTGACTACACGTTATCCGTTAAAGACAGCGGGCCTTACCAATAAACAAATTTAGAGACGACTTTAATATTTGAGGAAAATTACATGTTACATTTTATTTTTTAAGTTCCGTACAATAAATGGTTCATAATTTAGAGTCCACTTAAATATTAAGTTCACGACATGTACGGCTAACTACATATCGCACCTCCGGTGGTACAACGACCTAAGTGCAAAAATCTCGATTCTTCAGAAAACGCGATTTAACATTTTGAAGACGTTTTTGACTAAAAAAAACATACAATTTTTCTTTTTTTTTATTGAACAAACTTTTTACTAAAGGAAAATTAAACATAGCAAATAAGTCGTTGACTGACTAATCAAAGTGTTGTTTGTTAGATATTTGAAACACAAGTGACATTTAAGGCTATTTTTTCGCGATATATTAGTTTGAAAACAATGAAATGTTCCAAAGAAATTTCTGCCCCCTGGATGCAAATAGTACATTTTCAATTGGGTCTTTGTTTCATCGGACGGAAATACCTTTTTTTAGAACTATGGCATACTTAACTCAGAAAATTTAAAATTTGCACTTACGTCGTTGTTCCACCGGGGGTGCGATATATAGAGCTCATTACATATTGGTTCATTTCACTCAAATATTAAAGTCGTCTCTAAATTTGATTATTGTTCAAGGTTATTTAAAAGACTTTAAAAACACCTTTAATCGCCGAAATAGAATGTTCTTTTAATGAAATAACCACAACAACCAACCAACAAAACAATTAAAAATATAATTTCATTAAAAATAGCTTCCAATAAAAGCTTCCTTTTTATTAATGATGTAGCCGAACAATTTCTCAATCGAAAACCACTTTCTTTTGTTTTATTTATTTAAAACATAAAACACTTTATCCTATATAATACTGAATGCTTATATACTATTTAACTTGAAAACAAAGCACTAAAATTTACAAAATAATTAATGCGAAATATAAAAAAAAACACTTGTAAATAAACTTTCTGCTTTCTGTTGTCAAATATAAAGTAGCATTGCCATATGCGAAGAATTTTAAATTCGGTGTTAAAATTAAATTAGCATTGCCTACAATTGGAATAATCCTGTGGCTCAAACACAATGAATGCGATAAGAAAAAATAGATTTGAGCCTGATGAAACATCGTCGTTGTTGTAAAATCAGTCTCAAACTATGGAAGCAGACGAAGATATACTTATGTAGGTAATATAGCATTTCTTGTCGTCACGTTAAATGAAATTATTAAAAGAAGTAAAAACAGTCGCGTACATTCAATTTTTAGTTTCACATAAGCAACCGTAGACAGTGCAATATTGCAGTGCAATATGATCGTTATTATCTTGTTTTTTTTTTAATGTTTTTTATGTTTACAAAAATAAATATTAAAATGACTGAAAATTCTACCTACGTTCCTATTTTTTGCCTATAAAATAGTATTTAAATAAGGTTATTTTGATTTAAAACAAAAATCTTTTTTATTTTTCAAATTATAAAGAAAAACAAAAATGGGTGCCACATCCCCTAACTTTACCCTATGTATAAAATACATACCAAATAAAAAATCTATCTATCTATTCTCACATCACTAAGACAAAAATTCGCTACGAATCTCTTCGTGAGAATTTCTAAATGGGTAGAAGTCAATGATCGCCTCAATATATTTCAAGCGGGGTTTCGAGCAGGCTTTTCAACAACAGACCACATCTTTGCTGTGACTAGCATCGCCAGGAGATACTGTATGCTCTATGCGTGCATTGTGGATTTCAAAGCTGCTTTTGATAGAGGGATTAGAGCATTGACATATAAATAAACTTTGCTCGGGGTATCTAAAAAATTCTTTCGACGTTATCAAATCTTTCTGTCGTCATCAAGGGCAACTTTTATATGAGATAGAGGCACGCTTTCCGAATGGTGCCTAGTATCGCAAGGATGCATTTAAAGTTCGATTTTGTTTGTTTTATTCATCGATGATATTTGCGATATTCTGCCAGATGGACAGCTTAAGTCACTTGTTAGCTTAAGCTTGGCTTTAATTCACAAGCTAGTGAGTGACTTATGAATTAAAAAAAATATAATTCAGCAGCTAGGAACTGACTTATGAATTAAAAAAAATTTAATTCACAAGTCTGTTGGTGACTTGTGAATTAAAAAAATTTAAATCATAAGCTTCTTAGTGAATTATGAATTAAAAAAAAAAATAATTCAGAACCTACTAAGTGACTTATAAATTAAAAAAATTTAAGTCATGGGCAAGTAAGTGACCTATGAATTAAAAAAATTTAATTCCCAACCTACTAAGTGACTTATGAATTAAAAAATTCAAGTCATGAGCAAATAAGTGACTTATGAATTAAAAAAATTCAAATCATCACCAATTAAGTGACTTATGAATTAAAAAAATTTAATTCCAAACCTACTAAGTGACTTATGAATTAAAAAAAATGAATTCATGAGCAAGTAAGTGACTTATGAATTAAAAAAATTCAAATCATCAGCAAGTAAGGGACTTATGAATTAAAAAATTTAATTCATAAGTTAATGGATAAATGCTGATTAGAAAAATTATGAAATGGATAATTTATAAGCTAGCGTGATAATCTTATGATTTAAAAACTAGATTTGAAAGCTAAAAAGATATTCAAAATTAAAAATTTATTAAAAAAAATAAAAATTAAAATTAAATGTTATACTTACTGAGTAGGTACCAAAAGTTTCGAAGTGCTTAATTAAGAAAACGGAATGTTTTTTTTTTTCAATTTTATTGAAAATACATATTGAATTAGTTTCAGGTACTTGAAACAATTTTACAAAAAAATATCAAATAACACTGGTAAACACTGTTTTTGTCACACGAACTTTGTTATGATTTTTGTTTATGTTGATGTACCCTCATTAAAAATATATAACAGTTTTGTTTCTATCACATCCAGTTTTCTTGTGACAGCTACATATTCATTTCTGACCTTATATACGTTTCTTTGCTTAAAAAACTGCATTTAGTCGACTGTGTAACTATTGTGATTGCTAAATTACATTTTATTTACGTTAGTTAGATCGTAAAAATGCCACGAGAGTGGCAACCCGGACAGTTTTTGTTACTCGTATGTGTGTGGAGAATTAACTTTTACATCTCAGCGTCGAAATTTCACATGACTAATTGAACAGTGCTATTTAGACTATTTTGGTTTTCCTGTAAGGAATCAAGACAAACCCTGGGGTGGAATCGGCTAAGGTGATAGTTGGTTGTGATTGTCATTTTGACAATCGATCTCTCTATATTTCTTTATTGATATGAGGGAGACAGCTATAGTCAAAATGACAATCACAATCTATCACCTTAGCCGATTCCACCCCTTGGTTCCACATAAAATGTTGTGTAACGTGTGTGAGGCTCCAATTAGGTTGGACGAAACAAGAAGAGAAATTCCCCAGACTAGGCGAGGCAAAATTCAAAGAGGGAATATTTGTAGGTCCACAAATACAGCAATTCATAACGGATAAGAGCTTTGAAGAAAAACTAAATGATCAGGAAAGACTCGATTGGAAATGTTTTCTGAATGTTGTTCAAAATTTTCTAGGTGACCATAAAGCGGAAAATTACAAAGATTTAATAAATGAACTTATGATATCATATAAAGCTTTGGAGTGTAATATGTCCTTAAAAATACATTATGCTGGACTCTCATCTGGATGCCTTTCCGGCAAATTTGGGTGCTGTGAGTGACGAACAAGGTGAGAGGTTCCATCAGGACATTTCCTTAATGGAGAAGCGCTATCAAGGAAAATGGAGTCCAGGAATGCTAGCAGACTATTGTTGGATACTTAAAAGGGACCTACCAAAAGCCAAATATTCAAGAAAATAATAAGTATTTATTAGATATTAGGAAATAATTCTGTAAGTGTGGCTGATTTTTGTACTTTTTACGAAAATATATGTTTTGATGTCACAAGAAAACCTGATGTGTACATTTTTTTTCATTGATATATTATTGTTTGGTGGCCCTAGTATATTAAAAATTTGATATAAGTTTTCATGTGACAAAAAAAAATTACAAATTTGTTGACCAGTGTAATCAACTCATGCTAAATATGAAAACTAAAAAATTTAAAGGCATATGCATAAAAATATGCACTCACGAAATTTATATAATAATAACCCATCATTTGCTCAACACAAAGATTTTATCAATATTGCTTTTTATTTAATTGGATTATAGGGACTGCATAAACGGCAACTCCCAAAACATTCTCCAAAAGCTTTCGTTAATAATTAAATAATTATGTAGTCAAAACAAGCTTAAAAATTTCCAATCTACCAACTACATAACTTATGAATTAAATTTTTTTTAATTCACAAGTCACCAACTGACTTGTGAATTAATTTTTTTTTAATTCATAAGTCACTTACTCCCTGATGACTTAATTTTTTTTAATTCATAAGTACCTTACTCCCTGATGACTTGATTTTTTTTTAATTCATAAGTCACTTAGTAGGTGGTGAATTAATTTTTTTTTAATTCAGAAGTCACTTTGTTGCTCATGATTTGAATTTTTTTTAATTCATAAGTCATTTACTCCCTGATGACTTAATTTTTTTTTAATTCATAAGTCACTTGGTAGGTGGTGAATTAAATTTTTTTTAATTCATAAGTCACTTAGTAGCTTAGGATTTAAATTTTTTTTAATTCATAAGTCACTTTGGGGGTTGTGAATTAAATTTTTTTTAATTCATAAGTCACCAAATATCTATGAATTAAATTTTTTTAATTCACAAGTCATCTATAGGCTTATGACTTAAGGGTAGGTGTCCATTGAAAAAATAGGTTAGACTTTTGCGCTAAGCTGTATAACTTTCACAATTTTACGAATATTTCAATGAAATAAACGGTCATCGATTAGAAAAATGTTATTCAAAATACTTTTGCAGTTTTGAAAAAAATATAAAAAAATTGTGTGCCCAGAAACTGCCACACAAGTGGAAAAATCATACATTTTAGTAAGGTCCTTATTCAAATGATAGGGAAATTCCGAAAATATTACTTTTTTATTTTTTTTATATTTTTTTTATAGAAACAACATATTCCCAAATCACGTATCGTTCTTCTTTTTTTATTCTGTTTTATTATTTATTCAAAAAAAAATATATAAAACTATGAAAAACGAAGGAAATTCGCATAGTGGTATGAATGCTCTACTGGATAAAACTTCATAAGTATAAAAGATAACGAAGTAAAATTCACTCTTGTACAAAGCCAATAAGTATGTGCAATTACGTTAATTTTTTTTTTATTTGTTTTTTTATTTTTACAGTAACTTTTTACTAACAAAAGTCAAAAAATATACATTTTTTTACAAATATTTTGTTCTCTACCCTGGGAAATTGAGAGTTATATTTTTTAATTTTTGGAAATAATTTTTTGATCAAAGATTTATATTCCCTGAACAGCGTATCGTTCTTAAAAATTTAATAAAACTCATCTAAAGTTCAAAAAAATGCAATTCAATATGACAGTATTTGTAATGCATTTGCAAGAAAAGTATTAATAATACAGTTCTCACATATTTTTTTTATTTTTGTTTGATATTTTATTTACTAAATTCAAAAATACAAAATACTTTTTTCACTGAATATTTATTTAATTTTATTTTTATAAAAGAGGTCTGTTTTGCATTTTTTAACAAAAAGTTCCTTTGCACACGCACACAAGTAAGTTTTCAGTTCACAAGAATGCCACTGCAATATCAGCGCTTTGAAAGAGAAGGTTTCGTATTCTCTGTGCAAAAGAATTTTGTCCGCCCATCCGCTCTCTTGATTCTTTTTTTTTTTTTTTTGTCTGGGCTTATTTAGTTTTTTATTCTTGTTTATGACTTGTCATCTTGCATCTCGTATTACAAGAACAGAAAAAATAAAAAAAAAACGTGTTAGAAATGATTGTTTTTAGTAGGTAAATGATGCAATGACCATTCCACATTGTCGGAGGTAGAGTGGAAAAATGTTCTTTGTGTATGTATAAAAAAGTATATAAGTAGGTAGGTATATCACAAATTCGCTGTCATAAATTTTGTTTTTTTGTATTTTTTTATTTGCGATCTATCATCACTTCTACTGTTTTTTTTTTTTGTTTCTTCTATGGTACACACATAGTAATAAATTGCGATGCATAGTGATCCTCATTTTTTTTTTTGTCAAAGGGTGTGTAGATGATGGAAGAAATGAAATTAGCGATGTTGTGTATAGAATAAGATACATACATATGCATATAAATATATACAATAGATTTTGTTTTGTTTTTTTTCCGATAGGTAGGTTCATAGGTAATGTAGAGGTGCAACGCCGCGATTTGATTTGGTATCGTAAGGATTGTTTTGATTTAATTTTGCGTAGGTAGGTAATGGATGTATCAAAAACATATTATATGATGAAATTGCATTTCACTGTAAGCGAATACGCAACAACCAAGGAATATGGCAAGTGGATGGCGCCAAAATATTATGTATGCAGGTATCTATTAATCTAAATACATATGTACATATTTATATATGTAAATAAGTTCAGAAGGAAAATTCGATCACATTTTGTTTTCCGTGGTGACGTATTCCACTGGTAAAAGAATGGTGAAATTGGGAGGTATGTCAAAGTATGTAGAAAGAATATGGGAAGTGCGCTTCTTTTATGTATTTTTGTTGGTTTTACATAGGAAGAGTTGTCTCCTTTATTTCAATATGTTATGGTGATAGATAATACTCTCGTTACTGTTATTTTCTGTTGTGTTTTTATTGTGCAAATCTATTTTGTACATACCTATAAATATTTTTTTGCAACAACCTAGCTGCAAAGGTATAATGCCTCCAAAAACAAACAAAGGAAACAAAAACCCAAGCAAAAAAAAATTGATAAAAAGTAAGCAAATAGAAAATACATATATAAGGTAATACCTACTTCGTTTTCATTAGGCCACATGATGTAATTTCGTTGAAAATTTCGAAATGAGATAATTTTTAACAAAGGACAATAGGCAAGTCTGGCCCAGTTCTAATAAGAACGACCTTTATATAATATACATAACATATGTATGTTCATATATTCATTATAACTTAGTTTTTAACTTGTAAAAAAACAAGTATTAGTTTTTCAATAATGTTGTTGGTGTCAAAAGTAAAAAGACAAATTGTGAATAATTTCAAAATTACTTAATGAAATTGGTTTTTTGTTTTTTGAATGAGATCAGTTTTTATATTAAATGCATTTTTAGTTTTTGCTTAATAAAATAGAAGCTTAAAATTAGTATAGTAGTATACAAAGTAAAATTAAAATACAATGATGTTATTGAAAATAAAATTGACAAACTTTTTCTTCAAAATTTGTTTCAGCTAATGGGAACCAGTGGCACCATTTTACTTCAATTATAGTAGATCTACTTTTTTTTCCAAATATTTAAAATCTACTTCTTACTTCGCACCATCAGCAAAATACTGAAATCTACCTCATTTTAAAAATCTCTGTTTTAGCCTACTTCAATTTCACAAAAAAAAAAGTCAAAATCTACTTCTTTTTCTCTATTTCACTCTAGGTAGTATTTTTTTATATTAAACGCGCAGTCAAGGGGTTATGAATACCATTAAAATGTTAAACACAGTGCAAGAAATTAGGAAAGTAGGATAGGATGAGAAAGGAAATTCCGATACACATTGGTTTTTAATGTCTGCACATTACAATGAGTGAGAAATATTGAGCCGGGTAAAGCATTCCAGATTCGTGTAGTGCGGCTAAAAAAGGAATCACTGTACTTGACAGTACGTCCGAAATTGGGCCCAAGGGTAAAATGATGAGCAGTCCTAGAAGTACGGGTATTACGGTTGAATTGTTTGAGGGGGAGAACGCAACTGGCTACTTCACTAGAGCAATGTTTATGAAAATTGCGGCGGTGCTCGAGAGATTCAAATGTTTCAGCTAGACAACGGTCGCCTTTCATTTTTAGAGCTCTCTTTTGAATTCTGTGCAAGAGACCCAAGAGGGTTTTTGGAGCACCTACCTAGTGGGAATTACACTCGAGCTTTGGACGAATATAGGCCTTATAGATTACAGCCAGATTAGTAGGGGTAAAAAACTTCTTGCATCTACGGAGAAAATCTAAACACTTAGCGGCGGCGTTTTTGGTTACGTCAAACATGTTAACACTTCACAAATGATGGTCTCTGATGCACATACCTAGAAGCTGTTCAGTCTCCTCGATGCAAGTGCCAAACAGCATTGAGTTTTCGAAGATCATAATTAAATGAGCTTATCATACGCTGCCGTTGGTAGTCCACATCCGAGGACAAGGATGTGAATCTAAAAGCGAATATGAAAAGCTAAGGTTACTGTCGTCAGCAAAACAATTAAGCGGACAACAGTTACAGACAGAAACTGTCGGAGACAAAACGGACCCCTGGGGTACACCAGCATTTATTTTGTGGATATCAGATTTGAAACCGTCCAAAACTACTTTAAGTGAACGGTCCGAAAGGTAATTTCTAATCCAACGAAGAAGAGATTCATCGAATTACAAAAAAAAAAGAATGTCAGCACAATAAAAATACACAAATAATAAGTTTAAAAGCATAGGAACTCAACACACTGATGTGTACACGAATCCTATGAAAATTTCGCTTGCATATGTGTTTTTAATTTTAAATTAAACTTTATTTAAATATAGTTATTTTAATGTTATTTTTTATAAAAGAATGTTTTATTAATTAAATTAAATTAAATATTTATACACAATTTTCTTTAAAATTAGAAGAAATGTATTGATAATTTTAAGTATTTAAAAGTATACATTTAAAGAAAACATTTGTCGTATACAATCTTATTTCAAAATCAAAGAATCTGCGATGCAAAAATTTTGATCGAAATCGGAAGAGTCGCAAATGAAAAAGTAGAAAATAAAAAGAAGGGTCATTATTCTCTTGTGTTGTAATGTCAACTTATGAAAATTCCCAGTTCAAATTTTTCTAAAAGTAAATTAAAAGTCATTTTAAAACCTACTTCGATTTTTCCCAATTTACATCACTTTTTTCTTCAAATCTCCTTCGATTTTTTTCCGGAAATGGTAACGCTGATAGGGACTTCAAGTCTAATATATGTAACAAATGCAAAACTATGAAAATTGTTATCATTGTTTTTATTTTGATGATTAGGTACATAATATTCAGGAACAATAGATAATAAACGAACGGTTTGATCAACCAATTTCAAAATTGATAATCTGTTTGTTTAAAAACACTTTTCCACTTTTATTAAATGAACGGTCAATTGTAAAAAATCAATTATGTACCTCCATTAAACTAAACTAAATTATAAATATCAGAGGGGCGATTCCATTATAGCGGGTGCAACATTTAGACTCATTTGAAGTACATTTAATAATAAAATAAGCAAAACATTTAATGACATTATTACTTGAAGGGATACATTTTCACCTATTTATATTTAATCCATTTAGAATTCTAAAATATAATAAATAATTTGGCAGAAGAATGGTTTCAAAGTGCGATCGCGGGTGCAACAGAATCGGCCCGACTTTTCTAGATCATAGTACAAAAAACACAAATTCTGTTAATTGTGAAACATTTATCATGCTATTCTTACATATATTGAACGACGTTGATTCAATTAACTAAATAAATAAAAATAAAGATAAAAAACAAATGTAAGCAACGAAATATTAACTTTTAAATCAATCGCGGGTGCAACATCAAATTATCGCGGGTGCAACGCGTCTAACTTAAATTAGTAAACTGATTTAAAAAAAACTGGAAAAAATATAAAATAAGGCCCATATGTAACAAGTCAGTACCCTTCTCTATTAATTATAATTTTGTTTTTTTTTTTTCAAATACTTCAATATTTTTTCGAAAATACATATATGTATGTCAGAAGTACTCCATCTTCATCGATATCGGTTAAGGATAACCCCACATAACGATATTTTGATATTGCAGCCTACCTGGTGCAAGAACGTACAAACCTGAGGAAATAACTTTTGGAAATACTGCTGCTGTAAAAACAGAACGGTATTTTAGAGCATGGATCTACTGGTAATATAGGAGGCTCAAAAGACCCTGTTGAAGATTTAGAATTTAATGCTTCGTCTTCTGATTCAATAAAAACATCAAAAACTTAACTTCACGAATGCTCATGGTCATTGTATTCTTCTCGATTCTTAACTTCCGATTTAATCGATTTCACATCTTTTATACCCTGCACTTGTCTGCTAATATTATCCCTTTTATAGAAATCATCTGTCATCCTTCAGTTTTTTAGATATTGCTTTGGTGGAACCAGTTTTTTTTTTAAATACATTTTTTTAACACTTCAACTACGTTAGTGGGACTCCTTGGGCGATTACGTTTTACTTGTGCGACTTTTTCAGTCTACAGGGACTGATGTAATGAGTGCCTGCCTTTTTGTGTGTTGACTGCATTTTTTCGTTTTGTCTAATTCTGGTCAGAATTTTAAAATTTGTATCTGCCTTCATTTTCCCTTTCAATACATCTCTCCACATTAAATTTCTACGTCCTTTTTCTGCATGAAGCTCAGCATATTTGTTAATTTTTTGTCAATTTTCTGTAAAGCAGTCTCTTTTCCTTGTTTCATTTCCATTTAACCAAATATTTTTATATAAAAAAGAACAAAATATTATATTACATAATTAAAAAAAAAACGTGAACAGCAGAAATTATTATTCAAAGCATATTTTATCAATAAAATACAATAAATCACGTTATAATGTAAGTAGTCAATAAGTTGCACCCGCGATCTTAATATTGGGATCGCGGGTGCAACCAATTTAAATCAACGTTTTTTGTCGTTCAACGTACAATATATTCCTAATAATGACTGATTTAATTTTAGTTTTATTTTCTTCTTACTTTTAGAAAGTTTCAAAACGCTAGCACTTTATTTCTGCCAAAAAAGTAAACTTTTATATCTTTTATATCGCGGGTGCAACAAACTTACAATGGCTATTTGCAATCAATAATGCTAAAAATATAACAACAAATTCGTACATGTTTTTATGCAAACGATTAAATGGCATGTTGCTTCATACGTCTATTGAGTAAAGCATAACTTAAAACTGTCGGAAATAGCTGTTTTGAGCGTATGTTACCAGTTGTCATAATTGCAGTTCGTACCGACTCTTCGTATGATAATGTTGCCAAGCGCAAACAAAAATGTTCTCTATAAGTTAGGTCTCAGTTTTTGTTTTTATTATTAAATATAGTATTTCTACTTTGAATATTTATCAAAAAAAGTAAAAAATATTGTAATTCAAAAATTGGTGTCAAAAATCGTCTACAGCGGAATCACCCAGAGCAAATTCCCCTGGTTCCTTATGTCTAAATCTGTGCTCCCTTTTCTTTATTTTTTAAAATATCCTTAAAAGTAAAAGTCCTAGAACCAACAGATTAACCTTGTATAAATACGCAAAGAATAAAAACGCTATCTACCTAAATGCGAAAAGTTTCAATTCACCTGCAACCAAAAATAAAACAGAAAACAAACCGTCTATTATTGTGTCTAATTCTGCGCAAAATTGAATGCAAAAAACTCAATTTCCCTTTCCTAAACCTCAAACAATTACGATTCACGAAAAATAATTTTTTCTACCCAAAATACAAAAGAAAAAAAAAATCTTTCATTTATCTTTTGCGCAATCCGAGTCAATTCAAAATCAAATGTTTGTGCGCTGCGCTGACTGTGCGGCTTGCCAGCTTGCCACTCGTGCCTTGTTCCCGTTTTCTGTTATTTTTTTTTTATATTCTATTCTATCTTTCTCTATCTCTATGCGTGATGCGAAAAAAGAGGTATCCTGAAGAGACGAGACGAGGTAAATTTATTTTCTTAACACAAAAATTCTTAACTAAGAGAGCCATATTTGTACACCAATACATGTACACGTTTTTACATGAGATTTGAGTTTGCTTCTGGGGTAGACCTACCCTTAAGGATTTTTTAATTCAAAAATTCGCAACCCTGCAGATGGAGTATCATTTGCTGAAAATCCCATCAAGGTTCTCATCTACGCTGATGATTTAGTATTGTCATCTTTGAGCTTTCTTTTAACGCTTCAACTACAAATTGACAAGATTGAAATAGGTCGTGACTTTAAGTATCTAAGTGTGCTCTTCTCATCTGAGAGCCGGCACTTAATCAAAATGTTAACCTCTTATAGTACGTTAATAGAACGTTTCTAATGCGACTGTGAACACCTGTCTTTGTTATGAAGTGCAGCCATTTGGAATTTGTCCCTTTGAAGATTTTGAAATCGTACAAAGGTATTTCTTCAAACGACTATTTCGATTGCCCAAGTCAACACCGTCATATGCAATACATGTAGATTTTGGTCTGCCTCCCATTTACATACAGATCTACTTTTCTACAACCATAAGCACTATTGAAAAAATTGCAATTATTAATATTAATTTCACACCTCATAGACTTGTAATCCGAAGGTGTTTTCCACTTCATCGGCGCGGCGTTTGTCCTATTTTACAAGAAATAAGAAGATTGTATTTCCAAGAAGGTGTTTTATCTTTAAATACTCGTAGCGTGTATCAAATATTAAAAAGCCAGGGGGCTGACTCAATTTATAAAATTTTTGCAACCATATAACTGTTAATCATAATCAGTTATTCAATAATTATATTAAGTGGTTTTTGTATGCTTCATGATTTTCCACCATTAACGGCTTTAGCATCACCTTTTTATGTTTCAAATTATCTAAAACTGTTCTTTTATCGTTCAAATCATCAAAAAAATGTATTTTTTGTTTTAAACCATCTAAAATTATAGCTGCTATAAACTTCGATATATTCGCTTATCTATCTTAATTGAATTCAATTAAACAATATCTTATGAATTCATACTAGCTGACCCGGCCACGCATTGCTGTGGCTAAAGTTTTTGTTATATTACATTATAGTAAACAATCTAAGAGGAACAATAAGAGACCATCAGTCACGGAGTCCACTATGCTTTTTCACACAGATGGTATTTGTAAAAAAATATGGTGATCTCCTTATTTGACTTTCTACTACTATAACCCTTTAGTACAATGAAATTATTTACGAACAAAGACGAAAATGTTGATGTTGGTATACAAATTCACTGGATTGAGATTTGAAGGGGAAGTACGTTGAACACAATTAATTAAAATGTTCTTACACTTGATATTAAGCATAAATCAGTAGGTACGAAATAAAAATTTATTAGATTTATTATTTCCATTTAATTTTATAACAAATATAAGTATATTACAGTATAATACAATAAATAACATGTGACGCTTAAACTCATGAATGACGTAGGCAAGGCAGACAGTCTTAAACTTTTAAACATTAATATCTATTTTTTTGAATTATAAATACTTTCAATTTCAATTTAATTTAACACCAATCGGTGCACAATGTTTTTGGTTAACCTGTCTTTAGCTAACACAAATAGATTCGACGGTTTCCCAACACGTGGACACGCAACATATAGTTGCCCATGAGAAAAACATGGATTTTCCAAATCTAAACCACAAATGGACATTGTTTGACCTTTAGATTTATTTATAGACATGGCGAAAGCTAAACAAATTGGAAACTGTAGCCTTTTGAAGGGTATGGTAGAATCTGATGGTATCAATGGAATACGTGGCAGCAGGACCACTTTTCCTTTAAACTTCCCAGCCAAAATGGTTGCTTCAAGAATGTTTCCGGTGATCTTTTTGATGACCAAACGCGTACCGTTACATAATTGAGGTGGATTCAAATTACGGAGGAGAATAATAGGGGAACCAATCTTTAATCGAAGATTATGTGGTGGCATTCCAGGGATATCTAATGAATTTAAAAATTCAATCGGAAAATTTACACTTTCATTTTCATCAACAACAGTATCGATTGATTTAAAAGACATCAGATCGCCTGGTAACAACTGTTGTATCTGGAAGTTAATTTCGTCAACATCAACGTTTTTGGCTGCCAAAATCGCCCGTTGACTAAGCCATTCATGATTCAAATAACTATTCTGTATATCCGGGAAAATACTCTTGTGCCATTTTCTCATTGATATATTAATTAACTTTTATAAAACTATGTGATATTACTTACATGTATAAATTGAAATTATTGTTCCTGTGCTCCTACTGTGGCTATGTCTCGTTCTCCTGCTGCTCTTGTTCTTATGATATTCTCTTGAAGACGTTCGTTTTTTATAATTATGTGATAATACTTACATACATATATTCAAATTAAATTATAAAGTTTTGATCAATGAAGCACAAATAAGTAAAAAACAGGTTTAATTTCACTGTATTTTCTTCATTATAATATGAATGCAATAAATTGCGACTATAATTTGAGATTTAAACTATCCTATCTCTCAAGTTGGATCGAACTGCACATGGTGTGCGAATTTTATTATAATCGGTTAAGTGGTTTAGGAGTCCATTGAGGACAAACATCGTGACACGAGATTTATATATATTAAGATTTTTGTTTTTATACTATAATTTTAATTATGCTACATTTCTTTTGATTACTAATTTTTTTTTGCTAACGAAATGTCATCTCCGCCAGACAGTAAAATTGCGATATCCGTATCAAAAAAGTATCAAAAAAAATTGCACCACATTTAATAAAAAATAAAGAACTAAACTAATTAAACTACTAATTCGTGCATTATAATTATTTAAGGGCGTGATTTTTGGGTATATTCTAACAAAAAATCGTTTACAGTAAGAGCCTATCTCCAATTATATGTAAAGGGGTAAGAAAAAGCTTACTTTCGTGGACCCTGACCCATGTTAACGGTAATTACCCTGTTAGTACTAATGATAGAAGCTTCATCTAGACCTTTGCTTTTAGAAGAAATACCAGATATCCAGTTTCTAGCATTTTCCTGACCAAGCTAATTTTTTTTAATTTGTGCTCAATTTTCTCCAGAAAATGGAAATGAAAAAAAAAGTAAAGCTTTATGTTTATTACGTATTTTCTGGAGAAAGTTGAGAGCCCAAAGTCAAGGGCAGAAAAAATGGAACATACTGGAAACTGATACTCAATAAAGTCCTAAATGAAAGTTCTATTATTAGTACTAACAGGGTAATTACTGTTAGCATGGGTCAGGATACACCAAAGTAAACCCTCTCTTAAATCTACGATATATGATATATAAATTGGAAATAGGCCCTTGATGTAAGATGCGTTTTTTGTAAGAATATACGCAAGAATCACGCCCCAAAATATTATGCATGTATTAAGGGACACCCTCTATACAATGGTTTCATTATAGTTTTTGATTCAATTACGTGATGTTCTTTTCGTCTTACAATTCTGTTTGTTCAATAATATGAAGAATATGAATAGTCCTCGTGTGTATTACTTTTCTCAAGGTTTTAGATGTCTTCAGTTCGAATCCGGCTCCACCATCAATGGATAATCGCTGGTTTTTGAGATATTCTAGACTAAAAGTGCATCAAAAATCGTTTTTTGGTGTCTTAGAGGCTACGTTACGCCACCAAATAATTTGTTTTCACAAATACAATAGTGATGTTCATAGTTCTATTTTTTTTTTGATAGAGGGTGTTCAGTAAATAATGCATAACTTTACAACTAGTTATAAGTTGTTTTTTATTGGTAAATGTATAGGCAGCATAGTAAAATTTTATACAGTAAACAACAACAAAGGAATAGTGCATATAAATAAGCCAGTAATAAGAGTGCACATAATAGTGCTCATAAAGTTTTGGAGCATCTGGATTACAGTGATACTCAAATTGGTTGCAGACATTTTATTTTGCGTGAAGTTGGTAGGTTTTAATTATTCGAGAATGTGTTCGGTGATATTTGTTCGTTTTATGGTTTGTTTTCACTATAGCCAAAATTATGTGGTTTGAAATATTAATCTACGATTAGACAGTAAACGTTAATAAATTGATAATTTTCTTTGTTTGATTTTCTTCTTGATTGCCTATAGTGTTTACTTTTGTCTTAATTTTTAATTAGATTGCAGATACATAATGTAATTGCTCTTGTCCCATGACCTTTGTGATGCACTGTACATTGTTCAAATGTATGACAAGCACGTGCAAGTTCATTAGAGAAAAAATCACACGTAGAGATTGGGTGTAGACTTGATGCAAAATCTTTTGATTTTCCTTCAAACAAGGGTACTGCATTGAAAACTCATGCAGAATAAATTTACTAATACACTTTCATGTGCTTGTGATGCATTTGAACAATGTACATATATCTGGCTTAAGGAAGCATGAACTCGCAGATTTTTTCTGACACCGAGCATTTATTTGACTTTGTGCACATATGTACATGTCATTAAGATAGGACTTTCCTGGAACAATCCCCTAATCCTACCTCCTTACCTAGATCGCCTTAAACTATTTAACCTAAATTCTCTAGAAGAACGAAGAAAAACTTATGAAATTCTCTTCATTCATAGTCTTCTTACAGGTTCTATTGACTGTATAACTCTTTATAACTCCATCTTCCTTAATACCAACCCCCGCTACATACGAAATCCCCTTCTCTTTTATATACCCACCCACCGTACGTCTTATGGCTCTAATGAACCAGTCTCACGTATGCTAAGGAATGTCAACTCAAACCCAATAACCTTCGACTTTAACCTTAGTACCCCTTGCCTAAAACTCCGTCTCTTGAATCAATTCCCCCACTAACCAAAATTCGTAGCTATAAGTTTTCTTAGTTTTAAGTTAGATTAAGCTATAGCTTGTATTAAGCCTAATAAATGGGGGTATTGCCCCCACCAAAATTAAAATATAGATTACCAATAAAATATGCCTATAGTGGGCCTTAAGACCTCAAAGAAAACAAATTTTAAAATAGATCATTCTCATTTTTACGAAATCATGTACCTGAATTATTGGAGGAAATTGGACTGACAATTAACTTGTCATATTTCCAACAGGATCGTGCTCCAAATGATCGAGAGTTTAAGAATTACGATAAGACCTTGCAATGTTAGATTTTTTCTACGTAGAACAATGAAAGAACTTAGTTATTTAACCGAAATAGGAACTTAAAAAGAATCAGAAGAGCGTATTCTTGAAGCGTCATCAAAAGTCGGCAGCAATTAGCATTTATACAATACCAAAGAGGACACTTTGCCCACCTGCACTTAAAATGAATATTATCTTAAAATACACAACATATTTTTAATTCATAACTTTTGTTAATTTACTCGTGTCGTCCAAGCTCCGCTCTATTGAAGCAGTTGGAAAACTTAAGTCTCCAGCACAGGTGTTGGTGTTATGGATAAAGATTAACTCCATGAAGTATATTCAAAAATGTATGTCTAGACATAAATAACTGATGTTAGCAGTTAAGGAGTTTAACAGTTTCTAGGGTTCTTTCATCAGTCGAAATTCTTCCAAATATTCCTTTATCTTTGCCGTGCAGTATTTGAAATTCCATTGTGCAGCACAAAAAGTAAATAATGTCTGCAGATTCTTGGATTGTAAATGCATGTTAGACATTTAAAATATCGTTTCTAAACTAGTATAGATATGAATGTTGTTTGGTAGATTCTCCAAATAGGCCTTCATAGGGGCACCCAATTATCTAACTCTTTAAGGAACAGTGTAAGAAAATGAAGGTTTTGATAAGTAATCACAAATTAAGGATATGAGAGTTTTGATAGGTAGTCAAATACACAAGCAAGCATACAATTTTCTAATAACTTTGTAGGATTAAAAAATATTGCAAAACTTTTAATACTTACCACACCTTTTGTGAACTGTTGTTAGAAACCTAGATACAAAATCATAGGCTCTCATTATGAAAAGCTAAGGTGCACACTATCTAACTCGGATATCAATGCATCTATTTTGCTTCCCAGAATGAAGGTCAGGTAGGTGTGAGGAAGAGGAGAGATTGGAGATTGGCAACGATCCATTAGTTTTGATTTATAGTGCTTTAATTTAATCAATTACACACAATACATGGGATACCCAAACAATGTATGCAATGACAAAATCTAAGTAACTGTGATTGATGAGGTAAAGAGAGAAGGGAAATTTAGCGCTCACTCTGATTTTGTTTTTGATGGAGCATCAGTGGTGTTTTTCTCTGACACAGGTGCACTTTTTTGTTTAGTGCACAAATACTGTCACTGGCAACTGGCATTTGACTAACTGGATGAGCTATCACGACCCGATTTGATAGTTGAATTCGATAGATGATAAGATTTGATAAAAAAACGCTCTTCTGCCCTTATATTCTTTACCATTAATATATAATATATTAATATATACTATATATATTGTATTTTCTTCGAAACATAACACAATTTCTTTGAAACTAATATTTATATTTATAACTCATTAATTCCAAAATAAACAATAACAAGTGATAGAAATGCACTTAAATTTTCTCTTCCATTATCACTAAATACTTCATAATCCCGGATTAAACAAATTCGCTACTAAATATTTATAATACGAATCTATCGAACTTTCTGGTTTTAAATTCGATTTTATATGATCTGTGCCTTAAATTCCTTTTTTTGACATAATGCAGATTTTCCGAAGTAGATATTATAAAATCATGGATTTACGTTACGTTCATAAAACTTAAAACGTTGTTTATTACTCATTTTGAGGCGAAAAGTAACCTCAAAGCCAAAACTTAGCGTAGACAAAAAAAATGAACAGGCTGAAAAATTGAGTACCTGTCTGATAACTCCAACAAGTTTCATCTTTGTTTATACGCAGTTATAAAGGTTTCTATTTCTTCTAAAAATAAAGTCTTAATTAAGAGCAATTTCCTTTAATATGCGTCAGGGTACACTATAAACTGTTTTTTTTTTTTAAATCCTCAATAAATGATGTTCGTGAACGTTAAAGATAAACCCATAATGTAAAACAATTTTGCCAAGAATCATTTCGCAAAATATTCGTAACGAATTAGCACCAATCGATGCAAGCTCCGTGGAAACTGAGCAATTAGACAATTTTTTATGTTTGGATAGAATACAAAAAAGAATGATAGGTGATAGAACTATAACTGAAACATTTGAATCTCTCGAGCACCACCGCAATGTTTCTTTTTTTTCATAATTTTATAATTATTTTTATAAACAAATCAACCGTAATACTTGCGATTCAGGGAATGTCCATCAGTTTACACTTGAGCCTAACTTCAGACGTAAATTGGGAGAAACTTTATTTAAATTCAACCTTACAACTGCAAAGAAAAGTATAACTTCCATTTTTGTGCACAGGCTGAGTCTTGGCATTCCTGTACTTCATTTTACTAATGAATAGCTACAACTAATTAGTATTTACAATTCCATATAGAAATCTATAACATAAAATAAAAACAAGCAACATTAATTTATTTCAATTTCAGAGTTTTAATTCCAAGTAACTCCGCAGCATCAGCAGCATCAACAACAAGAACAACCATAGATTCCAGCTCAGAAAAACTTCATTCAAAAACACAATTGTCTAAGCCTGTGAAGATAACACAAATACCAAGTTATCAGCACTTCCTGACCACAAATACAACAACAATAAAACCATGTAATTTTCCTCAGTACAATAATCAACATGAAATGCGATCACAACAATCATCAACTATACCTCAAACCATATCTACAAATAGAACAAATTTAACTCAAATACCCAATATCGAAGAAAATATTGTTAACGATATGAGTAAATTCTATAGAAAATCACCATTTATGCAAAGAAAAATAGGATCTAATCAAAAATATGTTGAAAGTCCTCGAAAAGAATCAATGTTTAGTAGTATTGGTATGTTGGATTGTATTCTATATGTATTCTATATATTATTCTATTGATTATCTTTTTAAGGTCAATCTATAATGCGTAATCTTACAACATCACCATTTAGTCAAAAGAGAAATCCAATTCAACCAAACCACCAGATTGATTCCACTTGGAAAATAACAAATTCCCATGAACCGCCTCTATTAGATAGAACTGATAGTTATAGCTCGGAACTGATGCAGCAATCTCATGCGATGTTACACAAAAGGTTTGATATATCACTGAATTCTTCAAATAACAAACCTGAAAATCAGTCTTATCAATGTCCTTTACAAAGACAGGGCAATCAAAGTCCTATTGGTGAGTAAAATTTTGTTTCAAAATGAATTCAGACAAATAATCCAAATTTATTTTAATAGTTCTTCAACGGTTTTATCACCAACAAAACCAATACCGGGAAAAAGAACGCTTTAACTCCGATGGAGTTACCAACCCCTTTTTGAATAGTTATGTTCCTAACTATCAAACATCTCAAATACCGATTTCAACGAACCAATCGACTCCTTCAACATCTAGTCAATCTTCAAAATCCAGCTCTTCACACATAGATGGTAATGGTTATTCTTCGCTAGGCAATCAATATTTACCCATCAATAGTCTAAGTTCGGGTGGAGAGCCCTCTTCTCCCACCAATGACTGCTCGAATCGTTCATCTTCGAGATTTTTAGAGAGTCCAAATTGTGAGGCTGTGAAAACGAATAAATTATACGAAAGTTACGCGTCCAATCGTCACATTGATTTAGCTTCAGGTTCTCCCGCATTGAAAGAGAAAGCCTTAAAAGACGATCATGGTAAGTTATTTAGTTTAATTGATCAATCGCGCTATTTTCCATAATATTTTTGAACTGTGTTTCTGCAGTACATTTAATTACTTAAATATTTTTTTGTTTAGAAACAAGAAGTATGAAATCTCTTCATAACACATAGATTAAATTAACTTAAAGTTTGAGTATTGCTTTTCTTTTCTTTATTTTATTTTTTATTTTAATTAAATGTTTTATATTTCGTATCATCGATTAACTTGGATTAAATTTTTTTTTAATCTTCAGACTTACCCAAACACTCATATTTCATCATCAAAGGTAAACCTATGTTAAGGTCAATTTCTCTGTCAGAATTAATGGTATGGACCTCATTTTGGACTTTTTTTAGTAGAAATATTAACCTTTAAAACTACGTTTAAATTGAGCGGATATGTTTTTAGGATTGCCAGATATTCAATTTTAAATGATTTTCAATTTTCCTTGCTCGAGGAAAATTTTGACTTTGAGGTAATTTTTTTTTCAAAAAAATGCGTAATAAACATAAAGTTCTCTTTTTTTTACCTGATGAACAAAACAATAATAAAAAAAAACTTATTAATAAGTGCACCCAAAAACCCATACATTTTATGATACTTGGAAAAATCTAAAACAGGAAAAATTAAAAAAAAAAAATAATTTTTTGCCCTGAGGTTTAAATAAAACAATAATTTGTGTAGTTTTAAGTATTTTTTTTATTTTATTCACGCACAAATACAGTCATAATAAGTGCTCAAAGTGGCCTCCTGTGGTTTCAATGTATTGTAATATTTTTACTAGGTTCGTTAAATAAAACTTATTACTCTTTCTAGTATTTCTTCTTTATTTTTACTTTCCAAATCACAACAATAAATCTCAATTTATAATCAACTCAAATAATTTATTCATATTAAAATCACACTTGTTTTACACTTTGCACAATCCAATAAGCAGAGTTTTGCACACTTCCGTAATCAAAAATCAACTGTCTCTGTCTGTGCTCACCGCGAGCACTTCCTTATATGGGCTTATCCCTGTAAATTTTAACTTCTTGAGTTTGAAAAAAAAAAACAAAAAAAAAAATTAAGGCACGCATGTAAATTTGAGTTTTTCTTCAATTATAGACCACGAATAAATAAAAAAACTTCAAAATAACTCATATGTATTGTTTGTTGAAGAGTATAAAGGTATAAAGTATAGAAAAATGAATTTAAAATAATTTATTTTAAGCACCGAGTTAATTGATTTAGCTTTTATTTTTAATCTTCACAGCTTCTGTTTTCAAACTTATTTGTTTAACACTTTTACCATTTTTTTTTATAGTTTCTACAGTTTAAATTACGCTCATCGTAAGGGTATAATCAAACAATGCTTTGGTGTGCTAGTAAAAAATGTGCCTTTTTTGAAACAGTTACGTTTTTTACGTTCGTTTTGTTAACTTCATAAAATTTGTACATAATGAAGCACGCATTGAAGCCAAAGTTTTTTTTTACTCTAGATAGCTTAAATAATGATGCAGACCATAAAAAAATGCCCCATGATCAATGTTAAAAAAATAGACACGAACATGTGTGACAATTAAAGATTTACGAAAAGCATGGCAGTTTTTTCTAAAATTTATATCATATAGGATTATTTATAAGGAAGGCACGCACTCAAAATGAATGATTTCAATTAATTTTGACCTTCATTTATCTGAAAAAACAAAAATTGTACTAAGTAATCTTATGTTAAACATTATTTTTGCAATAATACAAAACGTTAATTATCCACGCACGCAGCCAAAAGTCTCAATATTCGATGATTTTTTCGATTTCAAACACTTTCGAACTATCTCAATGGTTCATTTTATAAATTGAATAGTTAAAACTCAATGATATATATAATATTATAAGTTCCAAAACCTGAATATTTAATAACAATGTCTATATATTTCGGCGCATGGCAAAAGTTCAAATTTGCACGGATAAGCCCATATACTGAACTCACGTTAGTTGTTCTCGAAGGTTCTCGTCTTGGAATGTTCTAGATGGTTGGAATAAGGGACAATACATTTGACATTGGAAAAGAGCTTTTTGTTTCTTCCATAAAGTAGATATGCAATTTTCTAACAGATGGCGTTGTACGAGTATCAAGCTCTGTTCGCAACAGTATGGTAGAACCCGTTTTTGGATTTCATTTTGAATGTTTATTCTCGATAACTCTTGCCTTACTTTTAGTGATCCTTCGGAAATACGTTTTTCTAATTCACTTAAAGTTGTTATTTCAAATGAGTTAACGATTTCTTTCATTCTTCCCTATACAAAAAAATTCAGTACAGTGAGATCGGGAGATTGCATGCCAATGAATTGGTCTATTTCTGCCTATCCATCGATCACCGTATTCTTCATCCAGCCAATCCTTAACTTCACGACCATAGTGGGGCGGAACACAATCTTGTTGGAAATATGATGAAGTGGATATTATGGAAATTTTTAATACCATCTCTTGTGAATTGAAATTCGTCTGTCCAAAGAATTCTGTTTATAAGCTGGTTGTCATATAAGTTTCTCTCTAGCAACCAGTAACAAAATTCGTGTCTCTTTTCAAAATCATCGGGAAGCAGTTCTTGCACAGGTGTATGGTAATGTGGATACATATTTTCACCATGCAGTATACCGGAAATTCTGTGGTTGGAAACATTAAACTGTAGAGCCAAGCGTCTTATGCTGATGGAGGGATCGATTTCGACAGCTGTTAGTATTCTTTCATCGAACGAAACTCTTCTTGTGCTTGCAGCTCCCGCGTTAGGTCTTGCAGTTGAAACTGATGTAGTTTCTCAAAGCCTTCGAAAGGTATTTCGTCTCTTAGGATAAAGTTCGTGATATCTTCGTTGTGCTCTTCTCGAATATCTATTACACAACCCATAAACGAATAAAATGTCTGCGTATTCTTCTCTCGTAAATAAAGGCATTTCAAAAAGCGCTCTTATCCAACTGTAATCGTGACTTAACTTGATAATCTGACGAATGAATTTGTTTTTCTATTCTTTTAAACCCCTTATTTAGTTAATTTACCCATTACACATTCATACAACAAATTTAACTCTCCCTGAGAAGAGGTAAGGTAATTAGGGTTTTGACAGCAAGTCAAGTAGTCATAAGTACACTTTTAACCCTTTTGATCAATCAAATGCCTAAGTGACTCAACAAATAACAATAACACTGACTACCTCAATAAAATTCAGAATGTGTCCAAAAAACTTGATATAATTTTAAAAAGTGTTGAAGAACTTCACCGAAACGAATACCGTGCTTCCTATTATCACCCAAAATGCTGTTGGAAGCTCTCCTCCATCTAATCGTGTGGTACCACATGTCTAACCAGTCTTCACCGTGCCTTCTACACCCCCCAAACAACCTCTTTCACAAACCATTGTTAAACTCTGTCACCTGTGGAGCCTAGCGGATTGGAATAAAAGATTAAGAAAACTCGAACATTCAAATGATACCAACTTTTGCCTGAAGAACACTCCCATCTTCGCAAATGAATCCTGGGTAAAGTCCTATTTTGGGCGTAGATTCTCCATCCTACTAACTGAATGTCACCGGATTTCGCCTAGATGTTTCAAAATCCAGTTTCCTTCAAGGTACGACTGGTTATTTTATCAACCTTCAGGACCGTTTCAACTCGACAACATGACGCTGTTCAAATGGAAAAGAAATCTATCTAGTTAAAAACATAATATCACTAACATCCCCTCTTCTAAAAGTAAGTCCACTCAATCCCTCAAATGAAAGTCCCCTCTACTTCCCAATAAGCCCCCTGCTAAACATAGAACAACAAACAAACCTCATAAAACCAACGCAATACCAATAAACAAACCCACTAACAATCCCAAATCTGACCCAAACTGGTCCTTTAAAACTAAACTTTTCCCTAGCTTTAGACCTTCTTTATTTCAAAATCCTCCCGCAGTCCCTCCTAAGAAACGTTTTTCTTTCAATATCCCTAACAAACTGAATGACCAATTTCAACATTCTAATCACCCTTGTAGCTCATACTACCAAAACTTCATCCAATCCCATGTTCTTAATCCCGAGCGTTCGTCCACTCTTCCCGTCTCTGGCTCTCCCCCTCTTCCAACCACATCCAAAAAGTTAACAAAACAACATACAGCACCCTCTTCTTCTCATCCTTCTATGATCCCTTCACCCACATCTAACCTCTACTCCACCACATCAACATCTCCTCAACCAAGTTCCATCCCATCTCCCCCCATATCAATCGCTCCATACCATACCCATACTCACGGATCTTCGCCTCCGTTCTTAGACCCTCTCACCCCTCCAACAGCTAGACTTACCAAACAATTTGTTGACCTTAATGTTATGTTCTCTCACGACTCAGAGATCATAGAATCTACTCTAACATTCGTCTTTATCTTGCATACCTTCATGACAAACGTGACTCTGTTTGTATAGACGGCGTTACTAGAACTAATCTCATGGTATCTATACAGCAAGAAGGTCTCCCAACTAACCCCGCTGAACTTAGGCAAATATTCGTTCGTTTTCACGAATCTTTCCAACTTACTCCCGCTGATGTTGCAAATGACTAATCGTCTTTCGCCTCTTATGTAAACTCCAAGCGTATTACTCATTTGCAGAGGAGTAGGTCCAACTTTAATAGTTTTTTTCGCTCCTAAACCTCCAATCTCCTTTAATTATTCTCCAAAATGCTTGTCCCTTTATTACCAAAATGTCGGAGGGCTTCGTACCAAAACTTCTGCAGTCTACCTTAATTCACTAACCTTACCCTCTGACATTTTTGCACTAACTGAAACTAACCTGTTTCCCAGTATTAACAATAGTGAGCTCTTTAACCCTGACTTCAACGTCTTTCGAGTAGACGGCTCTTTGCACGATGATGTATCCGTTGGACGCGGTGTTCTATTAGCAGTTCACAATCGATTTAATTCGACTCTTTTCAAAATATCTGATTCCTCCTCCTTTGAGTATGTCTGTGTGAAATCAACAATCGCCAAAGTAACCCTTTATATAGCTTGCTGTTATATTAAACTTTGCCAGCCTATTCAATGTTATCAGCTCGCAGTGGATGCTATAGATTCTATCTTTGAAGCAGCTGAACCATCTGACTTGGTTTTAATTTTAGGTGATTTCAACTTTCCGAATCTCCAATGGACTCTCTCTGATGATGAATCACACTATATGAGTTCTAATGCCATCACTGCTAAGGAAACCTTATTCACTGATTGTCTCTCTGACTCAGATCTTTACCAAATGAGTGGTGTCAAAAATAATTTAGAGCGTCAACTAGATCTTATCTTCTCATCTGATGTGGACAATTGTGTAGTTTCACCGAGTAATCATCTTCTTTCTACTCTAGATCCATACCATCCTCCTATTTTCATTTCTTTTTCTTATGACTCGTCCCATATCGCCACTGCTTCGGAAAAAGTAATGGCTTTTAATTTTCGTAAGGCAAATTTCCCCAAACTTAATAACTTGCTACGTGCCGTCGATTTTGATATTATCTTTGAAAGTCACGACATCAATTCTGCCCTTCACCATTTTTATTCTCTAATATTTTGTTGCCTTAGCCAATCAGTCCCTATTTCTCCCCAAAAAAACATTTCTTCAAGCCCGCCATGGTATAATAATGAATTGAAATCTCTTCGAAATAAAAGAAAAAAACTTTGGCGTAAGTACTTACAATCTCGTACTGGCTATGATTTCTCTACCTTTCAAAGTGCAAACCATAATTTCTCTGAACTCTGTAAGTCTCTCTATCATAAATACCTTAGTCAAGTTCAATCTAACATTTTATCTGACCCAAAAAGTTTTTTTAATTTCATTAATGCTAAAAGAAAGTCTGATAACTACCCTTCTACGCTTACTTATTTGAACACCAGTTCAGACGATCCTTCAATTATCGCTAACCTTTATTCCCAATTTTTCAGTTAATCATTTTCTGATAACACTTCCCTACCAGACTCGGATTACTTTTCCTTCTTAGACACCTTCTCCCAAACTTCACTGTCTTCAATCGTCATTCCCCCTTCTATCGTTGAAGATAAGATTAATAAACTCAAGGTTAAATTTACTGGTGGTCCTGATGGCTTGCCTTCAATAATATTAAAAAATTGTTCGTCAACTTTAATTGAGCCATTGACCACTCTTTTTCAGCTCTCAATCTCACAAGGAATATTTCCTTCTCGTCGGAAAAATTCCTATATTATCCCGATCCAAAAAAAAGGCCCTAAAAAGAAATATGTAACTACCGCCCCATAGCTAAGCTGTCGTGTATTCCTAAGCTTTTTGAAAGCATAGTCTATGACACTTTGCTTTTCCACTGTAAACAAATTTTTTCCCCCAATCAACAGTTTTATTACCGGTAGATCAACTACTACAAATCTAGTTGATTTTGTCTCTGGTACTATATGCGCCATGGAGGCTGGGAATGAAGTTGACGTCATCGCTACTGATCTCAGCAAAGCCTTTGATAAAATTTCTCATTCCCTTATTCTCTTCAAACTCAAAGCACTTGGCTTCCCTCCCTCCTTCATTGCATGAATCCAATCATATCTGAGCGATAGGCAGTATACAATTCTTTTTAGGGGTGGCCGTGGCGCGATGGTTGTGTGCTCGCCTGTCAACCTCAATATCACAGGTTCGATCCCTGCCGTCGTTTATGTCATCTTTAATTCCATTAAAACCTTCTATAAATTGTCATCAATGGGCTGCTGGTTTACTCATTACATGTTGCTCAGGCATAACACTAACAACATGTGATTGAGTTAAACTAGTATGCCCAACAATGATGAAAAACGAATAAAATAATGCGAATCATAAGGGACATAGAAATAAGACACGGCAATTCTCCGCTTTAGTTCAGCCGCCATCCCTGGAGATAAAAAATCTGAGACAACCACCTTCAGTCTCAGAACATCGTGTCACACATCTTTCCTATCCTTCTTTCTCTTCCGTCACTTCACGCCCACGCTGTGTTGAAACATTAAAAGGGTATTAATAATCCCTTGAGCGTGAGTAGATTATAAAAAAAAAAAAAAAAAAGAGGTATCGAATCAAATCCCATCCTTGCAACCTCTGGCGTTCCGCAGGGAAGCCATCTCGGCCCTCTGATTTTCATTTTGACCATTAACGATGTAGACTGCGTCATCAATGATTCTATGATTTCTGTTTATGCTGATGATAAAAAAATTTACAGAAAAATTTCCTCACCTTCCGATTCCATTCTTCTCAGCAAGATTTAAATAAATTTTCTATCTGGTGTCAGAAGAACTTTCTTGAACTTAATGTTAGTAAGTGTCAAGCTATAACATACTCCCGTTAACGCTCACCTCTCCCTCCTCGAACATACTTTATTAACAATGAGACAGTCACAGTAGTTGACTCACTATGTGATTTAGGTATTCTTTGTGATAAAGAACTTAATTTTAGATCTCACATTACCACATCTATTAATAAAGCTAACTCTGCCCTTGGCTTCGTTAAGCGCTGGTCAAAAGAATTTTCAGATCCCTACGTTACAAAATCCCTTTACCTCACATTTGTTAGGCCCCTTCTTGAATATGCCAGCCAGGTTTGGTCACCCTGTTATAATACCCATTCCCTTCATATCGAAGCCGTTCAACGAAGATTCCTTCGATTTGAACTTCGCGGGCTTCCTGGCTTGATTCGTTTCACCTCCCACCCTATGCTGATCGTCTTCAACTTATTAATCTGCAACCTCTTGATAAACGTCGCAAAGTAGCCGACATTGTATTCATTCATCAAATTTTAGCCGGTAATATTGATTGTCCTACGCTTCTCCAAAAAATCTCATTGCATACTAACCCTAGAAATCTTAGATTGGTGTCTCTCTTTAATGTCAATTTTCACCGAACTAATTATGGTAGTAATGAACCATTGACACGCATGCTTCGTTCCTCCAACATTATGCAAAATTCTTTCGACTTTCACACCTCCAAACACTCTCCACTGTGTATAAACACTCTCTTCTAGTTCTTAACCGCTCTCAATTCAAAGCAAAAAAAACACCATACTCGTAGATTTTAAGTTTAGATTTAAGTTTAGATTTTAGTGCACGCTTGTATTAAGCTAAATAAATAAATATATATTATTATATACAATAAAGAATCATTACAGTCTTAAAAATTACCTATAAACTATCAATTCTTGGAAAACTCCTCCAATTGCCAAGTACTGCAATAAATATAGGTAAAAAACCAAAAATTGCATTTTTTACCTGTTTTAGATTTTCCCAGAATCATAAAACGTATGGGTTTTTGGGTGCACTTATTAATGAGTTTTTTTTATTATTGTTTTATTCATCAGGTAAATCAGAAAAATTGAACACCATTTAAAATTGAATATCTGGCAACCCTAAAAACGTATCAACTCAATTTAAACGTAGTTTTAAAGGTTAGTATTACTACTAAAAACAAAGTCTAAAATGAGGTCCCTAACAAAAGTACTGAAGGAGAAATCGACCTTAACATTGATCAGGGTACACCAAACTTAGCCTTTTTTAAATCGTCAAAAAGTGATGTGAAAGTTGAAAATCGGACTTTACTGTAGAACAATTTTTTTCTTAGAATATGACCAAGAATCACATCCCAAAGTATGGCACATGAATTACCGGACACCCTGTATAATAAGAAAAAAATATACATAAATGAAGAAATATATAATAAAAAAGAGTTACTGTCACTACTAGGCAAAGTAAAACCCTATAAATTGACCGAAAAAAAAAATTATATTTGTTTATATATTATTCATCAAGGTAGTTATTTAGTCAGCATTGATTGGATACTTTCCACATCGATGTAAAGAAGCCATTTTTTTGTACATGCTTTATAAATGTGTGAAAGTGAAATTGAATGTTGATTGATCTTAATTTAAATTAATTGACTTTTTAACTGCTTTTATTTGACTAGGAAAAAATCATTTTTTTTATAGACTAAATCAGCTGTGTCAATTCATTCAAATTCATCATTTAATCGAATTTCAATAGAACTCGCGAATAGAACTTCATTGATTCTGAAGTTTTATATATTTTGTACCTTAATTTTGTGCATCAGCTATTTGTTTTATTTTTGTTAAAGTATATTGTTATCAGAAAAGTTGTTTTTATTCAATGAATCTAACAAAGTTACAAACATTTACCTCAAAAAAATCACCTTTATGATTGACTATTTGACAGTGTTAATGCTTGTGGTTTCGATTTTGTATTCAATTTATTGGTCGTTTACGGCTTATTGACATATACCTGTGACTTAAGGGAACCCCACAAGAAGAAGTCTAACGCGGGAGCGATGTGAATTGGCCACCGAGATCATGTTATTTGACCCCCTTAGACTTCTTCTTGTAGGGTTTTCTTAAGTCACATGCATATGCCAATAAACCACAAGCCACCAGTACCCTGAAAGCCAACATAATCAATGTCATTGATAAAATTCAGCAAAATTGGACGTTTCGGATGCGCGACAACCATCGAAGCCGTGGGGCACATTAGTTATATTCCATACATAATGGCATACATGGGGCTTTTAAATAAATACAAAAATTAAATGATATCTAAGTCAAAGTTCGTTTTATTCAAATTTAAAGATAAGCCAAGTTTAATGAAAGACCCTTTAGTTTTAGCACTCACTATTGTTTCAAACCCGTAGATATCATTTTTGATAATAAAAATTTTGCCTTGACGGTTCTTTTTGCACAATTGTATAAGAGTTCCCCCTAATTTAAAAAAATCGAACAAGTCGTCTTCGAAGCATTGGCGCTAAATTCAAACATTGCTCGTTTAAGGAATAAAATCGGCTCTACTTAACGCAGTTGTTTAGCTCGGAGACTTTGTATAACTTTTTCATAATTTTAAACACGTTAGACAAATCTTCTAACTAATTTACAACAGAATCTAAGCGAATTTGCGTTGAGCAACCCTTAATTTGACAGATACATAACTCAAACACAACAGCGTTGAACAACCCTTAATTTGACAGATACATAACTCAAACACAACTACACATAACAAAAAAATAAATAAATAAAAGAAACGGACAAACTAAAAAATTTTTCGCCGAATAAAGTATACATATTTTATATACTACCTCCGTACAGATTTTGGCTCAACTTTCCAAAACGTAAGCACGAATTTTCACACGCAGTTTTTTTATTCGATAGATAATCACTAAAAAACACTATTTATCGCAATCTTAGAGTGAGAAAACAATTATTTCTATTTTTAAAGTTTCGATTTTCCATACAAATTGAACACAATAATGGCTGCGATTCACATGAAAAACTTTTTTTTTGCTTTATTTTGACGTTTCTCCTTTCTTTCTTTGGTACAGTGATTTTATACGAGCTGTTTTTTTGGGATATTCTTGAAATTTATTGTTTTCGTTTTTTTTTTCTTAGGATGCTGGCACTGATGCATTTTTGTAAGTAAGCAAAAAACAAAAAGTATTTTTAGTAATTTTCAATTTCCTCAAGAACTAAAAGACATAAAACCATTCGGTTTGTTGTGTTCGATTCAGAATTGATAGTTACATTGACTAAATAAACCAATTAAGCACTTTATTATACAATTTCGCCAAAAAAATGGTCTGATTCCAACAAAAAGTGAGGTTAAAACCGAAAAAGAAAATATTTTTTTTAGGATTTAGGGGGTTTCCTCACTCTAATATTTTAACCCTGTTCTATTGAGACCCATACCTAACTGTAAAAAAAAAATTAAAACTCAACTCCTGCTTACGTTTTGGAAAGTCGCCCCCAGATTTTGATTGTTTATAAGTTATTTACATTATTTTAAATGGAAATGAAGTATAAATCGCTAACTCACAGCATAAAAACTGAATTTTGTTGTTGCAAGGTGCAAATTCATTTGGTTATACTCGTCTCGGCATGCATACATCACATATGTATGTACAGATTTGTTGATCGTCGAGCACTTTTGTACGATTGTTTCGAATTTCTAACATTCATTGATTCAGTTTATTTACAAAGCACATCCTTTTAAAAAATCGAATAAAACATCAGTAAACATTTTTACTTCGATTTGCTTTGGTATGAAATGACTTTTGTATATGGATTAAGTATACTTTTAAAAGTATACTTTTAAAAGATAAAGTAGCTATTTCCTCATGTTAAAGTTGGACGAGCTCTTTAAAGTATGGTTAATGTTGAACCACATTTCTGTCAGCTCCATTTTTCTAAAGTGGGTAATTGCCAAAAAGTGTAAATTGCTTGAAATAATTAAATAATGCAAATAAATATGAAGCTGATTTTATTCCTTTAGGCTCTTTTGGTCCATTTGATTTTTGAATGCGAATAAAAGACTATTCCATTCTCCACCCAACGTTTCGTAAGAATTCCTTACTTCTTCAGGCGTTTTGTATTTATTTAATCTAATAATATAATGTACAATATTAAAATCTGTTTCAACAATAACTTTTATATTTTCTCATTATTGCATCCTCCCGACGGCACTGACACAAATTGAAAATAAACTAAATAAAATAACAAACATAAAAATGAAATAAAATAAAAATAAAACTATCAAATTAGACAAAAAATGACATTTATAAACATGAATCTATTTGGAATTTTAAATTTTTTTATATCCAGTTATAAATTTAAATAAAAGAATATTAAACAACACAATATTTTCAATAAAACCAAACTAATTACTAATTGTTGCCTTAAAACTTTTGACGCATTTGCATTATTTACCCAACTGACGAGTTGTTTTGGATCAAAGAACACCAATATCTGCTTTATTAAACTCATCTTTTATTTCATTATGTTCTTCTTAATTGCTTGCTCGATATCCTTAATACATACGCTTTTACTCCCATCGCTGCTATCATCACAAACTCTTGAATTTTGTAGGATGGTTTAATTCCCTTGCAGGTACGATGAAACGGCAGTTTTCTTCTTACGTTAAGCTGCAATTGAATTCTTCATATCGAGCCGGTGAAGATGATATGCGAACAAATCGTGGAAGTGGAAGTTCTTATCGTAAATCTGAACCTTGTAGCAGCGCGAAATCTAAACTCTTATTAAATCCTAGTAGTTCAGCACCAAATTCAACGGAAATTAATGATCCAACCATGTGTGTCGCTGATCATCATTTAAATAAAACAATTGATGGTGTTCAAAGATGTTATGTCCAGCCTCCGAGTCCACATATATTGACAGGTATCGATCGAAGGCACCGTAGTCCGGACCCCCCTCCAAGATACAACCGTGGACAATCACCTCTTCTACTAAGGAAAAACCTTCTGGAACTTAGTGGACAACCGCCAGGATCACCGTTACTGAATAGACGGTAATTATAATTATTCACATATCAGATACATATTTAATAGTATACAAATAATTTCAGCTTCATCACTGCTTCTCCTCCACTCCCGCCACCAAGACGTGGTTCTGAAAGTGTTCCTGGATCACCACAGCATTTTCGAACTCGTATTCATTATACTCCCGAGCCACAAAGACGAATATATCGGACAATAGATCAATGAGTGGCACTACAAATAATGATCATGTGATATTGGTATGGATTCGATGATGAGAATAGTGGAGTGGATTATTTGGAAGCTAGCATCGAAGATGACGACTAACGCACATGCATTTCACTAGATGCTTCTATTGGATGAAAAGCTAAAAAGAGAAAACATTCGTGCAATATTCCTATGTAAATTTTTTGTATAGAAGAGCTTCAGTTAAGAAGGTTATTCAGTGTCTAACGTCTTCATATATCTTCCCTCATAATAATAAATTCTCATACTTTTTTAGTTATTTAGATTTGCTGCTGAATACAGTTACTATAATTGTTTCTGTTTCGGGACATTAAAGATAATAATTTATGCATAATGTAAGACTGTATCCAATGAAAAACTTTAAAATCTTCCTATTACAAAAAAGAACATTATTTATTTAAACAAACAAACATACATGTTATCATCTATAGGTATATTACATTTTTGTTCTTTATAACAGATTAAAAAAGAAAATAAATATAAATTAACTCATATAAACATAAATTTTTCATAACACGACTTTTTTCACTTATGTAAATGGTGTACAAAATTAAATTCTTCTCCTTTTCGATAAACCTACTTTGAAAGGGAAACACTCCATAAAGATATAATTTAATAAACAAGTATATAAACACCTACTAAAAATGAATTAAGTTTATTATGTTTCTGTCTATGTTGTCTGTTGAAAAATATAAAGTAGCTCAATTTGTATTATAATATACGTTCAACACAAGTCATAACTGCAAAACAAAAAATCCAATAGTTTTGTTTAATCCTTTCTTATATTTATTACATTATAATGCAGATTATTATATATTTATCCAAAACTTTAAATTGTAAACAATGTTAATAAAATTTTATTGTGAGAAAAGGATTGATGACTGAAATCTATTGTTCAGAAATTGTATGTTAAATTGTTAACAACGGAATTCACTTTTATATATGTATGCGTGAAAAAGTTCAATTTTCATATTGTATATCCTCAAATAGTGATTCAAATTAAACTTTATAAGCAAACAATTACAAATAAGTCGAAAAATATAAAAAAATTGAAATATACTAAAGACATAAATATATTCTTATTTAATAATAAATAACTAATTAATATTAAACAATAATAATTAATACTTATAAATTGATAATAATTAAATATTAATAATGATAAAAGGTACATAATTATAATTATTTATTTGGGTGTTTCAAAAAAAATCCTTCCAAACAAGTTTAAATGCTTTGATTAAGTTAAAAAGACGCTCCTAATATGTATAAGTTTATTAGGAATTTGCCTAATCAAAGTCACAGTCACGATTTTCCAAACGATTGAAATAGGGAAAAAGATGTGACTATTTGCAATTTTATAACTGAATAACGATAAGTACCAAGACTAATCGAATATCATATTTTTTTAAGTAAATTAAAAAAAAAAATAAATGAACACTTGTCCCACTACGTTAGTATTTTGAATATTCATGAATAATGTATGAGCATAAATAGCATCTCTCTTTTTCTCCACTGAATAAAATTCTTAATTACGAAATAATTATAGGGAAACTATCACTCGCTATTTTCATACATTTTTCGAAGCTACTGAAATGTAATTTTTTGTTTTTAATTTCTTTAATCCATTCTTTAAGTTTTATATACATTATCGACGTATTATAAATAATAGGAATATAATATTGTTATATGCATTTGACCATTTTTTAGTGTAACTTTTCCACTGTATTTTTGTAGGCTCTTTTTTTCCGTTTATAAAGTGCGAACAAAAAACTCCTTATTCCATTATTTTCCCCAAGTTTTCGTAAGTATTCCTTATTTCTTCAGGGGTATATGTATAAATTTATTCAATTTAGTTGTTCAAAAATTACATATTTACATATATGTATAGAATATATATTGTTATTATATCGTTCCCGTAGACGGAACTGACAAAATTTATATCAGTTGAGCGTCAGGTACTTACTAAATTACTACACCATAGCTTATTTTTCTACGAAACAAAAAAAAAAAAACAATAACTAACTTTAAAAAACTAGAAAATGAACCATATCAGTAAAGTTAATGTGTACATGAATATTTGTATATTTGGGGTGCAATTGTTACATGTCGTTCAACTTTCGATGGGAAAAACGTCGATAAGAAAAATACAAAACGACGAATATTGAATTTCAAAATGAAAAAAAAAAAAAAAAAAAACAATACCGTAAACATCATAAAACTCCCCGAAAAGCCATTTATTTAAATTTATTTATTATATTTAAACGTGGCCTTACGTGTTTGAATAGGTTGTGTCATACATACATTTTTACCAACAACTATGCCTTAAATATGACAAATATTTCTAAAATAGCATTATCCATACAAATCCAGCATTAAAATTAAAATGTTGGAGCACAGTGCGAGCGTTGGAGAGGATTTCAAGGATGTACCGATGCACATTGGTTTTGAATGTCTGAATATTGTAACGGGAGCGATGTGTCGAAAAAAATCTCTGAACTTAACAGTACGTCCGAATTTAGGCTGAAGGGTTAACTGATAAGCATTCCGATTCTTTTTAAACTTTTTTTTTGTTTTCGGTCTTCAAAAAATGGCTTTACCATCTGAAAGTTTGAACAGCAAACAAATCAAATTTTGTTTGGAAATTCCAAATGACGATTTTTTTAAATTTGGAAACGAACAGTTTTCCAATACGATCTACAAGAAAATTTAATAAAAAGTGTTAAAAACGGTTTTTGAAACCTTATTTTGCTCAAAATAGCTCCTAGATACAAAATTTTGTTTTGCGCTTAATTTTCATCTTATCATTAAATCAAAATTTTGAATTTAAGATACTATAACGGAACCTACCAGGGGATTTTTGTTTTATTTTTGAGTTTTTCATTACCAGTACAACGGGTTTAAATAAAAACAAAAAAAATAAATAAAAAACACCAAAACACTAAACTGACTTTATAAATTTGGTTGTATAAGTCTTTAAATGTAAGAACAAGTTCGTGCAACACAGTTGCACATTTTATGTATTGTATGCATTGGATAGCGGCGTTCACATCCAAGGGCAATCTTTCTGCGGATATATTCAGCTCCTACTAAAATATATTTATTTCAGTAATCTTCAACATTTTAAATTAGCAATTTTCTTAAAATATTCGAAAAAACGTACCGTAATTGATTCATTTTTTGAACGCGTGTCCATGACCCTAAAGTAAATTCGCTCCTTCAACTGAATATTCAATATGATCGTAGGTCATTCACGTGGGAATTACCTATCTTCTTTACTTACACATTTCAAGAAAAGGCATAATTTTGGATGTGAAGCTCTTAAATATATCTTATCTATGTGTGTAAACATTCTACTAGTATTTCACTTTCATTATGAAGTATGGCATTCTGTCTTCTATGAACTTAAGTTATGTCTGCCAAATAGTACAAAGTGCTTGTAGGATCTCAAACTTTTGTATATCTCATTAACGCTGATCTTGATTTATGTATTGGTAACTCTGGATCTTAGTAAGGTTGTCTGGTTGACCCTTGCGGACCCAGTTGTTTGAGGTGAGTAAAAATGCTATTTCGCATATTTTTGCATCTGTACTCGGAAAGAAAACTAGAAATATTTCGAGAACTTTTGTTTTCCTTTATTATTATGAGAGACCTAGCATAAGTTTATGCATTGACTTAAAAAAAAAAACTATAAATATAATCATTTACCAGTGAATGAAATTGCTATTTGAAGATTTCGAATCTTTACAAATTGTACACCTTTGTACTAAATTGCGAACTTGTCATATTTGGCCAAGAGTAATTACTGATTGTGTCCAAAGTTTACAGTAAACCTATAATTATCCACAGATTCAATTTATATCAATTATTCAAACAATCTTCTTCTAACGTTTGTAAACCTATCTATTAATTGTTTCAAATTAAGAAATCCGACGTACTCTAGGTAATAATACGAGTACCTCGATATTCTGGTGAAACAAATTCAGAAGGAATTATGAAAACTGATTTTGAATTTTCTCCTAAAGTGAATCGGTTGCTACATTTTACGAAAGATTTTTTAGTTTATATCACAGGAGAAACCTTAAGCTTAAGTGATCACAATGCTAACCTTCCTTAAGTTTAATTTGCCAGTTCAGGCTTGAATGGTAACTCATCTACAAATATAAGTCTAAATTACTTCAACAATCACACTGCTGCGCAGAATTCTTACTGTTTAATACTATGGTTAAGTTGTTATTTGTTAGGTTTTCTAATCTTGCTATCGTCGTTCGTACTCCGCTTTTACCACTCGTCCACACCTAGAAGCGTCGCATTGTTAAAGGCTTTTAGAAATAAGTGTGGCTTAATAATGGAGAGAATAAATATCTAGATTATATTCAATGTAAAAAAGATACACGAGTCTCTGAATTAAGTTAACAAATGTTACCTTTCTTGAACTGTTACCTGATAGCTAATCGCACTGTCGCAAAATTTCGAATGAAGCGTCCGTACAATCTCCAAACACTTAAGAATTGGCAATCAATTTTTTTGCAAACGCAAGTCGAATTTTTTGTTGCGAAGTTGCGCCACAAATGATGGTATCGAGCATATGAATTTAGCAAACTGCATTATCGAAAATAATGCAGTTTGCCTACACATTTTGTTTTGGGTTTTCGAACAGTTGACTGTTGCAGTTTTCGTTTAAGAACATCTTGAAATTGCATTTTATACGCAAATAACGTTTTCAAAAAGAACTATCGTTGAAATGTATTGGCGCAAAATTTTAAACAGCCTATTATTAAGGTATAAGTATGATACTACTTAACAATTTGCTAACTTTATAGTAGTTTACTAACTAATTCTTAATTTTAAACATTTTCTCACTAGTATCGTACTAAAAGAATTTCCCTAATAAATTGGTTCTGAACACACCTAAAACAATGACATTTCGTGTAAAAAAGTAAGTACACGAACCTTTTTTGATGTTTGCAAATGTCAAAGAGTCATATAAAGCTAGCACGATACTAAAAAAATAAAGTAGGTATTCGATGATTTTAACTTTAATAAAAGGATAGAGAAAGTATGATGCTATATTTGATTAAAATTTGCAAATTCGTTGTTTTAACCTAGTATCATACTAAAACAGCTTTAGCATCGTACTAATTCAATTAAAATTTTGCGCCATTGTTTTTTAGTGGAAAGTCTTTTTTATATTTTGTATGATCGTAGATCACGGCCACGGGGGGTGGCCGTGGCGCGATGGATGTGTGCTCGCCTGTGAACCTTATGATCACAGGTTCGATCCCTGCCGTCGTCTATGTCGTTTTAATTCCATTAAAAACCTTTTAAAATTGTCATCAATGGGTTGCTGGTTTACTCATTACATGCTGTTCAGGCATAACACTAACAACATATAAATAAGTTAAACTAGTATGCCCAACAAGGATGAACACGAATAAAATAATGTGAATTATAAGCGACATAGAAATAAGACACGGCATTCTCCGCTTTAGTTCAGCCGCCATCCCTGGAGATAAAATATCTGAGACAACAACCTTCAGCCTCAGAACATCGTGCCACACATCTTTCCTATCCTTCTTTCTCTTCCGTAACTTCACGCCTGCGCTGTGTTCAAACATTTAAAGGGTAATCATAATCCCTTGTGCGCGGGTAGATTATAAAAAAAAAAAAAATCATCTAGGGCTCTCTGGAAAATCGAAGTGCTGTGCTTTTTCGACACAAACGGCAAACTTGTTATTTCACATTTGCCATACAAGTTGAGAAAGTAGTGTTTTCAATATCTACTTCTAGTGAAAACCAGTTTTTAAATCAAATACTATGTACCAGGTGTTCTTTCCAAAATTAGTTCATTTGTCACGGCAGTTGGGTATCAGTCAGCTATCGGCACATTTTCAAAATTCCTATAAACAGCAGCTCTAGCAAAAATTACAATAAACACTGCTTAAACATTCACAATGTTTCTTTGCCACATCTATAGGAAGTTATGTAGAAATTAAACACGCGGATGCGCTAGTGTCGTCATAACAACGAGTTGAATACGGATGAGAAAAAATCAAAATAAACCATATTTTATATATACTGTGAGCGTCAAAAGAAGTTGTACACCTATGAACTGCATTTTTAAAGCCCTGTTAAAGCAAGGGGTTTCGATCTTTTAGTAAAATACTTATGTTATTTTTTAAGGTAGTTTATTTTCAATGAATTGCCATATAAAAGTTAACAGAAAATAATGAAGTAAAAATACAATAAAAAAATTAAAAAAATATTTCAATTTTTAAGCGTCAAAAGAAACTGTACAACTCGCCACACATACTGTGCAACTTTCCGCTTATCGGGAAAACAACCGTTGAATTAATTTTGTTTTCTTTACAACTCATAACTAATTGATTAAAAGTGTTATTGAGTTCATTTCCATCGAAAGTTGCTTGTTGCTTAAATTGTTTTTTTAAATTACTTCAAAATGGGTAAACAAAGTGGAGTAGAAACACGACAACTTATTATTAAATTAAGAAAGGAAGGAAAATCTTACTGCGAAATAGCCAAAACAGCGAGCAGATGACTTAACACGGTAAACAAAGTTTTGGACAAATTTCAAAAGTTCAAGGATGTAAAAGATCGACCTCATTCCGGAAGGCCAAAAAGGCTGTCCGTAAGAGATGAACGTGCTATTGTCAGGGAAGTATGAAAAAATCCCGCGTGTAGTGCAGTAAAGATTGCTGAAAATATTACCCAATCTTCTGGAGTCAACGTTAGCGCGAGCACTACTCGGCGGACGCCCATAGTAGCGGGCTATATGGAAGAATTCCTCGCAAAAAGCCATACATTTCTGAAAAAATCTGAAGCGATGACTTTTTTTTTTATCAAGAAGTATCAAAATGAAAGTTCTTCATTCTGGGGAAATGTTCTCTTTAGTGACGAGAGCAAATTTGAGATTTTTGGTTAAAAAAAAACCACCAAAAATATGGAGAAAGAAAAAAACTGAATTTTAACAAAAAAATTTAAATTCAACAATTAAGCACGGAGGCGGTTCGATAATGGTCTGGTGAGGTATAGCGTCATATGGAGTTGGGAACCTCGTCTTTTTTGACAGCATAATGGGAAAAGAAGATTATCTTAATATTTTAAGAGACATTTTGCCAAGTAGTGTTGTGAAACTGGTTTTAATTGATTCATGGGTTTTCCAACAAGACAACGATCCCAATAATACGGGAGGCGACCGTCAGATTACCTACCTCATTCGGAGATAGAAAAAAACTATAATTAGTCGATAGTGTTCATAAAAACATTTGTAAAACCACTGGTCGGGCAAACTTTTTCAGGGAAGTTTGGGTTCAAAAGGGTCACTTCCGGTACCGTTTTTTGAAGAGAAACTACCTCATCGGGAGAACGAAAATCTTTATACAGGGTAGGATGGGTATTATATCTAGATTTGAAAACTTTTGGTCGGGCAAAAAAAATCGAGGAATAAATGCTTCCCCGACCAACTCAAATAACGGTTTTTTTGATCAAAATCTACCTCATCGGGAAATGGATGATATTAGTACCAAAACAAAGGACAGACAGTCTTCTTTTCAAATCCATTGGTCGGGCAAAGATTTTTAGGGAATAACCCTCCCCCCGACCAATTTTAGAAAAAAAATGACAAAAACAACTTTCTCTTATTTTTTAACTTCAAATGTCTAAAAAATTATTGCAAATGCATAATATTACTGTAAACAAAAGCCAGAATAGTATTTTATCAAATCCAGAGATTTTGTAGCTACCCACAACCCCCCCCCCCTTTCCCTTCTTCGATGAAAAGTATTGTATAATATTATTTTTCGTATGTTAAGTTCACTTCAAAAGTAAAATAAAAACAACTTTCTTGATCAAATAGATATTATTTTACAATATAAAGACAACACACATTTGTCCCTTTAACAAAGAAATACTTACTACTTACAAGGGTTTCTCTTCAACATTATTTGCCTTATCATTATTGTGATTATTCGCAAAATAAAATTAGTAACTTCGAACAGTTTAGTATTCATAGTATTTATTTTTCATTTTTGTAGTGTTTTGAAATTTTGTATCACACTTAATTAAAGGACTTCTTAATTCTTAACAATTAACCAAAGATACCCACTTTAATATCCAGCATTACAATATTTCAATTATTCAAATCAGATCAAAGTAAATTACAAAAAGCTTTTAATTCAAAAAATTTCATTTAGATCTATATAAAGTTTCAGTTCTTTTCTAACAATATACCTAGCAAAAAAAATATTTCTTATTCAAAATAAATACAGATGTATAAATAAAACAATAAACAAACAAAATTTAATTTGCACGAAATATGTACATATATATTCACAAGTAGCACAGAATTACTTAACGAAGTCTTTAAGAATTCTAAATCGGTATCTGACATCTTCTATAAGACGGATTTAAGTTCATATTAAGTAGAGAAAAGGCGCAAGTGGGCGGTCTGATAGAAAGAAATAAGAAGATAAATAAAAAAATACCTAATAAAGATCATATTAAGATGGAATTAAGTAGGCATAAGTTGACATACCTAATAAAGAAGGAATAAAGTATGAATTAAGAAATGTGATACCGAAATTATACCATTTTGTGCTACTTGTGTTATGTACATACAAAAATGAATAATAATTCATTATTATCTTTTTAAAATAGTGTCGTCATCGGAATCTTGTTCTAAAAAGGAATATTTAGTGGTGTTGGTTCCCCTTCATACCAAAGAGGCAAGAACCTTTCATCTTTTAAAATCCAGCACAAATCGTCGGCTTTAGTTTTTACACAATTTAATTCCGTCGCGTTTGTCCAAATCGAACTAACAAAAATTGTTCTTTTAATTTTTTGTTGAAGAGATTTTATGCAAGACGGAATTAAACTAGAGTCGAAGTGTTTCATATTTTTGAAAATATTTCCAGCAGTGTTATTTTTCGCAGCATATAGACTTTGAAACATTTTAACCCTCGCTAAATTTACGTTGCTACAATTCTTAACGCCATATATTTGCAACGTAAAATTTTGAATCGTTTCAGTGTCAACATCATCTAGATTATTCTGACTTTTACTCAACGCTGCAAACGCTGTTTGAAAACGTTCATTTTTTTCTAAAAGACTTAATGGTTTTGCTTTCGCTTTCCTAAAAATTTAATATATATTTTTGAGTGAGATTTTGACTTGCTTATATGGTAAATGATGCGCGTGTCCGCTTCTTCATGGCTACAATTAAATGCAATTTCTTCAAATTTAAAAATTGATTGATTTTGAACTGTATAGGAGTAGCATGTGTCATCTAAGGTCAAAAAAACTTTCTTATTTCCAAGAATCGGAACTAAAGAGTCGTTTTCCCAATGTTGTGCTAAAAATTTTACCAGAGCTTCTTTGAATTGGGATTTTTTCAGACACTTTAGGAAGTCATTATTTCGTTTTTGTAACGGTCCAAGAATCGTGTAATTAACTGTTTCTTGTTTATTACGAAAAATATGCTCAACGTCTTTAATAGATGGATGCAAATACCTATCAAAAACTAAATGCACTTCCGAAGCGTTTGTTTAGCATACTGTCCTCAAAATCATTTCGAAAATTTTTTCAAATGTTTCAGGAACTGGAATTGAAACTCCCAAAAGATGAAAAAAGTAAAAAACCATCTATAATTTCAATATTTGGACAAATTGGTTCAGATAAATGAATTCGGTTTTTGAGCTTTTTGGCCAAAACAGCTGCAAGTGGATATGAAAAGCATACTTCCATATCAATTTTCTTTTCCAAAGCTATAGCTAAAAGTCGCCCAAACACATCTCTCTCCATTTTAATCAGTGCTTGTTTTTCGGCGATTTTTATTTTTTTGAAACCTTTTCAAACACTGAGATGAGAAATTTTGAATATTGTTCCGACTCAAGTTTTAACGAAACGTTCACAATTTTCGAAACACGATAAAGGCGATTTTTTTACTGTTTCCGGTTTGAAAAGCACTTAAAAGAAAATCTGCAGTTTCTTCGGATGCTGCTATTCCTGTTGTAATATGAAGTAAATTACTTACACATTTGGTTAAAATTGAAATAATATTTTGTTTAAAAGAATTATTTCAAATAACGCCTTTCTGTCTTTTTGGATGCGATTATGTGCAAATTCATGGGTTATGTCATCCTCTTGATCAAACTTGATTTCAGCAAACATTTTGGAAATTATTTGTGTGCTGTTATGACTGAGGGCCCAACGCTGCCTTGCTGAAATCGAATTTGTGAAATGAGTAATACCAATTAAAGAGTTCGCGGTATCAGCATTTATTATCTGTTCGAGTGTTAAGTCAACAGGAGCTCTTGCTCGACTCTTTGCCGTGCGTTTAATCCCAAAAGCACCGCGTTTAAATTCATTTATCAACACATAATTACGAATTTTTAACTATGCTAAGTTACTGTGGTATTTCAATATCCATCTTGCATAATTGGGTTGATTAAATACAAAAAATAAATTAGACAACTCAATATAGAATCCACATACAAATCAAAATCATTCGTTCTGATACTTCTCGAAAGTCTAAAAAATACGTTCATAAGCTCAACGTATTGCATGAAAAATTGTGGAGTTTTTCCATCACCTCCTTTTAGAGTAACATTACAATATTACCTTTATTTACTTATGACATCTTCTAATAATGAACTCATAACAAGGACTTCATTTGGTTCTATTGGGTTATCGTGTATGCGATGTAAATCTTCTTCAATATGAACCTCATTTTCTAAACAAAATTGTTCAAAATGTAAAGTTTGAATTGCCCCTGATAGCAAAAGATGTATTCTTTTGCATCTATTAAAATGTTTGCCATCAATAAATCCATTTACTAATCCTTCGGCCAAAACTTCAGAATGAACTAAAATATCAGCTACACCAGATCCATCGATAAATTTTCCCAAAGCTTTAAAAAAAGTCATTTTGTGTATGAAATACTCCCAAGTTAATAAAAACATTGTTTAAAGTTTGATTTTCATCTGCATAGCCATTTTAGCAATTGCTAAATCATAGGTTAATACGATTTCTTTTTGGCCAATTTCATTGGCAATCTTTTGAGCATATTTTAATGTTGTATGTGCAACAGTAACAGTATTTGAGGCAAATAATCTATAATCTGAGTCTCGCTTTTGTCTATTGTAGTTTTACTGTTGAAATCTATCCACATTGGTGTTTCAGAAATTTGAGAGAGCGATGTACATAGACCAAATTAAATCTTTAATAATTGCATTTTCTTTCGTAAATCGTGTTGAATCGGTTGTAGCATTTATGATATCCTCTAAACGAAGCAAAGTTGTGTTAGAAGTAATTCTTTTCATATAGGGTTGAATATCACGTGGTATTTCCTCAAATGGTCTTCTTTTTCTAGAAGAACACTCACTCTGTTCGTTAGGGTTGTTCGGAACTTCTACAGAACTACTAGCGACATGCGCTAAATTTGGATTAGCTGCAAACTGATATATTATACCAACTGTATCATGAAGAGTATCTTTTCCATTAAAAGTCTCGACATACCGATCAATATTATCAAATGCTACATGGGTGCTTAAATTTTTATCGGTTTCTATTCCAGGAGGTACTCTGGGCTTATTTTGTTTAATAGTTAAGTATTGAGGTGTATTTTAGGTATGAGTAGTGTCATATAACACTAAATAAATTAAGGTTATTCTTATAAAGTTTTTTTTTATGAATAATTGTGTTTTTTATGTTACAAATCACAGTAATGGTAAGGCAAATAGTGTTGAAGAGAAACCCTTGTAAGTAGTAAGTATTTCTTTGTTAAAGGGACAAATGTATGTTGTCTTTATATTGTAAAATAATATCTATTTGATCAAGAAAGTTGTTTTTATTTTACTTTTGAAGTGAACTTAACATACGAAAAATAATATTATACAATACTTTTCATCGAAGAAGGGAAAGGGGGGGGGGGGTTGTGGGTAGCTACAAAATCTCTGGATTTGATAAAAATACTATTCTGGCCTTTGTTTACAGTAATATTATGCATTTGCAATAATTTTTTAGACATTTGAAGTTAAAAAATAAGAGAAAGTTGTTTTTGTCATTTTTTTTCTAAAATTGGTCGGGGGGAGGGTTATTCCCTAAAAATCTTTGCCCGACCAATGGATTTGAAAAGAAGACTGTCTGTCCTTTGTTTTGGTACTAATATCATCCATTTCCCGATGAGGTAGATTTTGATCAAAAAAACCGTTATTTGAGTTGGTCGGGGAAGCATTTATTCCTCGATTTTTTTTGCCCGACCAAAAGTTTTCAAATCTAGATATAATACCCATCCTACCCTGTATAAAGATTTTCGTTCTCCCGATGAGGTAGTTTCTCTTCAAAAAACGGTACCGGAAGTGATCCTTTTGAACCCAAACTTCCCTGAAAAAGTTTGCCCGACCAGTGGTTTTACAAATTTTTTTATGAACACTATCGACTAATTATAGTTTTTTTCTATCTCCGAATGAGGTAGGTAATCTGACGGTCGCCTCCCGGACTACAAGCACACATCGAAAATAGTCAAGTAATGATTACTTTACCGTACGTCTAAGCAACTGGATCACCCTCCGCAATCCCCAGGCTTAAACTCCATCGAATATTTGTGGGAGTATCTGGATAAGCAGATCCGTAAGAGGAACATTTCAAACAGAGAGTCACTAAAGTCAATTCTAGTTGAAAAGTGCAAAAAATGCCAACCAAATTGACAAGGAAGCTAGTAGAGTCAATGCTCAGACCCATTGATGCTGTTTTAAAGGCGAAAGAGAAGCAGACAAAGTGCTAGTTTTAAGTTTTTTACTTTAATTGAATAATGTACAGTTTCTTTTGACGCTTAAAAATTGAAATATTTTTTAAATTTTTTTATTGTATTTTTACTTCATTATTTTCTGTTAACTTCTATATGGCAATTCATTGAAAATAAACTAGCTTAAAAAATAGCATAAGTATTTTACTAAAAGATCGAACTCCCTTGCTTTAACAGGGCTGTAAAAATGCAGTTCATAGGTGTACAATTTCTTTTGACGCTCACAGTAGGTACATAAAATAAAATGCACGATTTGCTCTTATGTAAACGACTAAGAATTTCAAAAAGGAATGTTATTAGAGAAAAACTGTTCATAAGCATAAAATTAATTTTTTAATAGACTAAAACAACTCCTTTAGTAGTTGGAGCTAAAAACAGGATGCCATGTGATTCAAGCAAATATTAGCTTATGCAAGAACAAAAATTATAAGTCTGTTTCTTAAAAAAAATAAGCTTTTTTATAAAAAATTTTTAAAACGTTTATAAGAAAAAAATTTGGTACGCCAATTTAAAGTTTTTATTATTGTCCGAATTAAAATTAAATTTACAAACAAAAATATTCTGAGATATCGAATTTAAAAAAAAAAACAGATTTTTTTTTTCAAAAACTCAAAAATTATTTTTTTTAAAGTTTTGAAATGCAAAGTTTTTTAAACTTTTTAGAAGCTTCTCTATAAAAAATTTCATTAAAATCCGTTTTGTCTATAATGAGAAATTCTGAATTTGAAAAAAAAAAAAAATCAGTAAGATCTTGATTTAAATTTTTTTTATTTCATCATAGACCGTAAAAATTAACCACAAGAAAGCAATTTAGCAAAATTCTCGGAAGCGTTTTCGAGAAAAACCATTTTTTAACATTTAAAATAATTTTTTTCTTACATCTTATAATTTATATTAAAAAACTTTTATTTATCAAGTTGTAAGAAAATCGAGCATGGGGTTTTTGAAATATTGAGTTTTGAAAAAAAAAAAATAGAAATTTTTTTAGAAATCCAAAAACAATTTTTTGAAAAATTTGAAAACAAAATAATGTTCAACCCGCTAGGGAGCCTTAGCATAAAAAAATTATCAAAATCGGCCGTACTGTTTTTGAGAAAATCAAAAACCAAAAAAATGGTTAATAAAAACATTTTTGAAAACAAGATATTACTGACTGTACATGCCATAGAACGATTTTTTCGAATTTTGAATTTCTCATTATCGGCATAACGGATTTTAATGGAATTTTCTAAAAAGAATCTCCTAAAAATTTAAAAAAACGTTGCATTTCAAAATTCTAAAAAAATATTTTTTTCAATTTTTGAAAAAAGTCATTTTTTTGGAAAATTCGATGTCTCAAAAAACGGCTTAATATTTTTCTTGGAAATTTAATTCTTATTCGTACAGTAATAAAAACTTAAAGTTGGCTTTTTTTTTTAAGGAATCACTACAACGACTTATACGGCCCTAGCGAGGTATCCGTTTGGAGCGGAAAATTCTCCGATTTCGTACGATTCGGAGGATTTTTGCTTCGAGGTATTCTTCCAAACAGCTGCTCGGAATTTTTCTCCGACATTATTTTAACGCACCCGGCGAACTGCGTTGAAGTGCGATCAAGTGCTTTATTTGTGAAATTTCTGACAGCTTAATGCTATTTTTTTCCCGATTTCGTCCGACCTCTGCCTAAGAACAAAAAGTCCATTATAAGTAGGTAACACACGTTAAGGCAAATAAAGTTTATTTCTTTATTACTTACATTTTAAGTAACTATTTTTTTTAAAGAAAACACTTTCCGCAACAAGAACTTATCGGAGGTCTTCGGACAGAATTTTGTTTGTATCTGTCAAAAATAAGACCATTAAAAGTACTTCATCGCAAAGCATCGCATGCGTTGAATTTCGGCGGATAGAATTTCCGATTAGCTGATCGGAGAACAACTTCGAAGCAAAAAGTCTCCGATTCGAAAGAAGTCGGAGAAAATTCCGCTCCGACGCACCGTTACCTCGATAGGGCCCTTTAATTAGATCACTATATTTCTCTCCAAGATAGAGCTTACGTCAATGGAATAAAACATTGTTTGTACATAGAAAGTTATCAGTAGTCAATAACACGTTTGAGCAAAGACAATTCTTCTTTAATCGGCATAAGTTCCGCCTGGATTCGAAAAACTATAACAATAATAATGTATTACTTATGTAAGCTTTTTTTGATCAGTTTTCCCTTATGCGAATTGAAACAATTCCATATTTACTCCCCACGTTTCGTTGAAAATGCTCAACATCTTCGAAGTCACACTTTATTGAAACTTAATAAACACAATAATTTATTAGAATTTTTAAACATTGGAGTATTATTTTGTGAAAATTACTTGTTTTCTATATGATTTTACATTTATTCAAATTTTTAAAAATAAATAAATAAATAATTATTAAGTAAATATGTACTTTAGAACAATTTAATACAAAAAACTAAACCAAACAGAAAAAACACTTACAGGCGGGTTATTGAAATTATAGTGGAAATCCAAACATCTATTTTCCCTTATCATAATGAAAATGCACGACAAGAATCGTTTATAGAAAATGAAGTGAAAGGGCAGCCACTTTTTCAAGTAGTTTCCGATCTGAAAGCTAATTCTTGTGGCATAGAAGGTTTGAGAAGTTTTTTCAAATAATTATCAGCCTGATTATCAAACCTCTGACATACATATATGAGCCCTAAAGGCTGTACGGAATACTTTGAAACTGCTATAATATAATAGATAATCTAAATAAAACGATCAGACCAAAAACATAAATGTTAAAAAAAAGCCAAGTTCTTTTATACAAAAACCTTTGTGTAATAAGTCAGCCGTGAAAAGTACTGAGATATAAAAGTGCGCCAAGTTCTTACTTCATGAAGGTTTAATACCGAATATTTAAAGTAAAATAATATTGAAACAGTTACAATGTAATAGAGAAATTTTATTATTTAATGATTACTGACCAAGTTTTTAAAACCTTTCGAATTGGGCATAAAAAAAACTTGATAAATGAGCCCATCAAATTTTAGTCAGTAATCATTAAATAATAAAATCACAAAGGTTTTTGTATAGAAGAACTTGGCTTTTTTTTAACATTTATGTTTTTGGTCTGATCTCACTCCTTTTTGCAAAGATTTGAATGTTTTGCCATGTAAAAATCTCGAAAGATACGGAAAAATAGAAGGGTGGACTCTACCTTATAAAATCAACTTAGTTTATAGCTTCCTATTTTTTTTTGTGTATTTTCTTTTTGTTATTGGTTGTTTTGATTTGCGCTTCAATTGTTTCTTCTTGTCCTTTCAAGATACCTAACACTAACATACCTACCCTAATTACAGCAATTGCTGTATGACAAGACCTACCTTTGCATGACAAGACCTACCTTTGTGCAAAATTACAAGATTCTACGATGTCGGGAAGTGCTCCATAATTTTGATGATCTGTTAGTCAGTCAGTCAGTTACGGTTTTTGTGATTTTTGAGGCCTTATATCTCAGGAACCGCTTATGCTAGAAAATTGAAATTTGGTGAGGCGCCTGTGCCTGACTACCTTAGCAAATATTCGGAGTTTTAAGTTTCTGACTTCATTGGTACTGAAGATAGGGAGGGGTCAAAAATCGCCTGAGTTTGTTCCTGTAAAAAGGGTGTAGTGCCAGAACTTGGCTGGGCACTACCGTGCCCTTTGATTACAAACCGATAAAATATATTTTTTTTTATGAAGAATGCCTATTAAATATTCTATATCACCAAAGTTCGGACAAAGGAAAGTGCTTTATTGTCCGGCATTTTATAATAGACTTTAGGTTACGTTATGCGTTTTTCTCGGGTTCTATAGAATTCCGTTGGAAATACAAATCACTGGAGTTTCAATTTTAACAGATATCTTTTTTTCACTTAATCCAAACTTACGGACCTACATATTTGGAAGAACATGATTTTTTTAAACACCCTATGTAATTTATTATAATATTAAATTATTATAATTATGAATTATACTCGTATGAATTAGATATAGGAAATCGTGTAAAAATATTAAATAAATGTAAATAGACCGAAGAGCTGGTGTGTTTTAATTTAAATTACATAAACGTTTGAGTCTTCTTTTCTAGCTGAAACACGACTCTATCTAAATGCACTCCAAAAACAAAAGCCAACCCAAATAAACTTCGTTTTGTTACGTTTTTTAATGCCTTATTTGCTTTAAGCTTCTGGTTAGTATAAGATCACAACAAGGAGAATAGCTGCTATGCTTCAAGTGCCCCCCAATTTTATCGATCATTATTACTTAGAAATGAAACTGAAGGGAACTTTTTTGCAAGGATATTCTGGACGGATGAAGCACAGTTTACCAAGATGGAGTAACTACTCGTAACTTCCACTATTTGCATAAATGGAGTAACACCAATCTACACAACAACAAAAAAGTAAAATATGTACATACCTACATAATCTCAAATACCGCTTAACCTGTAATGTTTGGCTCAGTATTGTTGGACAAACAGTCAAACAGTAATCATACCACGGTTTTTGAAATCCGTTATAAATGGAGAATCATATATTTGCAGTTCCTACGAGACCTTTTCCCAAATTTCTTTGACAAGAGTCCTTTAGCCATAGCAGATAAATTTAATTTAATTAATTTAATTTTGGGTTTTGGTTATTTTTAATTTTCTCAAAAAGTACAAAACATTTGAGCATTAGGTTTTCTGTTTTAACTTAAAATTAATAAGCACATAACATTTTGAAAACAAAAATAAAGCTTTATTTCCTAACATTTTGAAATTTTTCTTTCGTTTTTTAAATTTTTAGTTTTAAAATATAGTTTTTAAAAACTTAAAAAAAAAGGTTTAGTAAACACTATTTAAAAATAAAATAAAAGAAGATATTTCCGTCCTTACATAAAAGGTTTGTTCGTTGAGCCCTGAAGTAACCCCGGGATCGCCCCGAAACGTTTTTTTGAAAAACCTGGTGAGTAAATTCTGTTTTTTTTTAGACCTAAAGTCGCCCTAAAGTAGATCTACATAGGTATTTTACTGTGGCGAGTTCAGGTAAAGACCAAGCTGTTAAAAGCGACATGGCATTTCATATCTATTTCTCTCTTTTTTTTTTTTTATAATCTACCCGCGCTCAAGGGATTATGATTACCCTTTAAATGTTTCAACACAGCGCGTGAAGTTAATGAAGAGAAAGAAGGATAGGAAAGATGTGTGGCACGATGTTCTGAGACTGTTGGTGGTTGTCTCAGATATTTTTATCTCCAGAGATGGCGGCTGAGCTAAAGCGGAGAAATGCCGTGTCTTATTTCTATGTCGCATTATTTTATTCGTGTTCATCCTTGTTGGGCATACTAGTTTAACTCAATTACATGTTGTTAGTGTTATGCCTGAACAACATATAATGAGTAAACCAGCAACCCATTGATGACAATTTTTAGAAGGTTTTTAATGGAATTAAAGCGACATAGACGACGGCAGGGATCGAACCTGTGATCATGAGGTTGACAGGCGAGCACACATCCATCACGCCACGGCCACCCCATTGACATTTGTCATAATCAGATAAAATATTGAGTAACAACGCAAAACTCTTTGCTCATTTTTAAAAATAATTTATGACGAATTCAATTTTACTAGCCGACCCAGCTCTCGAAATTCGAGTGCCAATTTATTTATTATTTATATTATTGGCAGTGTTTTCAAGCAAATTTATTAAATTAAATTTTATTTTATGTAATATGAAAGTGTTCGACAGTGCAAAAACAAAAATGACCCACAGTGTGTAAATGCGTGTCTCAAGTATATTCTGCACATCTCCGTAACTGTGGCTTTCCAACCATATAAAATTTATCGAAATCGGTTAAATACTTTTGGAGAAAAGTGTATCACAAAAAACATGTTTGCCGTTTCATTATATGATATCAGAGAACATATGCAATTATTTGTTTCTTCCTTTTAGCTGTGAACAAAACTGAAACTCCACCTTTTTTTGACAAGGGTTATCAAGAAAACCTGGATCAACCACGGGTAAAGTTGAACGAACGAACCTGAAGATAACGCATGACAATATTTTAAGCAAATTTCTTTTTAACGAAAAGTGTCCCTCCCGGCTATAAGGGAATAAATCCCCTTCCATACGATTTTTCCAAGCTACACGCTCCAGCTTTTTGTCATAGCTTATGGTGAATGTTTTACTCACCGAAGTCAATTACATTTACCTTATTTACTTGCGATATAGTTACTATAGGGCTAGTTCTGCATTTGGAAAAAAAAATCGAACTCGAGATTTTGATCAAAGTTTACATTACGATGATAGCGAAGACGAATAAAGTGCGTCCGGCAATTCCGTCTGTCTGTATGTCTGTACCTCGATCTAGAGCCTAAGCCACTGGACCTATTTTCTTCAAACTCGGTAGTTATGGGTCTTCGGTGATTCCCTAGAGGGGAAATTGAAATTTTTTTTAGCTCTAAAACTAACGGTAACCCCCATACACCCGTAATGCAAAATCTTATTTATCTCGAAAACGGCTCTAACGATTTTGATAAAAAAAAAATAGGTGTGATATTATGGACATGGACTACGTTCTGGTAAAAAAAAATTTGGGGTAAAATGTTAATAACGGTACCTGTCATAGAACCGTTTTTTTGATTTTCGACTTTCTCATTAACGGCTCTAACGATTTTAACCAAAAATCAATATTATTAAATACTTAAAATTCGCATCCCACATTTTTTTCTTGAAAAATTTTAAAGAAATTTCTTATATACAAAATTTATTTATTTAATAATAAAACGATTTTTTAAAGTTTGTTTGCATAAATTCATACTTTTCTAGAAATCAGACGGCAATTTCATTTTAAATTCATGTTTTATATTTATAAAATGTATCTTAAATTCCAAAGTACTTTTACATAAGAGCAAGTTCGTGCGATCCAGTCGTGCATTTTATTTTAACTTTCTCTGACATTTCTGATCTGATATTCTTTATTTGATATTTATTATAAGTAAATAAATAAATTATACGCCATTACTGCTCGTAGAGTGCCTAATCCTAGTGACTTAGAACTGTCAACAAAATTTCTGCCGTTTCCAAATGGCTAATGAACAGCACTTTTCATGGCAAAATACTGTTGGAGGATTTGTCACTTCCTCACAAAAGGCAGTACACACTTGAAAATTATGTTTACAACGCAGCGACTGAAATCTAATCCAAGACCCTTTGCGTAACAGCAAACTAAAATAATTTCAATACACACAAAATCAACGTAAGATCTCAAATAAGATAAGATCTCAAATATAAAATTCAAGAAACAAAAAATGAATACTTAAAGGAAAAATCCGAAGGAAATAATACAGGTTCGCATCCGCCCTTGAGATAACTTTTATACATAAGGGAAGTGGAAATGGCCCCTCATCCTTACTAGTAGTCTTATAAAGGCCTTTTTTGTTTCTTTTTTCCCACCAAAACCAAAAATGCATTTAGAGGTTAAGAAGTGGGTATTCTGCCGACGTAAGTGATAAGTATTTGCTTGTAGGTACATATATATGTACACTGTACATAGTATATCCTCTTTCTCTATCTTCTATCGATAACTATCATCCACCTCTGAATCTAACCCCCCTATTATGGAAGACAACTCAACTATAGTTTAGTTGTAATTCTTAAAATTGGTATTATCGATCACAACCAGTTGACTGTCAAAGCACAACCAGTTGTCGATTAGCAGACAACTAACAAAATGGCCGACTTTTCAGTTGTCTCTTCGTATTATGTAAGTAAGTTGAGTTGTGCTTCGGTTGTAATATGCGTCAAAATCAAACAACTGGTTCGAAGCAGTTGTGTAGAACATTTTAATGAAAGAATCTGCTTTCGGATAAAAAATATGGACACAAAACAGTAAGTTAAACAACAATTTTAATAAAAATAGAATGTAATGAATGTATTTTAGTTTGAAAGCTACATGGCCATCCCAATTTGAACGACTTGTTGCTCTATGTTAGCTGAGCATTTTCCACAAATGAGTTCCTCAATCACATCTACCACTTTTTTAACACAACTGACACTATCGATTGAGTCAGTCCTAAATTAAAATCATTGCCACTACACTTTTGGCAACTTCCTTCGCTCATGAAACGAAGAGCAGTAGCAAGTTTAACAATTGGTGGAATCGCTGAGGAACGTTGGTTGTTTTAGGAAAACTATTTCGAATCAAAAAAATGCATACTTTAGGAATAGAAGTGTACATAATAGTTTATTAAATATACGGATATTCTTTTTTTATTTTGGCTACATTAAGGAAATTCTCATCTTCCAAATCACCGAAAAACAAATCGAGAGAACTTTACATCATACAATTTCTTATTCTTGCTTTTGTATGTATTTCATGTAGAGCAGCTGGTTTTGACAGCAAATCGACTCCTAAGAGACGGCAACGTATTTTTTCATTACAACTGATTTTAGTTGACTTGCATAATACGAAAAATTTGTTTGGTTGCCTAAGAGTTGAGTTGTGTTGATGACAACTCAACTAAGTTGAGTTGTAATTGTAATCCATAATAGGGGCATAAATTTTTATCACGATTCTCCTAGACAGACTTCTCTCGCCACAAATATATCTTCTAATGATTTTCATAAAATTAAATTTTCTGAAATTAATTAATATATCACCAGAGTTTCCTTTAATTTTAACAACCTTACTGTAAATGATGCAATAGACATATTTTAAAGAGGAATATTTAATTCTATTTCTCTTCGTATACCCTTTTCTCGACGTAAAACATCGTCTTCTTCCCCATGTTGGTATAATTACAGGCTACGATCGTTGCTTAACAAGAGGAATAAGTTTTGGTCAATTTTCCTTCGTTCTTGGTACTCTAATTATCATGGTACCTATCTTCAGTTTACCGGACCTTTCCAACTCCCTTAAAGCTTTAATCCAAACGCAAAGCAATATTATTAAAGACATTAAATTCTTCTTCCAATTTTTCAATCCGATGGTTATCCTCCCCCTCTCTTTCAATAACGAAATTTCAAACGAACCACAAACCATCGCCAAGTTTTTTTGCTAGTTTTTTTTTAAACAATCATTTACCGACGACTCCTTTATACCTTTATATTGTAATTATTTCAATTATTCACTGAATTTATCCCTCGGACGATTTCTACCCCATACCATTGACCCATTTCTCATCGAAAATAAGCTGAATCAACTCAATGGTGATTATATTCCCGGCCCAGATAGTATCCCCGCCATATTTCTAAAAAAATCCTCTTGAACACTCTCTTCCCCTCTCAAAAATCTTCGGTTTATCTTTATTTCAAGGAGTATTCCCCTTAGTTATTGAAGACCTCTTTCATAACCTCAATACATAAAAGGGACTGTCCAATTGCCAAACTTTCACATATTTCATTTCTCCTAGACAACACGGCCTTGTCAAGGGTAGGTCCACAACGACTAACCTTGTTGAATTCGTATCCTTTAGCCTAAGAACGGAAAGGGAGTCATCGTTGTCATAACCGATTTCAGTAGGGCCTTTGACAAAATCTCACATAAGCTTATTGTATTTAAACTGTCCACCCTTGGGCTTGAACCAATCTTCTTAAGATGGATTTCTAACCTGAAAACCCGTTACTACGAAGTTCGATTCAGATCTTTCTTCTCTGATAATTTTTTAGCTACCTCCGAAGTCCTATAAGGGAGTCACTTAGGACCTCTCCTATTTATTCTTATAGACCTAAATATTTCCAAATATAATTCCTAGCTAAGAGGGTTGTCAAGCAGCTACTCTGAATTAATATGGCATACGAGAAAAGACTCGCTAAGAACGTGCATTAAAATACGATATAACATGAACTCTATGTCTTTCAGAATTTATGACGAGATATCTGGTCCCGATTAAAGCCCAAATTAACATCGAGGACAGTACATGGAGAATAGTACTAGCAGCAGCCTACTTTGCCGGTATTGAGGCCAATATTCCACCGACTGTAACACAGAGGCTTATGAACTCCTGTAACCAGAGCGTAAACTGGCGCTGTTAATTGACTGTCGCGTAATTTCACACCATACAACGTGGGGTAGCACCGAAATATACCAAAGGGGTGAGTACCTTTTAGATTTCATGTTGGTAAAAAATCTAGAAGTATTTAATGTAGGGAATAACCCTAGTTTTATTACTAGAACAAGAAAAGAAGTTATAGACATAACTTTTGGAACTCCAAATGTAGGCCATCTAATCGGGTATTGGAGAGTATCCAATGAACCCTCCTAGTCCAGGAAAAATAGCTTTTAGCAAGGAAAAAATTAGATCCTGGCTGAAAATTGGCACGATCATTGGTAATTGGGCTCTTAATAAAATGAAAGAGTTCCTCACTGATCCGATGACCGCTACGTAAGTTATTCAAGGTCAAAGGTCACGAAAATGGGTTTTTTCAAATTTACTCAAAAACGGTTTGTTTTAGAGAAAAAAATTGTTTTTCAAACATGTTGCTGAGGTAATTTTCAACAAAAATGGTTATCAAAGTTTTGTCCGTAGTATTTACCGTTAAAAAGTTATAGCACTTTAAAGAATCGTAAGTATCGCCATATTTCGCATTTTCTCCCACATTACTGATAATTACTTAAAACCAGTTTGTTTTAGAGAAAAATTTTGAAAAACAAACTTGTAGATGAGGAAATTTTCACAAAAACGGTTGTAGAATTTTGTTCGTTGCAAATACCGTTAAAAAGTTATAGCAATTTACTGACGTTCTGACAAATATTGTTGTGGCACCTGGACTGATATGATAATAGAGCAATCACTAATGAAGTCCATAAAAACAGATGGAGGAATATCTAGGGGGAGAAGTGCTCAAGAAAGCGTTCTGAGCAAATGGGTGTACGGAATGCATTCACTGAATACAGTTTGTGAAAAGTTGGAAGATCTTTGCAATGTAAAACTGGATACGTCCGATCAACATCTGGATGCGAGAGATTCACGTGTGCAAAGAGATAATGCTCTAAAACTTTTAGAATGGTTTTCATGTCATGACCCTTTCCCTAAACTTTCTCACATAATGTCTATATCGAATGGAATCATCGGCAATGACAGTATCAACTGTTACAGAGCTTATGAAATTGGTCTCATTTCTATGGAGAGTATGAAAAACCTAACATTTTCTAATATTAAATTGAAAGGAGCAAACAGAGTAACTTCCCTTTTAACTGCCAACAGTTCGATAAAAGAGCATGGTGAAAAAGTTGCAATTAATCCTCTGTTACTTTTTCAACGAATAAGTATAACTAAACAATTTGAAGACCAACTGCAGACATTTTTAACATACGAGTTGGCTCCTTATCCATTGTCACTTTTTGATGAGGTTGGTATGCGAAAAAATAAAAAATCTTCCCTTTATGAATTGTTATTGTTAGAGCCAGTTGAAGATAACATTGATTATAATAATGTTACATACATTATCGATGGAGGATTTTTACTGCATCGTGTTTTATGGAATCGAGAGAACTCATTTCATGCAATTTTTGATAGCTACATTGACTACGTACAAAAGCATTTTGGCAAAAATGTCACTATTGTTTTCGATGGTTATAAAGATCAAGGTAACAATATAAAAGCTTCAGAGCAGCGTCGTCGGTGTTCTTCAGCTCCATCATCAGCTGACATTTTGTTCGATGTATCAATGAAAGTCTTAACTTCCCAACAACAATTTCTTGCTAATGCAAACAATAAAAGTCGATTCATTGTTATGCTTTCTGAGAAGTTTAAGGCTGTAAAAATCCTAGTGAGGCAAGCCAAAAATGATGCTGATGTTTTGATAATCGAAACAGCCATAGAGAAAGCTGATAAACGCATGAGTATTGTTGTAGAAGAGGATGTCGACCTACTAGCAATATTGATAGCACGCGCTCCTCCAGCAAAGGCAAATTAAAAATGTTCAAGCTTTTCGAAAAGAGTGACGATCTGATAAAATATGCCGAAGTGTTTGCCAGAGCCGATTGTCCTCCAAATATTATTTTTGAATATGGTATACGTCTACTCCTACCATCTTACAAAGCACATTCGACAGAAGATAATATCGATGCATTAAGATATTCCACATTTGTCCGACTGACTAGGCTCAACAAGGCTGCACAATTATCTTACCTTCCTCCAACATCTGCTGCTGCTCAACAACACCTTTTTAGAGTGTACTATCAAGTTCAAGCTTGGTTGGGAAGAGATAATATTAATCCGGAAAGCTGGGGATAGGCATTAAGAAATAATGTTTTGGAGCCTATAACCACTCTGCTTCAACCAGCACCGGATGAACTTCTTACAACAATATTTTGTAACTGTAGTAAAGGTGCGGTTTTAATTGTGGTTGTCCAAAAGCGGGATTAAGTTGTTCTTTAGTTTGTGGTCAATGTCATGGAAAGTCATGTACAAACTCAGTTCAAATTGATCCATATGCTGAGGACGCTAACGACGAATCATTACTTAGCATGCCTTTGCCAGATGTTAATTAATAATTTTAACTAAATTTTGTTTGCTTAACATAGTGGAATAGGCCTACGGGGGATACCACATACAAAAAAACGCACGTGGCACTTGACCTCTGAGGTAGTGTGGAAGAATGTGCAAAATAGGACTACTTTTTGCGATACTTACGATTCTATAAATTGCTATAACTTTTTAACCGTACTTGCAACGAACAAAATTCTACAACCGTTTTTGTGAAAATTTCCTCATCTACAAGTTTGTACTTCAAAATTTTTCTCTAGAACAAACTGGTTTTAAGTAATTATCAGTAATGTGGGAGAAAATGCGAAATATGGCGATACTTACGATTCTTTAAAGTGCTATAACTTTTTAACGGTAAATACTACGGACAAAACTTTGATAACCATTTTTGTTGAAAATTACCTCAGCAACATGTTTGTAGAACAATTTTTTTCTCTAAAACAAACCGTTTTTGAGTAAATTTGAAAAAACCTCTTTTCGTGACCTTTGACCTTGAATAACTTACGTAGCGGTCATCGGATCGGTGAGGAACTCTCTCATTTTATTAAGAGCCCAATTACCAATGATCATGCCAATTTTCAGCCAGGATCTAATTTTTTCCTTTCTTTGGCATTTTTTTGTCTATTTTTCCTGGACTATCCATGTCTGATCATAGAATAAGAGTGTTTGCCTTAGAAGGCCTTCCCACAGAGACTACTTCTAAATTCAAACTTGGAACATAAAGGCCCAGCAAGTACGACAAATAGTCACCTTGAGTTTGAATGTAAAGTCAATGAGTTAAGCGGAGCACAAGGATAGACTGGGCGATAAGCACTTTTCAACCTCTAAAATCAGCAAGCATTTCCACAAGCCTTCTCGAATTCCTGACGTTGCAGATCGATTCCCCAACACTATAGACTTGTTTCTTAGTTCTGAGCCTGACAAATACATTATAGGTGTATTATCCCTTCTAGGCAAATCACACAATTGCGTCATATCTTCAACTTTCTCGTGTGAAGAAAACCCAGTTAGAGAAAATTTTTTCAAGAGAACCTTTTTGCAATACGAGAAAGCCAACTGGGATGGTCTTAACGATTTCTTCAGGAACTTTTACTGGTCACTGTCCTTCCTCGAATGTGACGTGGTTTTGAGTACAGATATGATTTTAAATTTAACTCTTTTCTGAATCAGAAACTTTATCCCAAAAAAAGGAAACATTTATCAAACCGAAAGAGAATTCATAATTTGATTCATTCTGTAAAGAGGATATAAGGGTTAGAAAAGTAAGATTCCTATGTTATAAAGCCAACCATACTGAGGAAAACGGGAATACGTTCAAACAAGCTAGAAAGTCCAAAAATAAGGCATAACATGTCTTAAAAGTAGTTAAAATGTTTGATCATTTGTAAAAGATTTACGAAATGCTACTTCATCTTTAATGACACTATTTATGTCAGCTCGACAGAAAAAGCCAACTTGCTGGCAGCATAGTTTGCTGTTTATTAAACGCTTTTAGTCATGACTCCTCCTGCAATTGAGAGCGTAAACGATATTATGGGACAAATCTTCTTTCGCAGTCGTACAGTTGTAAGAGTACTGAAATATCGTGATATACATACAGATATCTGATTGCCCGGATGTCTAGTATCTCTCTATTTTTCTGATTAGGTGATCTTCAACGCTGACAAAACCATTGCTTAAGCTTTCCGATCTGCCCTACTCTACTGATCTCTTTCCGAGTGGAGTCCGTCCTGTCGCTTAAGAAGGCGAATATTGTCTCCCCTCCCCTCCCTTCTTTCATAACGCTGATAAATTATCAGCTTCTTAATGCCCGGCATTATGGCTGATTGTATATCTCACCCAACAGTGACACAAATCTTTACATCGTTTTAGAGAAATGTTAGATTATTTGTTTGATATTTAAAAAGCATTTGATAGAGTTCGGCATCAAGCTCTCTTATCGAAAATGCGTGCATTTGGTATTGATGAATCTCTTCTTCGTCGGATTGGAAACTACTTTTCCGCTCCATACAAGTTTTATTGGATGGTTTCAAGTCTGATATTCATTAAATAAATGTTGGTCTGCCACAGTGCTCTGTTTTGTCTCCGACTCTCTTTCTCTTTCTCATATTCATCAATGATATTTTGTCGGGAACTGCTAGTCAAATAAATTGTTTTGCTGACGACAGTATTCTGAGCTTCTCATATTTGTTTCCAGCTTCACGTTCATGTCCTTTGGAACTTCGGATGTGGATTTAGAAGAACAGCGTACGAAAAGTTCATTAAGTTCTGATCTGATCTGGGGAACCAAACACCTGCTGCGCCCAAGACCACAGTAGCAATGGCAATATTGCATGAGTCAAGATATGAACTCCTCTCTCATCCAGCTTATTCGTCAGATTTATGCCCCTGCTGTTTCCTGTTTCCAAACATAAAGAAATGGCTCCGAGGTATTAGATTTGGGTCGAATTAAGAGATCATCATTGAAACAAATGCTTATTTTGAGGGGCTTGAGAAATCGTATTTTTTCATGGCATCAACAAATTTGAGACACGCTGGATGAAGTTGGCTGTATGGCGAAGTGTGTAACTTTTTTCATTTTCAAAGACTTATGTTTATATACATATAAGAACCCACCCGTAAGCCCCATTCTATCAATTGCTTTTGAATATGAAGTTCAATAATCCTAATTTCTTCAAAACGAAGTAAACATTTGTGCCACTGTTCGGTAAGATCACCAGTGGACCTATTGATATGAAAGCCATATTACCGGACATTGAGAAGCTTCGTTCTTTAAGATATTTCTTAAAAAACGAGGTAAGTGCAATTGGACGATAGTAATAGGGGAGACAGATGGAAAACCTTACGCAATGGATTTACCAGCGTTGAAGAACCTTTTTTTTGAACAATGGGAGGAATACTACGCATGCCAGTGGATTTATGCACATCGAAGTCTTTCAGTACTCTTGCAACTGTATCTATAAGTGCGAAAGAAGATTTGTTCCATAAAATCGTTTACGCTCTCAATTACAAGAATAGTCATGACACTTTCTGTGCTGCAAGCAAATTCGCTTTTTCTTGTGAGCTGATACATGGAGTGTCAATGAAGACGAAATGAAGGAATCGAAAATGAAGTAGTATTTCGTACATTTTTTACAAATGACAAAATTTTGTTGCTACCTTTGGGACGTTGTAGTATATTTTGCCTTAATTGTTGGTCAATGGTCATGCAAAAATGGCTCTCTCTAGTTTTTTTTGAACTTATTACGGTTTTCCTCATTAGGGTTGGCTTTATAATATCGGAAACTTGCTTCTCAAATCATGAATTCACTTTCGCTTGACCTTTCAAAATTTGCGCCCTGAGTTCGTGGACCCAGTCATGCGCATAACCTACGAAATGGCAATCGTCATACCGGTGTGATATTGCATAGAAGATAAGGTCTGACTATTCTTTAAAGTCAACTGAAAATATGGCAGATTCGTGAATTTTATATTTATTTTTCAACCGTCAGAGCTCGAAAATATACATACATATGTATATACATACATACAAACATACATATGTATGTACATAAATGTAGGTGTTGTGAAAAGGTTCTTTGACGGCAAGGTCCATGTCAATAAAACTACAAACCATAGTCGAGGTGAATATGTAAGTGCAAAAGATTTGGGCTCTCAAATCATGCAATTTTTTGGTACACATTAATGTGTACCCATGTTTTGCAGATGGAACCGAATGTGTTGAATTTTGACCCCCCCACCGTTCAGAGTAAAAATCTTGAGTATGTTATTGCATGAAAACAGTATATAGGCTCTCCACGAACTCGGCTGAAAATTTTATTTAAATTTACAAGGTGATTATAGGTTTCAAAATAAGTAAAGTTATTTATGGTAAGTGTTGCTGTTGTTTTTAGTATTTTTTTTATTTCATCCCTTTTCTCTATAAGAATCTATTTGTGTCTTTAAATCTAAAATTAGATTAAGTTTAAGTAAAAATATAGCATTAATAAAAATAGAACATCAGAATTTGTATACACACTGGTATAGTGCTATCGTTTATTTTAATAATTTTGAAATTATTGTTTATTTTTTTGCCACTTGTCATAAATACATTAACATAATTTACATACAATATAAAAATTAATAACTATGTTTTTATAGTCAAATAATGAATCATCATTGGCAAAATAGGAATAATAGAATAATAACGGTCGTAAGCATCATATAATTTGTATGTATGTATATAATATGATAACTTTAAATTATAGATATTTGTATTTGTTTATGTAAAGATTTTTCTCCAGTTGTTGTGACGACTAAATTTTATACGAAGGAAAAAGTTTCATATTAGTACCTACAACAATAGTAAAATCGATTTATATATTCGCCAAAAATAAAATACTTAATTATAATATTCTTAAATTAATTTTACAAAATAAATATTCAAATATGTTTTCTTAATTTATTATACATCAATATTTACATGAAAACAATTTTTAAGGGTAAGTTTTAAATTGTATGTATATTTTTATTTAAATCACATCATATAATCTAATATTTGTTTAAATTGTTTTGCCAACGCCATCAGTCTTTAACTTAAATATTTCAAATTTAAAATACTTTGGATCAGTTTGTTCACAGCGGTTGGATCTGTAGATACTTTGATTATCACAGATTCTATTATGATTCATTGTAGTTGGCAGGACCAAAAACGAGCATTAACATTTAAATTTCGAGAAAATCATTGATTAAATGGCGTCAACCAAACTCTTCTGATTATTGATCTCTAGGAATGGATATATTGACTTAAGATACGCTGTGAACAGACTGACCCATAGAATATCATTAAAAGGGTAGTTTAAATAAAAAGTAAATGAGAATTAAAATGTGTCAATTATAATTTCATGGTTTTATACATCTCAAAAATGAATACATACATATACATGGAGAAAGAATACATTTTGTAGATCTCGATAATGTCTGCACACAAAAATGTGTGTTTGTGATTTAAGGTTAATTAAGTTCATAAGGTGAAAAAGATTTGAATTAAACGTAAACCATGTGAACATGAAACTCATAAAAAGTAAAACATTTACATTATGTAGGAGTAGACTACAGTATACGAAAGCTTAGGTTTGTATAAAACCTGTATTGTGCAAATTGTATGTTAACATTGATTTTTGTATTAGCTCAAGTAAATGGGTACATGTTCAAATGTTCACATGAATATGTATGTAGTCAACTGATTGGAAGGAATTTGTATTTTAGATAACCTGGGTACATAGGTATACATATGTACATATGTACTCGTATATATGTAAGTAAAATTCATGTTTCGCTCCGTAAAATTTATAATAAATTGACTTTATGTAGTAATAAATACAAATGAAAATCAAATACTCGTATATGTGCTATTCAATAAAAATGAAGTTCGGTTTATCCAAATTTGAAAAAAGTTTATAAAATTAGCAATTCCTTTAATTACTATTACAGCAGTCATTTTTAACTCTCACTTATGTTATATATTTTCTTTTAGAAAAAATATTTGTAGGTATGTAAAGATTTAATATTCAAAAAACTGAACATCACTACTTGATGAGAAATAACAAACATTTCGTTGAAGAACAAGAACAGTATCATATAGTAATGATATGTATTATACATAAAATTTTAGCTCAAACATCGGGTATAACTCTTTTTTGTTAATCTTGTCACTGTTAAAGGCACAAATTGATTTCGCTATATTACCAATACTTTTCTAATTTGTCACTTTAAGTACGTTTAAAAATAGTTGAACTAAAACAACATGCTGTTTGGCGCTATAATCATGGATCACAATCTTTTCTTTTTAAATTTTAATGTCATATGTTTTTGTTTATTTGTAGGTGCAGACAAACTTGTAGCACCGATAATAAGTAGGCAGTAGTAAAATAGACTTTCATAAAGTCAATTTAAATGGGAAACTCTTATAAAATTTTAGAATTGATTTGATATGCTTTATAAAAGTGATATTGAAGCAACTTCTGTCGACAGACGATCATGATGACGATTACATTAAAAATATAATGGGTACCGTTTTTTAGTCACACAAAATTGTTTTGTTCATAGGCTTTTTCATTCATTAGCTTCAATAACAAGCGCCACCAGTTAAGTAAAAATCACCGTTCTGTTGACCCATTTGGTGTAGGCACAAACGAGTTTGATGATTTCTTGAAAAAACCCAGCGTATCTAATGTCTTTACTGATCGTCGCACTAGTTCATCCTTGTACTTCCATATAGTTTTATCTTCGACTGAATTTTCTCGATATTGTTCACAAGATTTCAGCAAAGTCTTTACACAATCTGCGCGATAGTGCTGTAATTGGGCGTCTTCTGTGTCCACTGGATAGGATTTGCAAACGCCACCTAAACAAGCCAACGGAAAGTGATTGTGCAGAGTTAGCACCTTTTCAGGATTATGAAAGCATTTGATATACTGATTTGGCTTGGTGTAGTTTTTCGCTCTATGAACATGCTGCAACATATGCATGTACTTCGGTATATCCTTGTGCCAGCCATGATCATGTTGATGATCATCGAGAAAATACACATTACGAAAATTATAGCTTGCATAGCCTTCGGGTTTTATTTTCTTAGCTTTCGGGATTACACGTTTCATCAATTCCATCCATGAGCTATCCTCATTTTTCGGCATAATGACTTCGTCGATGTCCAATAGAGCTATGTAATCATAGCGATAGATATTCTTATACAGACAGTCGTTATAGGGTATAACTTCATTTTGTCGTTTGTGATTAGTTTTCTTCGTCAGGTAAAGATGTTGGAAGCCAGGAACATTGGGTTGACCCCCGGGCAAGGTCAGTGGAATTACTTGAACTATACCCTCTTGCTCATAGTGGTTTAGGACTTTTGAAATATTCGGATGAACTTGTAAATTATAAAAAAATATTTTATCAGCTCCAAGAATATTCAACATCTCAATCCATTCAATAAGCCGAACTGATAGGTCATCATACAGAAAATCTAGGCCCTTGACGCAAACCGCAAATCCTTTTTTGTGATCATCCGGAGGCCGATTGTAAATTACTCGTAAATTATTTGTGGCAGTGTCACATTCTATCTCAACCATAGATACTGATGATGGGACAATTCCATGAAATGGTTTTGGAATTTGACAAGCAATCAAATATGGCTGGTAAATACCCTGCTTATAATTGCCCCATTTATTATACCAAATATATTTGTATTCGAATGTCTTAACTATGAATGGTTCCTTCTGTCCGTCAAACCAAAATTGGCAAAATGTTTTTATTTTCGGTTCAATGCGATTAATCATTCCTAAAATGCGAACAGTTGGCCCAAGCAATGAACTCTTACGTATGTCATAGTATGCACCAAATAGTTGGAATGTTCCGTTCGAAGTTCTCATTGTCTGCCAATAGATATTGTTGAATTCTAGCTCAAATATTGAAGGATACTTGGCACACGTTGAGGATTTCTGTTGCAAGAAGTTTTTGTTTTTGCTCCAATATGCTATAGGAAGCGATGGAATGCGGGATTCTACATCTCGGACAAGTTGCTCATCGTCCATTGCTACAATTATAAAGGAAAATTAAATTATAAGTAAAATACAATTGTAAATAGATATTGGTTTATAAAAAGTGATCGCGTAACAATAATGCATAATGGAGGAGGGAAAATTAAGAGGGTTCCGGGTGTGTTTACAATTTGTGTAATACATTTGTGAAGCGTGAATTCATTTGACCAAATGGAGTAGTGTCATTGTAAAGTATAGAATCTTCGTTAAACGAATTTACGGATTAAATATCCAATAATTTTTTGTTTTTTCATAGAAATTCGGGTATGAGAACAGTGAAAACGGCTATTTTTCAAATCGAATATTGTGAGAGCAAAAAGCTTTAGCCCTAGTTTATTCCAAAAGAGAATACCATTCAACATTTTAACACTGAGAAATTTGATTTTTCTGTTGGGTCCTTTCTGATTAACATTTAATTTATTCGTTCAATTATATTTATGTATGGATACTAGCTGGCGCTGTTGTTCGTTGTTCTGCCTAAAATAATTATTTTGTTCTTAAATTTCTTTCGAAATTTGTTTCAAATACATACGGTAAGAATTTTTTCAATAAGAATGAAATTAAACTCATTAGTACGTTATTTTAAATTGCCCAACATTTTATTGAACACCTTCCGCGTTCATGTATGTTTGCTGTATGTTAATGATTCAACTTTCAAAATTAAATTATGTGGAGGACCTGGTAAATTGATTTAAATTAAAATGACAGATTTGCTTCAAACCTACTTTGAAAGTAGATAATTATGATACCGATATCAATATTTTTTTTTTGATAAAATTGATTGTTGATATCACCTCGAATGTTTTGTAAACACATCTTCTCTAGAATGCACAATGTTGAAAATACTATAAGGCAACTTGATTGCCTAGCTTATTAAATATATACAGTCGACTCCCTCTAAGTCGAACTTTCACGGGATATCAAAACTAGTTCGAGTTAGAGGGAGTTTTAGAAAAATTCGAGTTAAAGAGATTTTTTTTTTATGATTTATTGAATTAAATAACAAATAAAATAAATAAATAAAATAAGTAAAATAAATAAAGCTAAGCTTCTTGCTTTTATCGCTCATTAATTCATAATTATGTAATATAAACAAATATTTTTTCAACTTAATTATTTAAAAAAATTGTAATTGTAATTTGTAATGTATTGCAATTGGAATCTCACCGCCACGTTCCCCTTTTCTTTTCCAATACACAGACCCACAATGATTTAAGAGAACTTCAGTGATATAGTTTTACTGCCTTCAAATAAAGCACAAAATGTTTGGAAGTTAGAATGGATCCAACCAACAAATGCTTTTTTTATTACCTTCCAATTTTTTTATGAATACTCGTATCATTTTGGGAAGAGATTTTTATGTTTGATAATATTGTAAATTGCAGGTATAGCACACTGACATAACGATGACGGTGCAGATGATGCAACATAGAGAATGTGTGCTTGATGTTTTCATAAGAATTACAAACAATAACGAGGTGCGATTTGAGAGATTTTTTTTTGGCAAAAGAAAAAAAATTCGACTCAGAGGGGGATCTTATAGAAACAAAATTCAAATGTTACTTACTCTAAAGAAATATGTCATCAGAAAAATCTCTGGAAAACATCGCCGACATAAAAGTTTTGAACTTTTCTGCAATCTGAAAGTGCTTCCGGTTAGGCATCTCTATTGTTTTAAGGTGTTAAAGGCTTTCTTTTTGAGATCGGGAAATCTTAATTTTAGATTAGTTTCTAGTTATAATCTTCGTGGTAACTTTTTAAATCTTGTGAGTGTACCTGTCTTTCGCACCACCGCTTTTCGTAACTTTTATTCAGTCTTTTCTTGTCGTCTCTTTAATAAACTTCCCCTTTCTATCAGATTACTTAGTACTTCTGGAATGTTTGTAAAACGTATAAAAGAATGGCTTGAACATTTTGATCACGCTGGTATTGAATCTGTCTTCTCTGATGTTTTGGTTTAATAATTGTTTATTCTTTGTTTTTGGAAAAATACTGTAAAAATATATTATTTTAACCAATCTCTTCATCCTTTTATTAGGTGTATATCTAACAGCTTTTGTTAACAATTATTTTCTTTATAAGTAACTACATTTCTTAATTCCTTATTTGAACTATGTTGTTGTATTGGGTCACCCCACCCTTATGAATTTTTTGAGTTTTTATGCTTATAGTGGCATTTGACACTATTTTTAGTACCTTAGTACTCGTATTATAAAAATATAAAATGTCATTAATTTCCTTAAGTTATATTAATTTAATTTTTTTTTCTGCTTTATTGTATAATGATTTTAAAGGGAAATAAACTTGTATCTATCTAAAAAAAAAAAAAAGGAAATAGGTCAATAATCAAGAATGTGTTCGAGTTAGAGGGAACTTCGACTTAGAGGGAGTTCGACTTAGAGAGAGTCGACTGTACATTTAATTTGTTTTCTCCGAAATCAAGCAATTGCTATCACTGTGATATGTATCGTTTTATTTCCTTTTTACTGTCCGTACTGGTCATAAGGTATCATGAAATACCAAAAATAACTTGCAGTCAGATGCAGAGTTAAACATAATCGACATCGCGAATCTTATACAAATATGATAAGAAATAATTTTATAGGCCATTACGGATCGAAGAGAGCCTAAACCTTATGACTGACAACTCTCAACTCAATCGAGTTGATCTACAGTTTTTCGCCGATTCCAAACGGCTAATGGGCAGCACTTTTCATCTCAAGAGATGTACTTGGAATATTTGTCACTTCCTTGCAAAAAACAGTACACACCAGTGGCGTGGCGTCCATATAACACGATTCCTATCGTCTTCCCTTTTATAAAATCCACATATAACACAATCTAACAAATAAACATCGAATAATTAAGTTTTCCATTCTGCTTCTCGTTTGTATCTTATAGTTTATCCGAACACATTCCACAATCCACAACCAACATTAACCAAGAGAGTCACAAAAATACCCTGACATAAACTTTTCAATCACCGTCTTATTTATTTGTTTTATATCCCTTTCTTCCCCAAGCATTGTGTTTCGGATCCTCTTTGTTCAACATCCGCGAAAAATAAGACGCTACATTCCGTCTTATAAAATTTTCGATGTATACCAGTAGGAGTTGGAATTATTTGTATTTTATTCTCCCTTTAGCAATTAGCATTGCATTTCAGTAGGAAGATAATACATTGCAGGAGTTCAGGTGCTCGCCTTTTTTCAACCTTGTGTGAGAAATAAGACGGTGTTCTTCGACTTATTTGTTTTTTTTTTCTTTAATACATTCATATGTCATATACATATGTAAATATAAATATGGCATGTGGGTATTGTTGATTCTTGATTTTGAATTTGATGTTGATTTGCATGCTAAGCTAATGTAAAATGCTTTCATTTTTCTCTCTCGTGATAGTTTATAATATACACGAAACACGATTGATATTTTAGCAAATTTACTGTGATAATTTTGAATTATGAAATAAATCATGGTAGAATATATGGCAATTTGTCAGCAGTGTAAATTTAGCATATCGCTGAAGAACACTTCTGGTCAAATAAAATGCATTTGTTTTTTTTTTTAATAGGAATTTAAATTTGGATTCAACTGGCATTCAATAAAAGACTGTGTTGCACAGGTTCAATAACTTCAAATAAATTGAAAAGCCAATTTGAACTTAATTAAAAATAGTGAAAAGTTAGATGTTAAAGTGAAGATTTAATTCCTTTTATTATCCACTAAATTGATAAGAAAAATTGGCTTCTTAATTTAAGTGCAGTGCTAGATTTTGTTTTTTGTCTTTGATAAATGTAGATTGCTGTTTAACAGATTACCTATCGGAGAAACCAAAGAATTTTAGTAAGGATAGTTGATAGTTTATATTTTATCCTTTTTTCCTTTACACACCATGGATTTCGATCCCAGATCGAAATTTTTTGTTTAGTGTGCGTGTTTCATGAATACATGTAAATCCCTCTTGATACATAGTATCGCGGCTGTTATTAAATCTGAAATTAAAACAGAAATCATAGAAGCCCGGTTCGTGTCGATTATGATCGACGAAACATCAGATTTAAGTCATAGTGAAGGGTTCCTACTGTAAATATCATACAGGAAGACCGGGGCAAGAAAAGATACGGCTTTACAAATGGCGAACATTGGTTGGATGACTTTCAAAAAGAAACTATATTTTGAAAACGAAGCTCTTAAGCTCACATGCTGTAAATACACTAAACAGTTCTGGTCTGAAGTATATTAGCTTAAGATTCAATTAGACGCTACGACACTTATGAACAATTATTGAAAGATATTGAGCCAACAACAAATAAACCATTTACTTACTCGCATAAGATATTCGAAAAAAAGTTTTAAAATAAAAACTGAAAAACGGAAAAACCAGGAGTAGATGGGATATCAATAAATTATTTACGATTTTTAACAAAATGTTGAAAAGTGTTGTAATACCAACACAATTCAATAAACAATTATATTCATTTCCATTAAAAGGAAATTTATCTGACCAAATTATGGAGGAATATGCTTTCTGAATTCTTCATACATTGAACTGAAATCTCGGAATGGGTAGAAAAAACAATGGGACTAGGGCAATAATGCACGCTAAGCTGGAATTTTTTTTTGCCATGTACATCAATGACCTGCAACCGGAGGCAAAGAGATAGACGGAGTTTAGATAAAGGCTCTTCTGGGAAGCTAATGAATAATTGTCTTGATTCGTAATGCCAATTTTGGAATCTTACAATATCTCAGTGAACAGCCTACCGAAATTACGGAATCATACAGAAAATCAAACATGCAAGGAACATTTTGGAAAAGCAAAAAGTGCATAGTCCGCAACCTAGCAAAGATATTTTTCAAATCGCTAAGTTGAACATAGCATCAAATATGAGGCTTTCAAGCAGTATCTGAATTTGTGTTGTTGTACGCAGCATAAACTTGGGGATGCTGCCAGTACGAATCAGTGGAGAAATTGATGAGAAACTACATCAGGAGATATTTGAATCAACACAACGCCCAACTATTTATGGTAAACATAGAACCAGGATTATCACCACTTTTATAAAAATTTTAAAACTTCACGCGGAATATGTTATTAAAATTATAGAATTGTAGGAATTTAGCAAAAGCTAGACCAACTTCCAAAATACTGGCGAATCCCAGAAATAATTATTTAATTACCTCTTGTACCTAGTTGAATCATGAAGCAAAAAATTTAAAAATTACCTTATAAAATAATATAGTCTGACCACTTTATTACACATCAAAATCAATGGTGATTAGAGCAAAAGTATATAAGAAATCAGCTGTGAATAGACATTCTTTCTGAGGATATTTAAAGAGATTTATATTATATTGCATTTGCATTTAATTAAGGACAGGTCCTTCTGTCAGAACAAGAGAACAATACACATTTTACAGTTCTTAGTTTGCGACTTAGCAATTCACATTCCCCAATTTTATTTTTAATTCTAAAGAGTTTTATAATTGGCTTTATATTCAATTACTGATGCCAAATCATCGTGGCAAGTAACACGATTGCGCAGCAAGTCCAAATGATAAATCGTCATCGTCAAAATGGGTGTTCGTAACTGCAAACATTTCCCCTATTTTACGGTAGACGTGGTTTCCTATCACAGTCGGTTCTTCAACTTTGGGTGGCCAACCGACGACCGGTTCGGTTATCAATCAGCCAACATTCATACGATAAAAAAACGCAAGATTAGCCGAGAACATAGCCGCGGTCCGTGAAAGTGTACAACAGAACTCGAGGCAGTCGATTCCTCGCCCTGCACAAGAACTCGGTCTATCGCAGACTGTATAAGATCCAATTGAAGAAGAAGTTTAAAGTTCGCGACCCTTTTGTTAACTGTGCGTTTGGAAAAGGATCCCAATTTTGGTCGAAAATTATCTTTACCCTCAAATTCAGCTGAGGAAGTAACAATGAAAATGTTATATACTTCTCGGATCCGGTGGGTATTTGAACAGTGTCATATTTTATATATAATGACCTTTCAAATAAAAAGAAATTTGTTAATACCTTACATACAAATTTCTATTTCAATATCTACCCGTCCTTAATGAAAAACACGTTATTTAATATTTTAAATTGGCAAAATTTAACAAGTATTATATTATGTAAATCTGACTTGGGGCAAAGGTGTTTATTTTATTTCCTTTGAAAGCACTTCTGCAAAACGTGTATATGTATGTACATAATTAACTTTTATAAAAACTATTATCAATTTATAAAGTTATAAGGTGATCAGTTTCTTAATTAATTATGTTATTTGTCTTTTAATATTATATCTACTATTTATATTTGCCGCTTTGGGCCCGATCTCAAGGGGCCTTATGATGATTCACCCCTGAGTTTGTTGGACTGTCATGACATTAACTCTTTTCATGAAAAGTGGTTCTCATCTTAGCTCTTACGAGTAGCCATTTGAGCTCGGCAGATAATTGGAGGTAGTCTTGGTTACTGCTAACACGATAACAGAAATGTTTTTCACGAGGAATTTTACATTATTGAGTATTCGTCGTAAAATTAGCTTTTATGGTAACGAAATTTTATATGCATAGCTAAAAAAAACCGAGTCCTGTGCTATTCCTAGCTTTACTGTGTGAATTTATGTATGTTACAAGCGATAGATATACATATTTAGGAAAGCTCGTAAAAGTTATTGAGATGTAAAAACTTAGATAGTGAAATATATGTAAATATCTAATGTAATTGTTATGATGGAAATCTCCATAAGATTATCAAAAAAAATTGAAAGAATTGTTAAAAAATTTTAATGACATACCAGTTCTGTTATCAACCAGAATTTCAGACGGGTCAAATCGGTCTGTTGTGGTAGAGGTAGGATCCACTCCATACTTATTCTCCTTTTGTAGAAGAATTCGACCATTTATTGGCACTGAAACATACTCCTGTGACACCATTTGACCATCATGGATTTTAAATAGTCCCAACATCACGAACGACCACACGCAAAGTGTGAATAGTATTTTAAATATTATTTTTGAACCTGGCATTTTGGAACTCTTCTATGTTTTATTTTCGGCCTTTGTTTTTTAAATGATCTTTATTCGTGTGCAAAGATAATATTTGATGCAGTCTGGAATTAAAGAAAATGCAAACATAAGTTGTTATATAAGAGAAATGCATAAAAATAACTACATAATATAGGTCAAATACGTGAAAGATAGCACGTGGCAACAGATGCCGCACCACGCTAAAATCATATTTAGGTTAGGTTTTTGTTTTTAAATTTTGTATAATATGAAGAAATGAAATGGTTGATTAAAAAAAATAACGGGAAACCAATCTGTTCTGAGTTCTGCTATATTTCTATTGGTGAACATCTTACAATACAAATCACATAATCGATGCATAATAATTTAAGTCAAAGTGACACAGTTCGTAAGATATACATATAAAAACGGGTCTTTATCGATCTTCTCACGACCCATTACGTCTACCTATATAAGAATAATTGCAAGAATTACAATTCGAAAATAAAAAAAAATAAATCGGTTTTTATTGACTTATGAAGAATAACTTACTTCAGCAATTTACTAAATTAAACATTTATAGTAGTTGTTGTGTGCGATAAATTACCATTTACAGTATCCCTTTTCGAATTTTCAAAGATGAGAAATTTTTTAAAAACATGTTGGAGCCATATGTACGAGAAAGTTTTTGAAACTGATTTTAATTCGAAAAATGTAGTGGAGTAAATTGGTGATGTAAGTTCTAAATAAAAAAATAATTGTAGATCAGTGAATACTTTTATTTACAAAAAACAGATACAAACATTTAAAAGAAATATTCAAGAGTATTGATATGTAAGAAAATATAAGAAACCTACATTCAAGGACTAATGTTCATTTTATATTGAAATACATTGAATAAATACCAGTTCATTTAATGTAATATTTTTTCCTAAATATATGTACATATAACGAACAACAATTCGTGAATGAATCATATTTTTCAGATCCCTGCAGATTTGATTCGATCATATAAATGAATTTTATTTCAAAGGAAATAAAAGACAAGGTTCGCCATTGAATAAAATAATAAATAAAATTTCTCTTTTGACTTTTTGGCGAGAAAAATAAACTTGTTTTCCAGGAAGGTCTTCCGGTGACCTTTTGATTTTTTCGGTATGAGGGAACCCACTGAAACACATTTTTATGCATCACAAAAATATATACAGAGGAATTTGCACCAATGAAGCCTTACCCAAGCAACAATTTTTAGCCCTGGCTCCAGAATAACCGAGGTTACAAAAAAACCTAAGATAACTCTGGTCATAGTGGGGCTAGAAATGAGATACTTTATTACTTTAGTATGCTATACGGTAAAAACAAACCAAAAACTATCCTAAGGTTGATTTCGGTAAAATTTTCTCTCTTGCACAACTTTTTGATCATATATTGGTTTGAAAAATTCCAAATTTAAACTGGTGATAATATTTGGATATTTTTTAACCCTTTTAAACCCAAATCGTCATTTTTCTGGTTCGAAAATAACTATTTTTAAATCTAGGTTTAATTTGAGTACATTTATCACTTTTTCCTAGCCTTTAAGTAAAAATAGGTTATAATATAACTTTTTTTTCTTATGAGAAAAGTTATATAGTGGCTAAAAATAAACCAATTTTATGCAAGTTTTCAGTAAGTCCTTAAATAACTTTTTTTTTACTGTTAGAGTTACATATTGGTTGAAATTCAACCCATTTTATATTTTTTTCCGCATAAAAAGTTTCATATAGGTTGAAAAGTAACCAATTTTATATAAAGTTCTGAGTAGGTCGTTTAATAATCATTTTAAAACATAAAAGTTATGTATTGGATGCAAATAAACCAATTGAATACTTAGTTAGTTTCGATTTATTCGGTAAAAAAAGTTATTTACAATTTACTGTAAATTTAGGATAAATTGTAGTTTATTTGGATCCAATTTTATGCTTTGTCGATAAAGAAAAAGTTATTAACCCCAGGTTTACATTAAGTTATTAAAGAGCATTTTTTAAACTTATAGGTTGCAAATAAACCAAATCCAGATTTAATCTTTAACCCCAGCAACAACCACCACGCTCATCTTTATGGCTCGTCATTGTTTTCTTGTTCTCATATCGGTTGGTTGAGTTTTATTTCGTACGCGAGCGTGATAATTAAAAATTAAAAAAGTTAAGTGTTTTTCTTGGTTTTTTCTTTCAAGTGAACATTTTGATTGGTAAGGCATTTTTTAATAATAATATTTGCATAGTTTGTAGTGTGTTTAAAAATTATGAATAAGGATAGCAAAAAGTGTGATGTTTGGTTTTTTCCACTGCTTATTCATAGTTCAAAAAAACAGGTAAATATTCTTTTTATAAAAATAATATTGTACATGTGTTCGTTTACAGGCTGATCTTCTTTTTATTCAAACATTCTTATTAATTTTTTATTCTTTTTTCTATTTTCACCACCACTTAGGCTGGCTGCTAACAAATCTTTGTTGTAAGTTCCATAAAAAAAAATGTAAGTTAAACAAAATTTCAATTTTATTTTTATTTTTAAACTAGAAACGAGTCATTATCATCAAAGCAAACCTCATCAACTGACACCACTGCCATCACTACACAAACATCGATATTATTACTTCCAATTTTGCCTAATTTTTTTTTCTAATTGAATCGTTTATTTTCAAAATAGACATGTTCATCTTCAAAATTTTGCATTATGGTTACAAAAACTTTTGATTTTTCTTAAAACGTCATTACTTATGTATTTTTTGAAGATGTGACATTTCATGTTTTGAAAATAAACGACTCAATTATCCACCCAGTGTTATAGATACTTTATATTTATATAATAATAGTATTAGGTGTCTCTATATTTTACTATTAAGTTATAGTTTTTAGTTACTCGTATATACTATTAAAGTTAACAAACTTTTTAAATAAAATTTAATAATATTCATTATAAATATCACTTGTACTGTTTTATTTTTTAAAAAGATTTTTTTTTTCAGCTGGGAAGCAAATATTTGAGAAGAGTTTCAAAATAACCATATATCGTGGTTTGGAGAAAACTCATAATTTCAGGGTTCGTACAAACCGTAGGTAAACGGTTATAAAAAGGCGTCAAAATAACTTTTAAGGCTTATTACAGGTTATAAAATAGCCACCAAAATAACTTTTTGAGCATAATACAGGTTATTTAAAATCGTTGCAAATTAACGTCCTAGTAGCGTTTTAAAATAACCAATTATTGTGCATATTACAGGTTTTCTAAAGGCGTTATACAAACGGTTTTAAATGACCTAATAAAAGCGTTTAAAAGATACGTTCAAAAATCGTTCAGAAATAACCGAAGTTATTTTGTTACTGACCATTTTCGGTTATGGAGATGCTTCTGGAACGGTTTTTGAACGGCTTTTTAACCAATTTGTAACCCCTTGGTTTGTAAAGCTTGAGTTCAAAGCCGGTTATTAAACCGCTTTCAAACCACAAATTGTTGATTGGGTAGGTTCTGTTTAAGTTTCGAAGTTCTCATAATTCGGTATTTCTTCCCAATTTATATTTTGTTAAGTTTTTATTAAAACACTTTTTTAAGGTTATGATTTTTAATGAAATCATATACATATAAGCCTATTGTTAAGTTTCATTTGACAAATATTTCGTTTCTGGTGTATTTTTACAACAGATTTAGTTTCCAAAATACATGGCATGTCTATCGATATAAGATTGAATATTAAAAGACGTTCTTAGCACAGATACAAATTTTTTTGTTGAGTAAGTTGGTACATGTTGAGCATATTCTAACTAACAAAAATGTTTAACCTACATTTTATGAATAATTATATACGTATAACCTCCTTTTTTCTAAGCATAAACTGATTCCATCCATAATGTAATGTGACCTCAATTTAAAAAGAACACTACGTGCAAAGAAGATATAAACATTAATGCTCAATCAAAAATATATTCCACTCCCTTTCAATAAATAAACTAGTCTTTTGTAGATTAATTTATGCAGTTTATTTTACTGGATGTTCTCTGCGTCTTGTTTCAGTTGTATCTTTTTTATTCTTGAATTCCTAAGCGCTGTTTATCTGATTCTTTTAAAAAGTGATGATTTTAGTAAATTTTTATATGATTTCTATTCCACTGTAGAATTTGTATGGTCAACCTGTTTGTTTCATTAAATTCTATCAGTGATTGATTTTCGTTAATAATGTACATATCTAATTAAGGAGTGGCAGACACTTACAGATTCCTGACTTTCCACAAAACAATACAAAAATTAAAAAAATACGAACCAGACTCATACAAAAATATCAGATTTTGACACATAATATCTTGCAATGAATTCTTTCTTAAGAGCTTACCACATTAGATCATATACGCTTAGACCCATTTACATAAAGTCAGGATTATGATTAAAATTTTGTACACAGACTACCTAATGTATCTAACAATTATTCAGTCTATTATATTATAGGTACAATTTTTATTTGGCATTCTCAAAAGCACATACCAACTTGCCGTAACAGTTAAAGTGATTTAATATATTTTGTTTACTTTGGCTCAATAAATTTTAAAAGTGAAATTATTGTTTTGTAATATTTTAGTTTTCAATTTCTTAAGATACAAATTAATACTAATATTTAAATTATCTGTTTTTTTATTTAGAATAAAGTATAAAATAAATCTTCATCCAACAATAAAGTGCAAAACATAGTTATTCGTCGAGCAAGAGTTTAGAGTATTCCTGGGCTCACAGGAATCTATTCTCCGACTATGACTACAAAATGAGGTTCCGATTTTCCAAAAGCATCTGTAGGTCAGTTGCTGAATTTGTTTGGTCGTCATTTAGAACCGATAAAAATCCGTCAGTGCAATAAATAAAGTGGTTATTACTTAAGTATTTTATGCCACAAAATCTTTCCAAATATATTTGATTTTGCATTTCGTTTGTTTTTTTTGTTGCATTTCTTGACATTTGTTTCAACACATAATGCTTTCTCATTTTTTCTCATGCATTTCGCTTGTTAAAAGAAAGAATCAATTTCATTTTTACAGGGATGTGAAGAGAACTCAACAGGTGTGTTTTATTCATTGCTGCGTAGCCAGCGCAGCATTCAAGTGCCAGTAAAACGATCAAACTCACTCCGTATGTCAATTTCAATTTATATTTCAATGTTTGCCATTATTATAGAAAATATCAAAATCTGATGTCAAAACAAGTATGTACATATGTTTAATTCTAAAATTTAATGCATAGCGCCATTTTCATTTCAATAATTTAAAGTTCTATCACCAGCACAACGGTCATATTTTTACTGGCTTCTTTTTCACCAGCAATCAAATTGTTGTTGTTTGTCGAGGGAAATTTTGCTACGCTAGCTATGCAGCAGTGAATAAACACACCTAATTTTAACAAACAATTCCCTAAAATTTCCCTTTTATAGATTGGTGAAACTCGAAAGATTTAAGAGTCTGATAAAATTTAAGAGGGTTTTTGATAAAAGTGCTTTTAGTGTTTGTTTATGAAATCGGCCATAAGAATGTAACTGATTATTGGGCTGTCCTAGGAAATAAAACGTAATTGAAAAACCTAAAAATTGTTCTTTTGCTAATGGGATCAGAGCCGAGGTCCTTTAAATTATTTTTTTTTTTGTAACAAGGATACAAAATCTTTTACTTCTATAATAGTATATTTTAATAGCTTTAATATTTTAATATATCTTGCTTACATTGATTTGTTTGTGACCCATTAATTGCAATAAGATGCATTTCCTTAAATACCCACAATTCATTCCAAACACAAACACTTATGTCCCTTTTTGCCTGTGGGAATTTGGTATTTTGATTTAATATTCTTTTTGATATCATCAACTTTATCCCCTCAGAAGTTAGTAGAGGTTCTTAAGGCTGGCGTTATCAATGGCAGTTGATGGAAGTCAGAATCCTGGACGAGGTGAACGATGTTATCGTTAAGAACGGGCAACCGCCTCTCTTCGGTAATCTCAGAACCGTCCACGGATTCAAGATGCTGACTTACGAAGACGACAACACTCTCGTGTGGCTGCAGGACTTCGTAACAACGATAGCTCCCTGGCTTAATACTAACCTTCGACTTATAGGGCTTAAGGAAATAAAACCCCTTAATAGACCCAAAGCGAAGATGATGATGCGAGGACCGACCATTCCTAGGGACCGCATTGAGAGGTACCTGCAATCCCTAAATACTGATCAGCTCAGTGAGAACTGGAAAGTGCTTGAGATGGGGGAGCAGACGAAGGACAGAACAGAAGTGGTTGTGCAGCTCAGTCACAAGTCTCTACCGCAGGAAAATTGGCTTCAAGGTTCGCATCGGGATAAACCGGTGTAAACTGCGGTTAATATCCAACAAGAACAACCAAGTAAGTAAGCGGCGGGAGGTTATTAATAAATTATGAACATGAAAGTAGTCTACCTCATGGAGAGTAAACAAATAGACATCGCCCTTATTTAGAAACCCTGGATCGCAGGTGGCAAAATTAGGGGCTTGCACTCAAAAGGACTTACACTGTTCAAAACTGCGCAAGTGGTAGCAAACAGTAATTTTAGAACTTGTATTGTAGCTAAGAAACAGCTAGAGCGGATCGGGCTCCCACCACTCATCCTGGCATCTTGCTATATGCCATATGACGGGACGGAGGGACCACCTGCAGATCTAACAGTCCAGCTTGTAGAGGGAGCAGCAATTAAAGGATGCGACATGGTTCTAGGATGTGATGCTAACTCACATCATGCTCAATGGGCAAGTACCGACACCAACAGTAGAGGTGAGTCTCTTTTTGAATTTATTATAGAACATAACTTACTGGTAGCAAATAGGGGCAATGAGCCCACTTTTGTTATAGAAAATAGAGAAGAAGTGATCGATATAACTGTTACTAATAACTCAGATACAGTTTCAATCGACCAATGGAATGTTCTCAAAGAAGAATCATTCTCAGACCACAAGCTTATAGGCTTCTTGATAGGTGATACAGTGGAAACCTTATAGGAATTTCCGAAATACTAACTGGGATCTCTTTAATAGGGAATTAGAGAATCAAAAATCTCAATAACACTGTGATTTAAGAACCCAAGCATATTGATCAAGCATCTGAAGAACTAAGGTGATTCTAAGTAATGCCTTCGAGAAAGGTTGTCCACTAAAACATATAGGGAAGAGAAAAAAGAAACCACCCTGGTGGACGGTAGAACTCGGTAACTTGAGAAAAGAAACGAGAAGGCTTTTCAATGCTGCCAAAAACACTAGAAATGAGAATGACTGGGAAGTATATAAAACCAGTAGGCAAAAATTTAAAGCAGAAACGCAACGAGCGAAACGAAGCTCATGGAGAACTTTTTGCAGTGAAATCGAGGGGACAAACGAATCGGCTAGATAAGGGAAAATTCTTTCCAAGGATTCAATCCTTCTAGGATCTCTTTAAACGCCCACTGGGTGCTGAACAGAATCCTGCAATGAGACTCTTGAGCACCTGATAAACACTCACTTCCCGGCTTGCGGGTCAAATGACAGCAACCCGGAAACAGAGTCCTACATGGAACACATTGTACCATCGGATATTAAAACGGATGAAAAGATCAGATGGACAATCCATTCCTTTTTTCCGTATAAATCTCCTGGCCTTGATGGCATCTTCCCAATGATGCTACAGAAAAGCGAAATCCAAATAATACCGCTCCTGAAAAATATATTCCTTAACAGTTTAAAATGTCATACAGAAGCAAAAGATTTCAGACCAATTAGTCTGACATCGTTTATTCTTAAAACGTTTGAAAGACTGTTAGACCTACATATTCGTGACACTCTGAAACTGGTTGATCTATCCCCAGCTCAACACGCCTACACAAAGGGGAAGAGTGTAGAAACGGCACTTCACAGCGTCGTTAGCACGATTGAGAAGACAATGAGCGACAAGGAATATACCCTTGCTGCGTTTCTTGATATTGAAGGAGCTTTCAATAACGTGAACAATAAAGCAGTAAAGGCAGCTCTAGTAAACAATAAAATCGATAATTCGATAATACGTTAGGTTATGTGCATGTTAAAGAACAAGCAAATTAACTCGGAACTGGCAGGGATACAGATGAGAATATCAACATCCAGAGACACCCCACAGGGGGGAGTTCTCTCACCACTCCTTTGGGTTCTGGTTATGAACACAATCCTCATTAATCTGAAACATTGTGGAGTAAAGGTAGTAGCCTACGCTGATGATCTTGCGTTATTAGCCACAGGTAAATTTTTACCCACTATCAGCGAACAGATCGAATACGCCCTTTCTAAGGTTAGTAGATGGACTAGAAAGTGCGGCCGGATAGTTAACCCCTCAAAAACAGAATTAGTCCTTTTTACAAATAAGAGGAAAATACCAAGCTTCAGAATACCTTCAATTGAAGGCACCCCGCTGAAGATTTCAGATCATGCAAAGTATCTTGGTGTGATTCTAGATAGGAAATTAAACTGGAGTCTTAACACTAAGGAAAGAGCGAAAAAAGGAATGATTGCATTCTACTCCCGTAACAGAATCTTTGGTACATCCTGGGGACTAGCCCAAAAATTATCAGGTGGATGTATTTGGCGATAATCAGATCAATACTAAATTATGGTTATTTGGTATGGTGGAATGCAACGGAAAAAAGCACGAACCTCAAAACTCTGACAAAAATACAGAGACTTGCGTGCATTGGAATTGCGGGTACCAACAGCAGGGTTAGAGGCGATACTCAACCTGATACTGGAAAAACAGTACAATAGGACATGCTCAAATTCTTCAGAAATATTTGGGTGATAGTATCATTAAAGATTATACAACACCCGAACTTGACTTTTATAAACCATTCCAAACTGCCTTTCCAAGCAGAGAAGAATGGCTGAACAACCAACCCTACGCCAGTGAATCAGCAATAGCAACAGAGGCGTATTTAAGGATATGGCGCCCCGGTCTGATAAATTTTGCCGCCCTTTAGAACAATGAAAATAGAGTTATAAAAAATAATAACACAAAAACACAAAATGCATAATATTGCATGTTTTCAATTTTTTTTTTCTGTGTGTATATTGTTTACAAAATTCATTAACAATAGATTTGTTATCTAAATTTTATCTCAGTTTAGCTTCTATATTTAATAAAGCTAAGCTATCAAGGCATTCTTCGCAAATGCGAGACCTTAAATACGGAAAACGATCTTTCTGCACTACAATTTGTCACTGCAGTGCACAAGTATATTCTTAAGGAAACCTCAACATATGGAAATGCTTTCTTCAATTCTTTTTCCCTTATATGAAGGTTAAGCTGTTTATAATTTCTGAAGAGTGTTTGCATTTTTTCGAATTGCTTCTTCACTCATGTGATCAAGCTTAGATACAAAAATTAAACCATTTGTTATTCCTTCATAGGAGGAATTTCTTTTCTTCAGTGCACTCAGTAATTGGTCGCAAATAGGAATAAATGTATATTTTGAAATTTTCACCTTTTTTGATCCATTTTGTAATTTTCAGAGGTTTTGGAAGGAGATAGGAAACTCTTCAAAAACATCAAAGCATTCTCGTTTTTCTCTCATAAACAGTTTGTTTAAATTTCTTCTGAACACACCTTAAACAATGACAGTTCGTGCAAAAAACTAAGTAAACAGACCTTTTAACATCTGGAAGTATGCAAGAGGCATATGAAGTTAGCACGGTACTAAAAAGATAAAATAGGTATTTGACTATTTTAGCTTTAGTAAAATGTTAGAGATAGCATGATGATAAATCTGGTTAAAATTAGCAAAATCTTCTTTTTAACCTAGTATTATACTAAAATAGTTTTAACATCGTACTAATTCGACTAAAATTTTGCGCCAATAGTTTTTAAAATAATACATATCTTTTTATTTATCCATCATTATTAACTATTGTACAAGAAACAATCATTATATTGTTTCGTAAGTCGTTCAAAACTATTGACGAAGAGAAGGGTATTTGTATATATAGGGGATACGAGTCAGCCAAAACTAAAAAAGATTGAAACATGATTTGCTAGGTATATACAAAGAATACAATTTTGTGTGTGACCTTATGTCGAAAATCCGGCTTGATGGATTTTTATAATTTTTTTTTTTAATAAAAAGGGACTCTTTGTACATGGTTTAAAAACAAAAAAATTAAGATCCTTCCAGACAAAGTTTTTCTAGCCCATTTTTTTTTTGATAATGTTTTCGTTTCATTGGAATTTGTTCCAAAGAATAGGTACATGTCTGTAAATATTTTTATTATGAATTTTCATTATAGATTAGATTAGATAGGCCGTCTGCCGTTAAACAAAATTTAACTAACAGAGAGATAAATATATAATATATCAAATAAGAGTAACAATTCTTGTATAATGAAAGATAAATAACTTTAATGTGCATTTACAAAAAACAATGGTTGTACACAATATGGCTTTTAGTTTAGCGAAAACAAAATAAGTTTAATTAGAGATTATTATGCATTATCGTAAATAAAGATGGCAAGAGTACGATAACTTAGGCGCCAAAAAATTATAACGGTTTTTTGTAGAACAGTTCAATACAAGCATTTTTTACTATGGGAGGGGGGGGTCTATCTCCCCCCGTTTGGGCGGGAGGGGCAATTTTATAAAAAAGGTACTAAAATGGAAACAAAAATATTAAAAAATAACGGTAATACTTACAATTAAGTGTTATACTTTTTTTTAAAGCCAATACTCTGAGCTATTAGATAATTTTTAAATCAAGTCGAATCTATGCACAGTTTTTGAAAAAACGATTTTTAAACTCAAATTTTGGTGAAAAAAAACATAAAAAAAAAGTTTAAAGTTTAATTTTTCAAAACTGCAAAGTTATATATTATTATTTTTTCTAAAATTCGTTGCTCTAATATATTCTTATTCAAAAACTCAAAACTAGATGATTTTATGTCGTCTAGTTTTTGAGAAAATTGAAAATAACTAAAACTACTTTTTTATGGGATATTTGCTTTTTTTGCTTGCTTACGCATTACGGCGTATAAACAGTGAGATATGTATGGGGGGGCATGCTGCCCCCCTGCAACCCCCCTGCCTGGGCACACTATAGGATTTGGGGTAGGTGCGAGGTTGGGTGTATGCAAGGTTTCTTTTGCATTTACAGAATCTGGATTTAAAGAAACTTTGAATTTACCCTATGGTCTATATCCAATGTCTACTAAATATATATATGTACGTAGCCCAAAGTTGCACATTTAAAATGCTCAGACATTAAATTTTAATACTTTCTGAAAAATTCACATTACCTAGGTACTACTGTACGAATGCAGCAAATTTATACAATTCCTTAATTAATATGTATGTTTATTGTTTGTGTCTAACATTTTTAATGCTAATGTGGTACAGGTTATTGTTTACCAAGGTCATTCGTTATTCAACCTTTGTAAGAGTGAAGTATTTTTTTCTTTGAATAAAGAATGGCGACTAAGCATCCACTACTTCATCCTAAATTAAATAACTTTTCAATATTTCAAAAAAAATATTTCAAAAGCATCGCGTTCTTAGAAGAAATTGGTCTAATTCCAACTAAAGCGTCAACTCCCCTCCACTCCAACTCAAAAAGGTGACAAAAATTGTAAGAATACAATATTATTATTATTATTTATTCATCAACCAGAGCATATTATACTCTTACAGACTAAGATACATAAGTAAATATATAGTTACAAATTTGTAGGTGGGTATATAAAATTCAAATTACATTTAAATGATTTACATAGTTAATCTTTTATTTTAATAAATAACGTTACTTAAATTTTGCTTAGAACTAATGATTTAAAAGTTTCTCTGGTGCAATCCATATAAAAGTTAATCTTAGAGCAATAAACCCATCTATCGGCACATTTTTCCATGGGCCTCAATATTGGCTAGAGATTCGGGAGGTGCTTGCTATAATTTTTTTTGTGATCAAAATGCCTGTAAACACGGTTTTAATGCATTGAACACTGAAAAATTGACTTGACTATTTTTAAGTAACACCTGACTTACTCACAAACTGACTGACTGAGACTCGAAATGCCATGCAATTCTACCTCCTCTGGTGCATTCTTGGTAACCCTAAATGATTTGCTGTACTTTACCTACAAATGAACCACATTAACATTAATCCTCAAAATGAAATCACCGTAGTTAAATACCAAAAATCAAAAATTTCATAAAAAGTAGTTTTAGTAATTTTCGATTTTCTCAAAAACTAGAAGGGACAAAACCATTCGGTTTTTTGTGCTCGATTCAGAATTAATAGTAGCATTGACCACAAAAAGCCAATTAAGCACTTCATTTTACTATTTTGAAAAAAATTGGTCTAAACTTTTTTTTTTCATTCTTTTTAACAAAATTTTGAGTTTGCATGCAAATTTTTCAAAAACTATTGACATAAATAATTTAATTTAGATTTACGATTATAGAACAGACTTCTGCTTTCAAAATCGGTAAAGTATTTTATTGTAAGTGTTGCCGTTGTTTTTTAATATTTTTTTTTTCAATTTAAGTCATTTTTTCTAAAATCGCCCCTACCTCCTAAACGGGGCGAGATAGACCCCCCCTCCCATAGTAAAAAACGCTTGTATTTGACCCTTCTACAAAAATCCGTTATCAATTTTTGGCGCCTAAGTTATCGTACTCTCTCCATAAAGATGGATTTTAGTTTAGCTAAAACAAAGAAGAAAACATTTTTATTATAAAAAATCGTTTATAAAAAAAAAATAATAGTAAATGGTGAAAAAAGTGAGTAACATGTTACAGTGAACTCTCACAGCCGGACACTCACACTGCACTGAAAAAATTGTCATGCTTGAAAAACTCAAAAAATCTTGCCCTGTTTTGCTTGTATGTTTTGAAAGTTGAAAGTTCAATCGCTTCAAAAAAAAAATATAATTGGGTGACTTGCGCCCTTTTGCTTGTATGTTTTGAAAGTTCAATCGCTTCAAAAAATATTATTAATTGGCCAATTGCTAGGGGCCACTTGCGTCCTTCTGCCTGAATGTTTTGAAATTCCAATCGCTTCAAAAAAATATTATAAATTGGCTTGCGCCGCCCCTAGCAGCCTTGCCGCCCCGGGCTGTAGCCCTTTTAGCCCTAGGGTAAATACGCCCCTGAATAGCAATCTATACTGATGGCTCCAAAATGGACGCAGGTGTTGGTGCAGGCTTTTTCTCAGAACCTCTTGAGCTAAACAACTCACTTAGGCTCCAGATCATAGCAGTGTCTTCCAAGCGGAGGTCCTGGCAGTGACAACAGCTGCTAGACAGATATCAATGATGGCGACACCACGGGCTGATACAGTAAAACCTGCTTAAGAGAAACCCGCTTAAGAGAAAAACCCGCTTACCTGCAACACTTTTTTCATCCCCAAGTATTTTCCGACCAATTTCCCTTAAAACACTCCGCTTAAATGAAACTCGCTTAAGTGAAAAACCCGGATAACTGAAACATATTTTCAGTTAATTTTTAATATTTTTTATTAAAAAAAAACTCTCTTAAGTGAAAAAAAAAATTGAATCGAACAGAACAAAAATTTGCTAGTTTTCGTTTTTCAATAAATTATTTTTGTGTTATTTAATCGTTGTTTTATTTAAATTCTTTCAAGACAAGCCCAAAAGATAAAAACAATATTGTTTCTAGCATTAAATCTCCGCTTAATGGAATTTTTAAATCCGCTTAAGTGAAATTTTTTTTCACTTATCCGAACTCCGCTTAAGTGAAAAAAAAAATTAGACTCTGCTGGGTACCAGGACACAGCGGCATACCAGGTAATGAAAATGCCGATGAGTTGGCAAGACAGGGATCAGCGCTTCACGCTAGTCATGCAGAGATGGTGAGTATCCCACTCTGCAACATTAAACAGAAAATTTCAGATTTAATCCTTAAGAAATCCAATGAAAGGTAGGAAAGTATGGCCCTGCTTTAACAAACGGAGGACTGACCGTGGCGCGATGGATGTGTGCTCGCCTGTGAACCTCATGATCACAGGTTCGATCCCTGCCGTCGTCTATGTCGGAATAAAAATCCATTAAAAACCTTCTAAAATTGTCATCAATGGGTTGCTGGTTTACTCATTACATGTTGTTCAGGCATAACACTAACAACATGTAATTGAGTTAAACTAGTATGCCCAACAAGGATGAACACGAATAAAATAATGTGAATTATAAGCGTCATAGAAATAAGACACGGCATTCTCCGCTTTAGTTCAGCCGCCATCCCTGGAGATAAAATATCTGAAACAACAACCTTCATTCTCAGAACATCGTGCCACACATCTTTCCTATCCTTCTTTCTCTTCCTTAACTTCACGCCCGCGCTGTGTTCAAACATTTAAAGGGTAATTATAATCCCTTGAGCGCGTGTAGATTATAAAAAAAAAAAAAAAAAAAAAAAAACTTAGTAAGAAGTCCCTTCGCTCTCTTACGAGCATAATCACCGGACATAATTTACTAAAATATCATAAATTTAAAATGAAACTAAGTACAGATGATCTATAGGCGTTTTTCTTTTTTAGTTCAGTATAGAGCTCCGAACAGAGTCCGAGCATGTCGAGCATGTTCCGAACATCCTCTGAACCAAGCGTGCTCTGAGCGCTCTGAGTATTTTTTGAAACACACCTGAACACTTAGCTTTCGACATTTTTTTTTTTTTTATTTCCATCTGTCAAATGCCTGTGTTAAGCATTGTACTCTGTCTGCTCAGTTATTTTATTCTGAGCTTATAGAGCGCACTCTGAACACGTTCAGAACATGCTCAGAACGAAAAAAGAAACACATTTACGAAGCTCTGAACGCTCTGAACTAAAAAAGAAACTCAATTTATTTTTTGACAACTCAGGCTCTGTTCTGAGCTAAAAAAGAAAAACGCCTTATGTAGAGGATGTGGTGATGAAGAGGTACATGAAGACACATCACACTTTCTCTGTCATTGCCCTTCACTATGCCACCAGAGAAGGAAATGGCTTGGTAGTTACTTCTTTGACAATTTAGAAGATCCTTCTAATATTTCAGGAATTCACATATTGCACTTCGTCAATGCCTCAAAATGGCTTGAATGATTAACAGAACACAGATTTTTATCAGAAAAGAGTGATTACACTCACGGGTAACACAATGGATCTACATTGATCTAAGTGTGACGATAGTGAGAGTGACATCAATTGTCAGCCCAACAACCTAACCTAACCTAAGGGCCTACCTCCAATTTTTATATCATATATCGGGTATTTAAGAAAAGGCTAATTGGTGTACCCTTACCCATGTTAACGGTAGTTGGACTTTTACGCAGTTTTTGTTTCTTTATTCCACAGATGCAATAATATTTTCGATAAGTTTTATTCAATTATTTTTTTATTTCAATTATTATTTTATTCAATGCTCAGACTGTGTCTGTGGCATATTAAGGGTATCTATACAAAAAAACCCTAGTGTGCGCCGATTATAAAAAAAAATTCAATATTTCATTAGAACGTGATTGTTTTTTCGCAAGCGATGAATGGCTTACTAAATTTAAAAAGAGATTTTGAGTTCGTTTGCTCAATATAACGGGAGAAAAGTTATTCCCACAAAATGAGCTTGTGGAACACTTTAAAAAGTCATTGACAGAAATAATTGAGCGACATCAACTTTCTCTGAATGCAGTGCTGACGAAAAAGCTCTATACTGGAAAATGCTTCCGGATTTCACCTACGAATATAGTTAAGAAGATACAGTTCCAAGACGAAATATGTATTTCCAAAAAACGGATAACGTTCCTAGCATGTTCCAATGCATCGTCATCCTAAAAAATAAGCCGTTTATCATTGGCCCTCCAAGAACTCTCGCTCATTTGGCGAAAAATACTTACTGAAACAAAGCCAGAATTTGACAATGGGCCGCTCTTCTGAGCTTATGTCGATTTCCTTTACACACTAGGGATTTTAGGGATTGCGATCCCTAGTGTGTAAAGGAAATCGACATTAGTGGCCTATTCGTGTGACCTCTGCGATAGGTTACCTACTCCAAGGAAATGACGCACAATATTTTTATTATATCTATTATTTTAATTCATATTTGTGTAGCCTCTGGGGCTGGCACTGGGAAATGTTTTAAACGTTGTTATAAGAATGGAAAATGAGATCATGGTATGATTTAATTCGAATCAAGCTAGTTCGATCAAACAGTAGGGCCTTATCAATGCTACAAGTCATTGACACATCAAGTAAACTAGAAGCAGTTTGGGCGAAAAGGTGTGTTCAAAATATTTATTTACAACTTGAAGTCCTCTTGTTGAATTGTCATCGAAGAAAAAAATAAATAGAATCAGGATTATCATTAATTATATCCTTTTTGAAATTACCGAAAATAAATACCGTGGACACCCTCTAAGTCGAAATTTCAGCAAACGCCAAAATTTAATCGATCTGATGGAATTTTGCAAAAATTCGAGTTGGGAAGGGAGAAAAATATTTTTGTTAGAAAGCGTTTATTTTAAGAAAAAAAGTATAGCCTAGTTAAAAAAATTATAAAGTAAAATATATAAAGAAATTAAACGTCAGAAATTTTAAGGTCAAAATCTCATTTACAAAAAATTACTTCATACAAATTTTAACTTTTGATTGGATCGCTATAAGTGGACTGTGTGTTTTTAAGAAAATCGGCTTAAGAAGTGAAAAAAGAGAATCGAGAGTATTACTCGTATTTGAGTAAAATGCAGTTTCAACTTAAAGGTAGTTGAGAGGAATGCTTTAATATGGGGAACACGATTCAAGCTAGTGAGCAATTCTACTTACGGAGAGTTCGACTTAGGAAGAGTGCACTATATATGAGTGTCATTACAACCATATTCAGCGAAACTATTAAAAAAGAAATCCAGGGGCACGCTCTTATGTGGATTATAAACACAAGCTAGGATCAATTTTGTTGCATTATCACAAATTTCAAAAAAAAAAAAAAAAATATTTAACAACTTATGAGCATTTGGAACAGTTAGTAAACTAGTAAACTAAAACGCTACATTTATTGGAAGATCTATTATTATAAAAAAATGTATAACCGGCTATATCAATAATTTATTTGTCTATAAGTACAAAACTTTTTAGACCTTAAAAAAAAAATATTTTAACATCTTAACTAAATAGGTACATCAAAAACTATTGAATAATACGATTTAGATAAAAGTTAATATAAATAAACTATCTTTTTATAGTTAGACATGTAAATTATTGTTATTCAATTAAAATCACATTCAATATTTTATTCTTAAAAACATTTTTAGAGCATTTTAAATCTATTGCATTGGCATATTTATTAAAAAGTTTACAGGCTCATGTTGCTGGTTAATTGATACCGCCGGAGTGAATAGTTTAAACAGCAGTTTTAAAGGAGGACAATCAATGTGACCTGTTGCAACATCACGCGCAAGGGAGATCGAAAACTAAACTCTCCTAGATTCAAGACTTTTTAAGTCAATCAAAACACATCGAGCTTTATACGTAGGCATAGATGCGGTCCAATTTAGATGTCGAAGCGAAAACTTCGTGAATCGTTTTTGAACTCTTTCTATTCTATTTGAAGCATTTTTTTTAGTATGGAGACCAAACAACAGGTCGAACGAAACTAACGAAAGGCCCTCCAATGTGAAAGGACATTTAAAATCCTTAGAATTTCTTATTAAAAATCCAAGCGTAGAGTTGCCTTTGGATATAATTTAATCTACGTGCATTCTAAAATCTAATTTTGTATCAAATAAAACTCCTAAATCTTTATGGTTACAAACTCTCACAAGCTCATTGCTTGAAATTTTGAAACCATAAATAAAAGGGAATGATAATCTTGAAGATGACAGAACCATACATTTACTTACATATTTAAAGATATGTCATTCATATAATACCATTCAAGCAATTTGTCTAAATCCTCTTGAAGTTGAAAGAAATCAGTAAAAAATCTTTTTGTTTTATAAATTTTAATTTTAGCATCGTCTGCAAAGATTAAATATGATAAATAAGAAATGTGTAGAGACAAATCATTAATAAATAACAAGAACAGAAGAGGTCCATGATGACTGCCTTGGGGAACACCTGAGTGGTTTAAAATTTTCACAGATTTTTCAGGGCCGATTTTTACAAATTGAACACGGTTAGTCAGATAGCTCTTGAACCAGTTTAGTAATTGACCAGTTTAGTAATAGGATTTCATCCAAAAGATTCAAGCTTTCTAAGCAGTATTGTATTATGATTGATTGATTGATTGATTGATTGATTGATTGACTCAATCAAATGCGTTCGAAAGTCTGTGAAAATTACATCTACCTGATTTCCTTTTTCAATAGCGTTAACACATCATTTGTAAATAAAGCGAGAAAAGTTGCTGTTGAATTACCACTGACAAACCCGCGTTGAGAAGGTGATATATATTTTTTCACGGCTTCATACATCCTTTTCTTTACAAGAGATTCAAAAACTTTTGGAATTAACTAATTTTGCAATAGGCCTATAGTTTCAAACACATTTTTTTGATCCTGATTTATGAATCGGAGTTATATATGAACTCTACCAGCAGTCAAGAAACGCACCGTTTTTCAAAGACATATTGAAAATAAACAAAAGTGGTTTTGATTTTGATTTTTTTTTTTCAAAAATTCAGAAAATATTTTAAGTTTTGAAATACAATGCTTTTTAAACTTTTTAGAAGCTTCTCTATAAGAAAATTCATTAAAATTCGTTATGCCGGTAATGAAAAATCAAAATTCGAAAAAATCGTTCTATGGTACTCGTAGATACAGTCAGTAATATTTTGATTTCAATTTTTTTTATTAAATTATAGATCGTAAGAATTAATTGAAAGCAACAAAAATTTTGCAAAATTCTCGGAACCGTTTTCGAGAAAAATACGATTTTCGAAACCATTTTTTAACATTTGTGTGGAGTGTACCGTTATTTTTAGATAAATTAAATAGCGTTATTCTTGGTCTTAAAAAAAAGAAAAAAAACGTGTGGGGGGAAAAATTAAAAACGATATCTACCAAGTTCAACGAAAATCGACTGAGCCGTTTGGGCTGCAGTCGAACAGACAGACAGACAGAATTGTGGGGCCCAGTTTTTTCGTCTTCGCTATCATCGCAATGTCAACTTTGATCAGAATCTCGAGTTCGATTTTTTTACGAATGCATAACTTGCCTTATATGTAGTACGTAGAAGTCGCAAGTAAAATTGATATTAGGATAAATAATAATTATACAAAAAAATAATAGGTAAAATAATTTTTAAAACTTTGCCTTAATCCTTAGTGAAGCTCCGAATTGGAACTGTTTGGATCAGTTATAATAATCAGACCAAAAACATAAATGTTAAAAAAAGAGCCAAGTTCTTCTATACAAAAACCTTTGTGTAACAAGTCAGCCGTGAAAAGTACTGAGATCTAAAAGTACTCCAAGTTCTTACTTCATGAAGGTTTAATACCGGATATTTAAAGTAGAATAATATTGAAACAGCTACAATGAAATAGAGAAAGTTTATTATTTAATGATTAATGACTAAAATTTGATGGGCTTACTGGTCAAGTTTTTTAAACCTTTTGAATTCGGCATAAACAAAACTTGCCAAGTAAGCCCATCAAATTTTAGTCAATTAAATTAAATAATAAAATTTTCCTATTACATTGTAGCTGTTTCAATATTATTCTACTTTTTTCCTCTACTTGTATGTCAAGACCTACTGTTGTGCAAAATTACAAGATTCTACGATGTCGGGAAGTGCTCCATAATTTTGATGATCTGTCTGTCAGTCAGTCAGTCAGTTACGGTTTTTGTGATTTTTGAGGCCTTATATCTCAGGAACCGCTTATGCTAAAAAATTAAAATTTGGTGAGGCGCCTGTGCCTGAGTAGCTTAGCAAATATTCGAACTTTTAAGTTTTTGACTTCATTGGTACTGAAGATAGGGAGGGGTCAAAAATCGCCTGAGTTTGTTCCTGTAGATAGGGTGTAGTGCCAGAACTTGGCTATGCACTACCGTGCCCTTTGATAACCTTAATAACTGGTGCTGTCGTCGATGTCGTCGTGGCCTTCGCTTATGAAATTGTTGATTCCTATTCTGGTGTTAACCATCATAAAGGAAAGATGCAATCCTATCTTCCTTTTTCTAAGGAGTAGGCTTTACTGAATTAACATCGTTCGTGTGATGCACGGCTCTCGGTGATAGAAAACAACAACGCTTGTTCGAACATTTGGGTTTTAAATTTTGGAAATCAAGCGCATTTCAAATGCTGAGAACTCGTCGCTAAAATCATTATTTTGACCCAAGTATATAAATGGGTCATGAGGGAGATCTTCAACATTTTCCATTTATAATGACATATAATGACATATAAAAGTTATGAATTACGGCAATGCCATACCTTTGGAAAGCAAACCAAAAATATTCGTTTTTGTAGATTTCGATTTGACCGTTTCATAACTCGGACAATATAATTTGGTTTTAATTTTTTTTGGACATATTAGAAATAAGCCTTACTTCTCATAAAAAGTATAATAAGGTCTATTACGTAATAAGCAAAATAAAAATGCACTTAAAAAACTACCTCTTTATGAATTCCATTTCACCTATCTGCTGGAACTCATAAACTATATATAAACTATTAATTGTTGCATTATACCTTTTGAACCTAGATACTGAATTAACATAACGTCTTCGTAGTGTTAGACTATTTTGCAAATTCTTAAATCGAATTTATATATTCTTTCCAACATTAAAGTTAAAATTAGGTAATAGGTGCATACATGTTTTATGTTTTTAGTATCGCTTTGAAAATTACAAATGTAAAAAAGGTGTGTTAGTTTATTTTTTTACGGAGAGTTGGAAACTTAAATGACTATAGGAAGCTATATCAGATCACTTGTATCATTGCAGTAAAAATCTTCCAAATGAAGCCTACACCTTTTAAGTAGATCGGGACATGCATAGAGAAGGTGAGGTATACATTCTTTCTCTCTACTTTCGTTTTCCGAAAACCTTGAACCAAATACAAGAAGTGGGTGTACAAAAATCGAATTAAATACTAAGGTTCCAGTGTCTGTTCAAAATAATTGGTTCAAATGAAACAACACCATTAATTATCTTATTTGAGTTCTGCCATATATATATGTATATATAAGATTACCACGAAATTACTGTACCAACTTACTATGCTTTGCGCACTGATGAATGTGCAGTCTACCTGTGCAACATGCAACTTTGGTTTGATAAAGTTTCACTTTCCATTTAACAAAGCGCAATACATTCATATAATAAAAGAGTTTTTGATAGTGATCAAAAAATTCAAATTAATAAAAATTTTATAGGTTAGTAAATCGAAACTAAGTGAATAACTAGAGCTTGAAGAAAAGAGTTGGATTCACAGGATCTCTTTCAGAAGATAAGCTCAATTTCAGTGACCTTTACATACAAATTAAACAGATAAAGGAAACTTATGATTCAGAAAAATCGTTTAATAACATATCACAGGAAGAACTGTATGCAACATTTTTTGGAAGAGTGCTTGAGTTGGAAAAATTTATAATATTAAAAATTTTTTCTTACTTTGATTTTAAGATGTTTTTCATAATACTTAACACATCTCTTCTCCAAAAGACAAATGAGGTAGTTTCAACTATCAAGAAAAGCTAGTTATTTTGGGTAAACTTATTTCTTCATGATGTACAATATATAAAACCGCGTACCTATCCTTAATTATACATATAACGTTAATTCTGTTTATTCGACAGCCAGACGTGTTTCACTAAACTTTAGTTTTTAAAGAAACTTGATATTATCTTTTTACAGGAAACAAACATCACAGTAAGAAACTACCTATAGAGAGAAAAATACACCTGGAGGTAGAGGAGCTACCACTCTAAGATCGGATCTCAGAAGCGCGGACGTAAGGATACCCGGACTTCTCTACATGAAAAAACAGCCGTTGTCATCAATATGTCGCATACTGAGACACTGCTACTGGCCTCAGTATACAACAAGTATAACGCAACAAGATGTGAAATTATATATGACTTTAACGCCATATAAAATCTGGCTAACCAATAACCGTATTGTGTACCTGGAGGTGACTTCAATGCACGGCACCGACTCAACGAAGAAATCCCCTTATTAGAGCCGTAACTGACAGATGTTTTTACTTTTCCTGAAGAAGTGGCTGGCATTATTATCACTGAAAACTCCAAAAAATCAATAGGAAGCGACAAGACTTTTAATTACGTACTAAATAAAATGCACGACTTTGTCGCACGAACTTGCTCCTATGTAATAGGAGGATAGGAACAAATATTATAAGTTCTTGTAGTGGTTTCTTAAAAAAAAAGCTTTTATATACAAAATTTTTAAAAGATTTTTAAGAAAAAAAAAAAATTGGTATGCTAACTTTAAGTTTTTATTACTGTTCGAATAAAATTTAAATTTCCAAAAGAAAAAAATATTGAGACGTTTTTGAAATATCGAATTTTCCAAATTCAAAAAATATTTTTTTTTAAAGTTTTGAAATGCTATGGTTTTAAGACTTTTCAGAAGCATCTCTACAAAACAATTTCATTAAAATCCGATATGTCGATAAAGAGTAATTCAAAATTAAAAAAAATGGTTCTATGGTAGGTACTAGCTGTAATATCTTAATTTAATTTTTTTTATTAAATTAAAGATCGTTAAAATTAATTGAAACAAAAAAAATTTTATCAAAATTCTAGGCGCGCGCCGTTTTCGAGAAAAAAAAACGATTTTTGAAAGTCATTTTTTGACAATTGTATGGTGGGTACCTTTATTTTTAGGTAAAATAAAACTTTTTTTCATACATCTTGTAGATTATGTTGATAAACTTTTATTTATCAAGTTTGAAAAAAATCTAGTGTAAGGTTTTCGAAATATTACGTTTTGAAAAAAAAAAAAATTAAATTTTTCTTAAAAATCCAAAAATACACAATTTTATTTAAATTTTTGGGGAGCTTTATCAAAAAAAAAATGATCAAAATCCGTTGTATCGTTTTTGAGAAAATCAAAAACTAAAAAAATAGTTCTTTGGGGGCTACCCTCAATAACCATTTTTCGGAAAATTTTTTAACTAAATAAAATTTTGTTGTATCTTTTTTTTTTAAATCTGTCGAGGAGTTTTTGAAAAAAAAAAATATTTACAAAATTACGAAAAAAATTCGTATGGCCGGTACCGTTATTTTTGGTCTTAAAAAAGAATAAAAAAAAAGTGTGGGGGGATAATTAGAAATGATATTTACCAAGTTTGAAGAAAATCGGCCAAGCCGTTTAGGCTGTAGTCAAACCGACAGACAGACATACAGACCGACAGACAGAATTGCGAGACGATTTTTTTAGTCTTCAAGTCGCAAGTAAAAAACACTTGAAATGTAAACATAATTATCTATTAAAAAAAATTACAAAACCACTTGCATTCCTTACTTTTATTTTAAATAGAAAATTACATGAAACAAAGTTAGTTTTAAATTTTCAATACTTTTTTCATTTTTTTTAGTCGAAACAAAAAAATTATAATTTTGAAAAATATAAAATTTTATATTATTATTTAATCTTAATAATTCCATTTATCATACAGTATTTTGAATTTTGTGTTCCTAAAAGTCTGAAGAGTCGGCAGTTTTTGGACCGGCACGCGACATTAACCGAGCCTTTGGCCAGTCTCGAATAGTCTCGGTAGAAAAATAGCTTTTTTAATCCTTTGTTATTACTTTAGGAGAACAATTCTTTTTATTTGTTCCTCGGAAACGGCTCTATAGACTTTTTGAAAATTTTTAAAAAACTATTGTTTTCGTGAGGAAATATTAAGAAAGTGGATTTAGTAACATTCGCCTATCCTATCTATTGGATGTTCTCATATTGATAAACCTTTTTAAAGAGCTTATAAATACAAAAATACATTTCCTTGCATTCAAAATATGTACATATATATGTAATAATGAATTTTTAGATATTAAATCATGAAAAATAAAGCTATTTTAATTATATCAGTAACAATGTGCATTTTATTTGTTGTATCTTTGAAATAAAAAATAAAAATAGGCTAGAACGTGGTGAAAAAAAAAACGAGACCGAAACCAGGCGAGACGAGACTATACATTTAATTTTCACGAGTAAACCGCGACATTAGAGAATGATACCGAAACTATTCTAAGTTTTTCGATTTTATGAGACCGAAACAAGGATTACAGAAGTTTCTTCGTATTTATAATTTGGTAGTGTCGAAGCTTTAAAAAAAAAATTTATTCGTTTTAGAGAAAATATGTAGATGCTTAAACAAAAAAGCTACTTTTAAGGAAAAAAATGTTTATATTTTTATGCTAACTTGTATTGGAGTATTAAAAAAAGCGTGTTCTCAAAAAAAGATATCACAAGGTCAGAGTTATAAGTCAAAATTTATTTCTGAGTTAACAACAGAATTTGGCGAAGATCAAAAAGCAAGTTCTTGTTCAATATTTTCTCAGATAAACAAAAGTTTTAAAATTTTCCTTCAGCTGTCTCGCAAAGTTTTCATATTTATGGTTTTTGTTTGGTTTTCTTCCTGACTGACGTTGTATGATCCTAATTATTTTTCTAGGTTCCTATTGACAAACTATTTTAAATACAATATAGTTTCGTAAACTAGATGTACATATATCAATTCCATTATTAAGAATTGCCAATTTAAAAATAGTTCATTGCTACTCGTATTTGTTGTCATTTAGAAAGTCGTTAAATACTAGTTTCACTGTTTCGCAAATTAAAAATATCAATTTCTCCATGTGCACTGCCGCAAAACGCGTTTAGCCAAAGTATTCATATGAATGTTTCAATGTTCCCACTTGTGAACGTTATTATGTGCACCATAATAATAGTTGACAGCACCTTATACCTTATCATAGAGCTAATATTATATAGTATACATACTCCATGATGCCTTATAGGCAAGATAAGATAATATTGAATCCGTTAGCATTCAAGATATCTCCTTACGATTGGCTTGTGTTTTCGCAAACTTGAACTTGTTAGTCCAGTGATGTGTATGTGATAGATCATAGAGAATAACAATCCATTGAATGTTTGAGATACATTCGGTGCATATGCATACATAACACGTAAAACGAGTAAACATTAATATATGTAATTTCGATGCTGTTGTAACTTGTAGGCTTATTTGCCTATGGTTGCGGCTGAGAGCCTTGCATCAGAAATCCCAGGTTAGCAGGGATTTAATAGTCCTGAAGGTAGAGTTATGGATATAACCAGATTTCCGCACGAGAAATATATTGTTAGATTTTATAAACTAATAAAATTGCATTTTATTATGGAACAACGAACAAAAAACAAAATACTTTTGATGATTAAGCACAAGGTGGCCTTCATTTTTTTACTTCATAGTGCGACGCCCGTATATTTTAATACGGAAAAAAAATTTTGCATTATATTACCTGTAATAAACCACTGATAAAAATCTTAGTAATCTCAGAAATTTTCACAACAAAAAAAAAACAAGTTTTTGATCAAATACTTAAGAAATTTTTTTATTTTTTTTTTATTTTTAACAGAGTAAAATCTGTCAGATCTCATTTTACTGCACTAGCCTTGTTTTTGGTTGTTTATTAAAGACTAGATGGCCCAGTGTCGTACGTTTTACCACTAAAAATTGATATGGTTGTATCTCTTCATAAGCGATTTTAAATCCCAATCAACCTTTCAACTCCAATTCATTGAGATCGGCAATATGGTCGCACTGTGTGGGTAGCAGCACGGAGTACCTCGTCGACGAAAGCGGTCATGTTCATTATGCAGTGCTCGCTGCCGTTGTGTTTGATGTGCACGAATTTGTTACATTCTGAATCTTTTCGGTTGTGCTTCATCTTCAATCCTTTAAAACCTAATTTGAGTATGCCAATACGACTATTTTCATTATCCCTGGCAAGCTGGTGAGATTCGCAATTGAATTTAATCGCTGACTGTTTGACTGACTATGACGACCTTTGCTAGCTCGTCCTTTCATTAGCATTTTTATCGGTACTCTAAAACGAAACGGAATTGTTTTCACATTCACAAACAACAATTCCAAATTTCATTCAAATCGGATAATATTTAAAGGTCACTACCGTCAATCAATTATTACAGGGTGCTCCTTCCAATTGCGAAGTATACAGAAATAAACTCGCTTTCAACGAATATTAATAAAAATGATTTTTAAAAAAATACAACTTTTTTTAATTATGTGTGATTTTTCTAAAAATAGACATTTATAGACACAAAATTATAACATTTTATATTTATCACAAATACATTATTTATCATAGTTTTTCTTCATAATAACTTTGTAAAATTAAGCTCTACACTAATTTACAAGAAATGTATTCTTAATGTGTAGACCGCTGATACACATCCTTAGTCAAAAACACAGACGAAAATGTTGTGATATTAAATACTGCGGGTTTGTAGCTGTCGAGGTCTCCCAACCACTTAAACTGGATATAAGAAGTATCCACATTTCTACTCCCTCAGTTTCAAGAGCAGCAGAAACAATATACCTCTTTGTTGCATTGCAGACTCCATTATCGACAAATCCGAGAGCTACAACAACAATAAGAAGAGCTTAAAGAGCAACTTTTGAAATATCTTTATCTGCTTTTTAGGTTCTCGAGTATCTTAAGATCATTGCTGGAGCTGAAGCTGAATCGGTGGCAGTCATCCAGACCATAACGTACAACTGACAACAAAGAGGCAAATGTCAAGGATTCTGTGTTCTGTATGAGAGAAAGTAGATTAGCCATCAATCAAGCACGAAGTAGTTCATCCAGTGCATTAAATAATACACATTTTGAAACCCTATCTCTTAAGAACACAATGGTCAGTTCCAGAAGCACCTTGCACTCATCTGAAGGTTAAAACTGCGGAAATAGTAACAAGCATTCTATCGAAGATTCCAATATCTCCATATTTAGGGATTTGCAGGTTTTCTTATTGATGCTTCTCAAGAATTTCTTTTACCGTTTAAAAATCAGAATGTCAAGGCCTATTGAAGATCCAAGTAGCTATGTCACTACCAACTGCTTTCAAAATGGTCTCCTAAATGTTATGAAAGCATGCTTACCACAGCGTGTGAATATGCATTTTTTTTTTCAGAAGAAGGCACGCCCCACTTCTTCCAGTATATCACATCTAGACATTTAACTTTATCGCAGTTCCAGATTTTTCAGCTTCCTTTTAAGCTCCGCGCGGTTGAATTCGCAAAATTTAATTTGATTACAAAGGATTTTCCAATAGGGACGGGAAGAATTTAATTTTCCGGTTCTTTTTTTTTAATTCTGTGCCAATAAAGACAGTTCACCATGACAAGTAAAAGCTTCAAGGAACACATGTAAATTATAAAACTTTATAACCTAGATCTTGTCATTATTTCACCCTGTTATAATTTTTCTTGTGGGGTTTCCTTAAGTCGCAAATGACCTATGACCTCAAAGTCACATAACCATTCATTTCGTTCGTTTCGAGTAAAAAGGGTTACAATAGCCTTCCAAAATTGGAGACGATTAATAATACCAAACCAAAACCTGGTTTTATTGATGATCCGTATGAATTGAAGTGTTTAAGTCTTAACGCGCCTAACAACCTTCGCAGTTTGAATTTAATTAATTTACCCCATTACCGCTCTAATTATGCATTGTATGAATCTATTACTCGCATGTGCTAACTATTAAATTTGAATTTTATAGTTTTTTTATTTTTAATGTTTTATTTTGTTTTGAATAACTGTTTTCCGTTTGTCTATTCGTTTTGTAGTACTTTGTTGGTTACTTATGTATTTCTCACACTAAATCTTGGTCGGAAGTTCGCTCTAAGCTCTCTTCGACTAAGATCTTTTAATTTATTTAAAATACTACTAAATTTTGTAAGGCCTGTCTGTATGTATTGTGAATGTTTACATACATACATGTACATACAAGGTGACTTTCATTTCGAAATTTCGTTTGCGAAAAAAGGTTAGTTTAGAAAAGTCATGACAAGTTAATTTAAATCAGAAATTAAATTGTGTGGAAAATGATAGTAGGCGCAAAAGATAATAATTTGATCAATATAACAGAATTGTTCGGAACCATTTTTGTTGTGTTGTGTTTTTTGTATGGAATATTTGCCAAATAAATGTTTTTAAGACAATAGAAATATTATCATCCAAGAAACATTTTTAGCTGTATAAATGCTTTCAGAGTTAATCTTAGAGCTCGTTTATTCAAAAACACGCTCTAGATGCCCCTTAGAGCAATCATGGAGCCCACTTGTAGCTAATTCATTGAGTTTGAGAGCACTTTTTAGCTCCTTAATAGTGCTTGTAAGTATGTTTTGTCAGCTGAAAGCTTTAATATACACTCTAAAACTGCCATAGAGCCCGCGTGCTTATACGTGGAGTTATAAACTATATTTTCTATTAGAATTAGTAAATACAAATCATTCTATTGAACACGAAGATAAATTATTATTTGTATTGGTAAACCATCTTAGCATCAAAATTTATTTACGTAGAACAATGAGTAAAGGTATAATAATTAAAACCCAATACGTTCAATGTGGGGTGATTTCTAAGTGCGATTTCATTTTTATCAAAAATGTTGATATTGTACTTCGAAATATTGAAACACCCTTTTAAAATAATTTGTTTTAAGTGGATAGTAATTTTTTTTTATTTTAATTTTGAACTTGAGAAAAAAATATTTATTTTACTAGTGCACTTTTTTGGATAAACCTTTTGTGTTTTCCATGATTCTTTTCAAAATGCAGTCATCACAGCACTGTAAATAGTTTTTTTGTTGTTTTATAAAAATTCTTAAATATTCGCCATTTTCTTAAACATGCATGAAGCATATCTTCATGCATGTTTAAGAAAATGCTGCTCTTAAATGGGTCGTTTTAAAAAAATTACATTTTTAGCGTTATAGCTTCTATTTTTTTTTTGCATTTTAATTTAAAGACTTGAAATTTGGCATGGAACTGTGTTTATATGTCAGCATTTATTTATTTATTTATTTATTTATTTATTTATTTTATTTCGTGATTGCTAAATAACAGTAAGATACAATATCTTATAAGATAGTTATAAGCTAATTTTACAGAGTTGAGCAAGCAATAAGTAATATTAATATTAAAATTGAAGCATTATAAGAAAAAATTTGCAGATCGATTGATGGTAGCGAATATCCATGGTAGTTAATAATGTGTAATCTCCGTGGCCTTTTTGGGATGTGATTTTGATGCTTAATCAGTTTTATTAATATTTTAAATGATTAAAATGATTTTTTTTTTTTAATTTTGGGCCTTGTCGTTTGAAAGGCCTTCTCTTAAACTTCAATTTTATGATATGCAAAAAAAAATTTTTTTGTTGTCCCAATACTTAGTTGAATGAGTGTGACAAGATTTTGAAAAAAGAAACATAATTAAACATTTTCGCTTTTTCACACAGCTAAATAATTTTTAATAATTTTTTACGATGCATTATCTTATAGTATGTCAAAACACCTTTAATTTCATGTGTTATTATTATTTAATTATTGCAGTTAATTCCTTTAAAATTTACATACAAAATAATTTTTTCATCCGAGTAAAAATTCAGTGTAATCTCCGTGGCCTTGTTATCTTTGTTTCATATTAATATTTTTTAGTCTAACCACCACCAAAAGAAAGGTATTTAATCATACAATCCTTATAGTATTGGTACCGTAAAAGTTCCAAGAAAGTTATGTGTCGATATTTAAAAATATTTTTTTGACTCAAACAAAATCATTTCGTAAACAAACAACTTTTTATTAATTATCCTATTAAATTTATTTGCTTTCCACAAAATTTTAACTATTTATTGTTACTATTTATTTTGTGGATTATTGTTATTTTATGCAAGAAAAGAACATTTTTAATACATTCGAAGTTTTCAATTTTAATTTTTATCGAAAAATACTCGTAAAATGAAAAATTTTTTGAAATTATTTTTGCGCAACTCGGAAAACTCCTTTTCTACTTGTTTACTATAGATTTAGAAACTAAAACCCAAGAAAAACTGAAATAAAATTTTTTCAAACGATCAATAAAAAATGTCAATTTTTAAAAAATGACCCAAATAACACTTTAAAAAATTCGTTTGCTGTTTAAGAGCTATTTTAAAGGGTGCAGTATGAAAATGCTTAAATGCTTTCCGAGAGCTGATAAAAAACATTATTATGGAGCATATTTACCGAGCAGAAAGCTTTCAAACGTAACAAAGCTAAAGATTGTTAAGAAACTCCATTATAGAGCTAGATTTTTAAATTCGTTTAACAAGAGCTGCAATCTGTTTCGAAATAAAGCTAGGGCCTTGCAGTTAACTCTCTCAGAGCTATTTAAGAACATTTAAATAACATTTAGCTCCAACGATTTTACATGGGAGCGTCTTAAGCTTGTAGAAAAATTGATGCTTTGTTACATTTTGAATCTAAACCTAAATTTTTAGATTTACATATATTCAGTTAAATCAAATATCTTACAAATAGATTTTATAATCTTTTAAATTGATCGAGTGTAATGAGTTCAAAATAAGTTTTAATTGAATCTGACTATGATATAAATTAATTTAAAGAAATATAAGTAGCCATAAATATTTGTAGCCATATACTTAAACTAAATAACGTGTAACAATAAGTCTCCTGATGCTCTGTTGTAGTATAAGGCAAGAGGATGTATAAATATAAGTGGTCTTTCGTGGTTATAAGCTTGTACAGAAAAATAAGTGTCTGGTAAGTGTCGTGCATCCCAATATTTAAAAAAAATAAAATGCACGACTGGATCGCACGAACTTGCTCTTATGTAAAAGTACTTTGGAATTTAAGATACATTTTATAAATATAGAACATGAATTTAAAATGAAATTGCCGTATGATTTCTAGAAAAGTATGAATTTATGCAAACAAACTTTAAAAAATCGTTTTATTATTAAATAAATAAATTTTTTATATAAGAACTTTCTTTAAAATTTTTCAAGAAAAAAATGTGGGATGCGAATTTTAAGTATTTAATAATATTGATTTTAGGAAATAATTTCAAAAAATAATCGTTCATAGGTTTTGAAGATATTGATTTTTCAAAAAAAAAATGTTTTTCAAAAAAAACCAACAAATAATTTTTCGAATATTTTTATATACAATATTATTTTAAACTTAGGGGGACGCCTGCTAAAAATTTTTGGTTAAAATCGTTAGAGCCGTTAATGAGAAAGTCGAAAATCAAAAAAACGGTTCTATGACAGGTACCGTTAATAACATTTTGCCCCAAATTTTTTTTTACCAAAACGTAGTCCATGTCCATAATATCACATTTTTATCAAAATCGTTAGAGCCGTTTTCGAGATAAATAAGATTTTGCATTACGGGTGTATGGGAGGTACCGTTAGTTTTAGAGCTAAAAAAAAAATTTCAATTTCCCCTCTAGGGAATCACCGAAGACCCATAACTACCGAGTTTGAAGAAAATAGGTCCAGTGGCTTAGGCTCTAGATCGAGGTACAGACATACAGACAGACAGACAGACAGACAGACAGACAGACAGACAGACAGACAGACAGACGGAATTGCCGGACCCACTTTATTCGTCTTCGCTATCATCGTAATGTCAACTTTGATCAAAATCTCGAGTTCGATTTTTTTTCCAAATGCAGAACTTGCCCTATAGTACCTATATCGCAAGTAAAAAGTAAAATGAGAAGTGTCTTACAATGTTGTTATGAGCAATTTCTATTTTACGCTTAGTTTTAGCAATCTTATAACAAGCAAATCTTGCAACCATAATTTATTATGAGAACAATTAGTTATTTTACCAACAATAGTTAAGGACGAAAGATTTCTAAGAACTACATATCGACGGTTAACTATGAATATCTCCTAATATACATTTTTGTGAAATTCACTTTTTAATGCAGTTTCGTTACTAATTTCCATCTGCTTCGCTGAATTTTTAAAATTTAAACAATTTCACATCATAGATATTCAAAAGTGATAATTATGAGTAAAATTTTATTATTATGCGTTTTAATTTTGAGACTATAATCAGTTTTTGTGTCCCCTTTAAAATTTACAAAATGCGACATAGGAGTTTGTTGTACGTGGTCATCCCATCTGACAGTTCGTTAAAATACACACCCAGATTCTTAATTCTTTCAACATTGTTTGTTTTGAAAATTCCCAAGAAGAATTGGAGGGAAATAGCTTGGGTAAAGTTCGTTTTTATAAATAACAAGTAGCATTTATTTTGAGTTCATTCATTCTACAGACCACTTGTTAACATTTTCAATTAATTAGCATATGTGACGTTAACAATCAAACAGAGGCTAAAAAAAATGAACATGAAACCGAGCAAAAGGGCGGAAAATTATAATTCCTAAAATATTCAAGATAATTCAATGCGGTAAATTTTGGAAAATTTGTAGAAGTCTTTTTTATTAGATTGACCAAAAAAAATACTAAAGGGACTTTTTATTTTCGTCCTTTAGTGAAATGTTTTTTTTTAAGCAGTTTTGTTTGTTAAAAATATATTTAGCGCATTTTGAAAATAAGTTTCTTAAATTTTGATTCTCAAATGCCTGTAAAATTAAAAAAAGAAGAGAACATTTAAGTAAGGAAAAGTTCTTTTTATTGGAATTCATTAAAACTTATTTAACAATGATAACAAAGAATACTATAGGTAAACTAAAGATCCTTTTATAAGGGTCAACAATTTTAGCGCCCAAAATTATTTAGCTCCTTTTGAAAAACAATCCTATCTATTTGATTTCATTTAGAGAAAAATAGAGCTGTTTTGAAAATTACAAGCATTGTATGAAAAATAGCACCCATTTGATTGTTAAAAAATAACAAATAGCCTCGTTTTTATCCTTAACTCAACATTAAAATAGTAATAACTTCTAAACTAGCCCGTTTTGAAATTTTTCCACCATTCTATAGCTCTCTTTTATACGCAAATTTTGGTATACCACACTCCATATTTTGAAAAAAGTGCCTTTAGCACCGTTTTGATTGTTAACGTCACATATATACTCGTACAATCTTCGATCAATGCCAGTTTACAACTAAAGTATAGCTTCTATTAGTTGTAATTATCAGCATAAACATATTTGGGAGAATTATTTGTACAAATACTAAGAGGGAGATCATTGATGAAAAGTGTAAGCCCAAAATTGATCCTTGTGTATAGACAAGTAATTCGAACTCTTGTGATTTACAAAAACAGAAATGAAAAGATTCATTTGAAGTTACTATCGATTGTATATACACTGAGCGTCAAAAGTGAGTAAACACCTACATGATTTCTTGAGTTACATGGAATTGAAACCAAAAAATAAACAAAAATTTAATTCCAATAATACAAAATAAAATTTTTATTTACTAGCAATAAATCGAAAACAAAATAAAAATTCAAAAAACGAACTAATGCATTTTTACCCAATAAAAACTAAATATAGTTCATATTTTACGCGTCAAAAGTAAGTAAACATCGGAGGATATTTGGGACAGTTCTTCAATTAAAGCCTTAAAAGGTCATCTTTGTTTTTGATGGCCCGTTTGTGAAATTTTCCGGTCCAAATGATCCCATAAATGTTGTATAGGGCTTATGTCTGGCGATTGGGGAGGGTGGTGAAGGTGCTTTGAAGTCCTATAAAGTATTCATTCTTTAAGGAACTGCGAGGTATGCTTAGGATCATTGTCTTGCTAAGATATCCCTAATTTGCGTAAGGTCGGTTCAAGGTTATTGCTTAGGATGTTAAGATAGTCTTGATTATTCATTGTACTTTCAATGAAAACAAGATTCCCGATCGAATATGCTGCCATACATCCCCACACCCAGGACCGGCCCGAGCTAAATTAGAGCCCTGCGCAAGCTTTATCAGTGGCGCACGTTTTATAATTTATTTACGAGAAATAGATCAAGTAGAGTACTGCTAGTGCTCGTGAAAATGTGTTGGTTGTATTTTGTTTATGAAGGATATTTACCTCTCTCCGCATATTAAATTGCAGTTAAAATCGCCAAGCACAAAACTGTCTGCACACAATGGGTACTGCTTATTTTAATATTTTAATTGTTTTTTTTTTTGATAAAATGGTAAGTGAAAAATGCAGGTATGATGATATCTTTAATTATTAGTTATAATAATTACAATTTTCGTGTTGATAAAACAACACACTCTTTAGCACATATTTTAAAAATTTTAATGCATATTTATTTTGTATTGCTTACACATCTCACAATTTTCCGGTTATTGAACATATTTGGCACCAATATTTTCATTGTTTTCTCGCCCGAAAGCCAAGCACTTAAAATAATGCTTTCCCATTTAATACACTCCTATTATTACACTTCAACTTTCAATTCAATTAATCGCAACTTACACAGTTCCTCGACACCCTTTCTTATTAAAATTGATGAACAAAAAAAAACTAACATATAGACTGAGTTCGTAATTGCAATGTTTGTTGCCCCTGCCCTGCCTAAAACATGCTTCGAATACATTTAGAATTACAACAGCATGTGTGCAGTCAACATACTTTGTTAAAAATGAGTTCATAATTGCCAAAATAGCATAGCAACATAGAAAAAGTCAGATATGTAGGTATTTGCAATAAATATTAATTATTTTTCAGGAACTTTTATTTGGTTTTCTAATGTTATTTTAAAAATGGCGGGTAAAAACGGAAGGAACCAATTTTGAAAACATGGGGCAAAAATTGGTAAAAAATAGAAAATTAAAAAACCGAAGACGAAGGAAATTATTTTTGAATAAGAGAACCTGCAGAATGACGTTTAGGCATATTCCAAAAAATACGAATTTCCTGAAAGCGATCAAATACCTCAACCAATAGCTCTGGAGGAAGTTCAACATTGTGTCGAGATCCATAAACTTCATCGAGCTGAGGGAAGTAATCCCATGAGTAAGCCTCCCTACCGCTTACTTTATTTCTTTTTTTAATCCTATGATACGAAGCTTTCAAATTTTGGAACTTCCTTATAATAAATATCCTCCCTATCATACGGAAACGCGGGCAAAATAGTTTTAATTTCTTGGAAATCCTTTCCCATACAACGTTTTTCTTCCTGCGCCCAGCTTAAAATTCAGATTTCATTCTCAAACGTATGGAAGCCAATAGTTCCATATCAACATCGCTCCTGATTTTGGCCTCGTATTCAATCCTGTGGATGGATAGTTATTCAGCCCTATCAAAAATTCCATCGTAATCGGAACTTTTACGAATTCCGACAAAAAGCTATCATCAAATCCGTTCGTAACAGCAATTTGTATGAGATTTTCGACTACGATGGATTTTGCGAAAGTTTTTTTCGGGATTCGTAACAAGTTTCTGATTACGATGGAATTTGTGATAGGGCTGATTAATTTCTTATCAAAGATGTAAAAACCAATATTTGTAGGATTATAAATTAATTAAAAAAAAAAAAAATTACTCACATTTGATCCTCTGCCCTTTTCCTGCAAATTCAGCAACATAAAAAAAAAACACATGCCAAATTGACCGCATGTTGGCTGTAAGTTTACTTTTATGAACACAAGTGTTGACATGCTCATGCAGAGATGATGCTGTTTGTTTACAATAATTATGAACGCAATTTTTGCAGGACTGAGGAAGTTTTGCAAATACGAACTCAGCCATACTCAGCCATACTCAGCTCCAGAACGCCTTTAAAAGTACATACGTGCAAAAAAAAAACCTTAACAGCCCCTTTTTTTATTCGCTTGCAATTAGTATGACCATCTACCATTAAATTTAATACCCAAAAAGTGTTTACAATACAATTTAACGAAGTTAAACCCAACTCGTGCAAATTAATAGTCTAGAGAAAAGCATTTATTTCGAACATGAAAATGTTAGTCTATTTAGTTAATAACCAATTACAAAAACTGCCAACAATATCTTTTCGAATGCTCAAAATAGTTGAAATCAATACTTTTTGCCTGTTTTCACTAATTAAGTGTGCGAAGATAAAATAAGATAAGATAAGAAGATGTAAGTAGGTTTACTCTGGTCCCTTCCCTGCTCACTTTAAGTAGATATACCTGATTTGAACACTTCCTTTCGTCAATAGAGCAGCACTGGCACGAAATCCAGTTTAATTAATTAAATAAATAAATTTGGTGGTGCAACAGCTCGAAGTGAAGCAGGACCTATAGTGACTTACAACTCTCAACCATTCCTGTGTGCGTGTTACCAGGAACGGAGGGGACCTACAATTTTCTGCCGTTTCCGAACGGCTAATGAGCAGAAATTTTCATGACAAGAGATACTCTTCGAGAATTTGTCAATTCCTCGCAAGAGGCAGCACACCCCTGAAAAAAACTTTCTTGCAGGGGCTGAGAATCGAACTCGAGACCTTCCGCATGATAGTCCAATGCACTAACCATTATGCCAAGTGGTACTACATCCAGTTTAATGTTTGGGAATAAAAGCGGTCGATTACAGGGGAAAGAGCCTTTTTTGTTAAAATGTTTTCGAATCAAGTACTGTTCAATGTTAATTCCTGCCTAATGAACCAGCAATAAAAGAAAGTTGAGTTCGAACGGCATATAGCTCTCCTTTCGTTAATGACACTGATCCTAACAATATCGTCAGCAGCATAACTCCTCCACAAGGTCTGATTACAAAGGAAAAATTAAAATGTGCAATCAACAGCTTCAATCCATAAAAATCTGCTGGGCCAGATGGAATAATTCCAGCGGAATTACAGAAAAATTCCGATATCTTAATACCAACTCTTTTCAACATCCTAAATTGTTGTATCACTCTGTCTCACATTCCTTTGTCATGGAGAGAAGTCAATGTTATCTTCATCCCCAAAGCTGGCAAACCTAGCCATCACTCTAAGAAATATTCGAAAAATTACTACAATAATGGCCAATTTCACGAAGGACTTTTAAACATTTAACAGGCTTATAAGCCTTAAAATGAGATATTTTGGTTTCACCAAGCGCTTTTAAATTAAACAAGCTTTTAAACACCCTTATAAACTAAATGCCCATTTTTGGCTCAATAAATTTTAAAAGTGTCAATGAAATGTCATCAGATGTAGATCACAACAATTGGATATAGGTAGCAGCTGAAATTATTGTTTTGCAACATTTTAGTTTTTAATTTTTGAAAATACAAAGTGGATAGGCTTATAAATATTTAAAATATGTTTTTTATTTCGAATAAAATATTGAAAATTCTTCATCCAATTATAAAGTGCCACACATAAGTTATACGCCGAGCAAGAGTATTCCGGGTTCACAGGAATAGAAAAAGGAATCCATTCTCCGACTGACTTCGAAATAGGTTACGACTTTCCAAAGCATTTGTGAATCGTGAATCTGTTTGTTGAATTTGTTTGGTCGTCATTTGGAACCGAAACAAATGCATCAGTGCAAAAAAAAAAAAATTAAGTGCTTATTACGATTTTATCCCACAGGATCTTTCCAAATATTTTTGTTTGCATTTTTTTTTTTGCATTTCTTGGCATTTGTTTCAACACATAACGCTTTCTCATTTGTTCTCATACATTGCGCTTGTTAGAAAGAAAGAACCAAATTCTTTTTTCCAGGGATGTGAAGAGAACTCAATTTTAACAAAAATTTCCCTAAAATTTCTCTTTTATAGATTGGTGAAACTAAAAATATTTAAGAGTCTGATAAAATTTAAAAGGATTTTTGATAAAAGTGCTTTTAGTGTTTGTTTATGAAATTGGCCATAAGTGTTTAACTTATTTCAACACCGATTTAATTTTACTACAATTATTGAAGTAACGAAATGAAAGTATAGTAAAAATAAACATTTGCTTAAAAGTCAACAGTTTCTTGTTGAAAATTACACATAATGTTGAATACTCAACATAATTAAACACTTGAATAGTCAATTAAGCGCTGGAAAAGGTGAAGGAGAGACAAAATTTCAACAAACATAGTTTTCCTCAGCGTGGTTAAAGATATTAACATTTTTTGTTGAATATAAATTGTAAATTTTGATAATCTCGTAATCGTGAGAAAACAGAGTAGAAAATGTAAGAACGTAGAAAAATGTTCATCAGATCAAAATCAGTCTCGCAGTAACAGTCACAAAATGATAGAGTGCGCATTTTAAAATAAAATCGTATGTGTATGTGAAAATATTGTGAAGCTCTGAAAAGAAAAAAAGTAAAAGTATCAAATTTCGAGGTAAGTATAGAATTTTTGCTCTTTAATATTGTTTGGCTTACATTGTAAATTAAGTTGTTTTTGATTTCAATTTTCTGTAAGATTAAATAACTGGAAAACTGTTTGAATTACAATAATTATTGATAACACTAGATTACAAATTTTCGGTTTTTGGCGAGTACCTCAACAAAAAAGTATTTTTTAGACTAATTTTGGCTCTCTGAACACGAAAATGGCAATCATTTATTTTTCCAAAGAAGCGTTTTCGAGATATGACCAAAAAACGTGTTTTTCTGCTCCTTTTCCATGTATAAGCCTAATTCTCAAAAACGGTCGAACTAATTAACATATACCAGTGACGTGGCGTGGATAATTTTAAATGGGAACCCGTTATAAAATGTTGTCACCTGTAAGAATGAAAAAAAAATCTTAGAACCTTAAAAACAACATTTCTAGTAAAGATATGGTATCTACAAATGCATTCAACATTGACTTAGCAAAAAATGTGTAGCTATATTTTTTTATACTTCAAGACATTAATATTTCAATCAACAATGAGCTTGAAACATAATAAAAAAGGAGCTCCTTTTAGACACCATCCCCTTCGTCGGACATAACTGCGGCACCTTCCTGGGAATGTTCTATTAACTTTTCCTTGCAAATATAAAATATATGATGGGACAACTCATCTGCATTAAGACTCGTCCTAACGTCAAAAAATACAAGATATCTTTCTTGTATTCCATTCTCTGACAAGAACCGGAATATGGCACTCCGTTGTTCCCTATGACTCAAATCTGATGTTTCGTCGATCATAATCGACACGAACCGAGCTTCTATGATTTCTGTTTTAATTTCAGATTTAATAACAGCCGCGATACTATGTATCAAGTCATTTTGAATATCGTTGCCCTATAATATAACACTACTCTAAATAGGATTCCATTAAAGTGTCATAGGTACTTATATGTTGATTTCCTTTAATCATAAGAAATCAATTTCTGAGTGAAGATTTTGATCCCTCGCCAGATTTTGCGTTCCTAAACACTCAACAAAAATTTATTTTTCTTTGACATGGATCAAAATCTTTAAATCCATATTTAAAGAGGGATTTACATGCATACATGAAACACGTACACCAAACAAAAAATTTCGATCTGGGATCGAAATCCCTGGTGTGTAAACGAAAAAAGGATAAAATGTAAACTATCAACTATCCTTACTAAAATTATTTGGTTTCTCCGATAGGTAATCTGTTAAACACCAATCTACATTTATCAGACATTTTCAAGACAAAATCTAGAACTGCACTAAAATTAAGAAGCTTAATTTTTTTTATCACTATAGTGGGTAATAAAAGGAATTAAATATTCACCTTCAAATCTAACTTTTCACTATTTTTAATTAAGTTCAAATTGGCTTTTCAAAACACTAGATTTATTTGAAGTTATTGAACCTGTGCAACACAGTCTTTTATTGAATGCCAATTGAATCTAAATTTTAATTCCTATTAAAAAAAAAACAAATGCATTTTATTTGTCTAGAGTATCAATATGCTTAATTTACACTGCTGACAAATTGCCATATATTCTACCATGATTTATTTCATAATTCAACATTATCACAGTAAATTTGCAAAAACATCAATCGTGCATTTTACATTAGCATGCAAATCAACATCAAATTCAAAATCAAGAATCAACAATACCCACATGCCATATTTATATTTATATGACCTATTAAAGAAAAAACAAATAAGTCGAAGAACACCGTCTTATTTCTTACACAAGGTTGAAAAAAGGCAAGCACCTGAACTCCTGCAATGTATTATCTTCCTACTGAAATGCAATGCTAATTGCTAAAGGGAGAATAAAATACAAATAATTCCAACTCCTACAGGTATACATCGAAAATTTTATAAGACGGAATGTAGCGTCTTATTTTTTGAATATGTTGGACAAAGAGGATCCGAAAAACAATGCTTGGGGAAGAAAGGGATAAAACACAAATAAATAAGACGGTGATTGAAAAGTTTACGTCAGAGTATTTTTGTGACTCTCTTGATTAATGTTGGTTGTGGATTGTGGAATGTGTTTGGATAAAGTATAAGATACAAACGAGAGGCAGAATGGATAACTTAAACTTATTCGATGTTTGTTTGGTAAATTGTGTTATTTGTGGATTTTCTAAAAGGGAAGACGATAGGAATCGTGTTATATGGACGCCACGCCACTGACATATACTCTATAGTTTTGAACAGATATTTTGTTTGTCTTTCCAACAATGTACGACTTATGTAAATCGGCCCAACAATCATCAAGAAAAAGCCGTTCAAAGTTTCAAAAACACACAATTTTTCGCCGTTTTTTGAAAATCGCTTGTTTTAAGTCATTCCGTAAGGATAGAAAAAAATATTTAAAATAATTTTAAGATCTCAGGTGGAAGATATTGTTTTTACAAAGCTAAAACGCACAATATCAATGAAATCGGATAATAAATGTGGAAGTTATGAAACATTACGTGAAGGCAGATCATTTCAGGTTTTTTTTTCTTGATGATTGTTGGGCCGATTTACACAAGTCGTACACTGTTGGAAAGACAAATAAAATATCTGTTCAAAACTATAGAGTATATGTTAATTAGTTCGACCGTTTTTGAGAATTAGGCTTATACATGGAAAAGGAGCAGAAAAACACGTTTTTTGGTCATATCTCGAAAACGCTTCTTTGGAAAAATAAATGATTGCCATTTTCGTATTCAGAGAGCCAAAATTAGTCTAGAAAATACTTTTTTGTTGAGGTACTTTTTTTGTGTAAACTAGTGTAATTATTCATTACTTTACAACCCGTTAGAATAATTTTGTTTATGCCGATGCTTTTAAGAACAACTTTTATAAAAATTGAATATAACAATTCTCAAAAAAATGTTTTTCTGACTGTTTATAGATGCTTTTCTATTATTTACAGAAAACGTGTTTCTGGACAGAGAACCTCTTTATTGCAGTTTTATTAATGTATTGTTTATTATTCCTTTTTCAGTATTGTTTTTGTACTTTTTTAATAAATATGTTAACCTATTTTTCCTAACATTCATTGATTAGGTATTGTAGAAAACCAAGTGAAAGTAAAAAATGTAAAATAAAAATGAAAATTTTTCAGATAACTATATTGAATCTTTTTATTTGATGGTCTTTAATTTTGTAAGATATTCTATGGTATGTATTAAATTAAAAAAAAAAACATGAAGACCTGAATATTCAATCAACATAAACTAGCTTTTCTTTACAGAAAAGATCTTGAAAATTGAGTAAAAGAAAACAAACTCATAGCCAAATATAATATTCAACATAAACGTATAATTCTGTAGAGAAAACTGTTAAATTGCGAAAAACTCGATTGGATTTTTAACAAAATATATTTGGAAATTAGTTTTATTTTCCGGAGTTTTCAAAATCTTTACTGAAAAAGCAGCAATTTTATGTTGAATATTCAGTTGCTTGTTTTTTGTCATCTATTGATGATTAAATGTAAGTAAACTCTTAGAAAAAAAGGTTGTGTTTGCTTATCCTTCATTACTTATTTTTAATTTTAAGCTTAAGCTAACGATGATTGTTTTTAAGCTTTCATGCTTAAAAATCAAAGAACAACAAAAAAGTTAAATATTAAAAATAAAAATCGCTTTGCAACTAATTTTCTAAAGGTATTGTTTACTATTAAACATTAATGTTGAAAAGAAATGTAATATTTGCTTATACTTATATGTTGGTTTTTCAACGACTGTGGCGTGAATTTTATGTTATGTATGTTATAGTTTTTCACCGTATATTGATTAAAAAGATAGCCATACGATTTTTACGATATACGATATACGATTAATTGCCTACTTTTTATGTCATGAAAATTCAACATTTCATCTTTCAGCAAGATGTTGAAAATAAAACACCGAAAATTCCTGATGAAAATTGCTACAATTATTGTAAAGGACCAGTTGCCTAAAATAACTGTAGTAATTTTCAACAGAAATTTCTTAGAGTGATGTTAACCCTAAAGATCTAAGACCTATAAGTCTTTCATCATTCCTTCTTAAAACATTTGAACGTCTGATTGAAATCCACTTGAGGGTAAACATTTATAAGTCTTTACTATCCAATGCTCAACATGCCTATAACAAAGGGAAATCTGTAGAAACCGGTCTACATATGCTGGTTCGTACTATCGAACATTCTCTTCATCACAAGGAGTGCACCTTAGTTGCTTTTCTAGATATAGAAGGAGCTTTTAACAATGTCGACGCATCCGCAATCACATCTCCGCTGTTATCTCTGAAGGTGGATAAATCGATCAGTAAATTAATAAATCATATGCTGATAAGCAGGATTATAAATTCAAAACTGGGCGATTTTACTACTCGAAGAACTGTCAGTAGAGCTACGCCGCAAGGCGGTGTCCTCTCTCCTCTCCTCTGGAACCTGGTAGTAAATGAACTACTAATGATTCTAGAAAGAGAGCGGTACAGGGTGATTGTCTATACGGACGATGTTGCGATAGCGTTATCTGGTAAGCATCCTAACACTCTAAAGGAACTCCTACAAAATGCTTTAAACAAGCTTACTACCTGGGCAGATCAATGTGGACTCGGTGTCAACCCCCACAAAACTGAACTTGTCCTATTTACCAAGAAATATAAAATCCCACACATAGAGCCACCCTATATCAAAGGTATACTGCTTAAATTTTCAGACAAAACTAAATATTTGTGTTTTATTTTGGACAAGAAATTAAGCTGGAAGACCAATATCCAAAAGAGAATCAACAAAGCCAATATAGCTCTATTCTCTTGCAAAAAAGTCGTATGTAACAAATGGACACTACAAACTCATATTACACACTGGCTAAACATCTCAGTCATTAGACAGATACTTACATATGGAGTAACAGTATGGTGCACTACGCTGGAAACAGCACCAAACCGCGACAAGCTCAGAGCAAAGTCCAACGAACAGCTTGTTTTATCATGAGTGGAGCTCTCCGCTCACCTCTCTCTGCTGCACTTGGTGTTCTGTTTCATCTCATACCGCTAGATATCTTTAGCAAAAAATCGGCCGCTAGCACAGGCATTCGGCTTAAAGCCTCCTCGCAGTGGATCAATAATGATATTGGCCACTCCACTATACTGAACTCGTTAAGATCTCTACCTAGTAACGTTGATTACACCACCCCTCATCCAAAATTTAATAAAAACTTTCAAGTGTCCATTGTCCATCCCTTCCAGGTCTACCTGGGAAAATGAGTCACTTTTGGTAGACGAAGCGATTCATTTCTACACAAATGGATCTAAAACCAATGACGGGGTCGGTGGAGGCGAATACTCCGAAAGATTAAATCTTTGTCTATCTTTTCGTCTTGCCAATCACTGTAGCGTGTTCCAGGCAGAGCTTTTAGCAATATGATATCGACTACTGATATACGTATCTTCTCAGACAGTCAAGCTACCATAAAGTCATTGGACTCTGTCTCCATTTACTCACTAACAGCCCAAAATTGTCGATCATCTCAAAACAGTTTAACATTCATGGGTACCGGGGCATAGAGACATTCCAGGATAGCCAGTCTACGAAACTTATTTGGCCATTGTTTGTTGCTAAACGCTCAAAACAACTATTGGTAGATTGCATATTAGTTCCGTTATAGGTGTCCTTACTGGGCACTGCCTAATAGGAAGACTTGGAGTTCCTGCAAATGATTTTTGCAGAAGCTGCATGGATGAAGAAGAAGAGGAGTCAGTTTCTCGCCTTCTATGTTCTTGTCCTGCCTTAGCACAAAGACGTAGACTTTATTTGGGAGATTTCTACTATAACGATCCTAGTGATCTAAGAAAATCCGATATTCACTGTCTCAAACGCTTCATTGTTAGCTCCAAATGGTTTAACGAGTAAGGGTGATTTTTGAAATCCTGTGGTATCACAACGGACCAAATATTGGTCTAAGTGTGTTGGCTTTTCCGGTCAACAGCCACCTTAAACCTAACCTAACCTAACGGCATATCAACATTATATTTATGGTATGACTTTGTCTTATAACTAAAAATAAAGATGATATTGAACCCAAAACAAATTTTGCATGGTTAAAACTTGAAAAAAAAAATAGTACATAGCAATTCACACTTCCAGAAGAGGGATATGGACCATTGAATATTTTTCCTGTGCAAATGAAAAAGACATAATATAGAAATTAAAACCAAAAAAAAGTTGTTTACTGATCGATCAATGCAAATTTTCCCGATTCATTTAGAAATAAGGCGTTATTGTTTTTAAGTTCAGAGCAGAGTCAGAGTTGTCAAAAAATAAATTGTGTTCCTTTTTAAGTTCAGAGTGTTCAGAGCTTCGAATACGTGTTCCTTTTTTCGTTTTGAGCATGTTCTTTGCGTGTTCAGAGTGCGCTATATGAGCTCATAATAGAATAACTGAGCAGACAGACTGTTTTACACAGGCATTTGACAGATGGAAATTAAAAAAAATGGGTACATCTAAGTGTTCAAGTATATTTCAAAAACAACTCAGAGCTCTCAGTTTTGGTTCAGAGAATGTTCAGAACATACTCGACATGGTCGGGCTCCAAACAAAAAATATGCGTAAGTTTCTTGTTTTAGAACAGTTGAGAGCTCTTCAGTTGAATTTCGTCGTACCCTTCTAATACGCAATATACATACATACTCGTGCATAATGGTCGATGATTATTGACTCAAATAAACGCCTGGGAGAGTTGAATTTTAAAAATACATTTCACAAGAAGACGCGAAAAGGTTTTAGTCAACCAACTCCTCAATAACTTTAGTTAACCACTAACTTTAGTTTAGGGACTAGGACTATTGCGCCTTACGCTGAGTATCAAATGCCTTTACAATGAATCTTCCAGCAGGACAAATATCCAAAACATCGCCTGACCCTAACCCCATAGAAAATCTATGGGTTGATATTAAGAGGGATGTCAGGAAGGCTAAACAATCGAACATTTTTCATATCAAATAGGTACCAAATGACTAAAAAGTAATTTGAAAGGATAAAATTTCATTTTTTTGTTACAGTAAAACTCACTTAAATGCCTTTTCCGATTAGCCGAAAAAAAAATTACTAAAAATAAAAAAAGCACTTTTTTAAAGCTAATATTTTATTCTTTGTTTTGCTTTTTGATTCAAGTTGTTTCATTTAATAGTTTTTGGGAAATTAAGTTTTAGAGTTGAAACTTAGAAAAAAATATAATTTTTTTCTTCGTTTTTTAAAAGATTTTTTTATGAAAATTTGCATTATTAAGGACAATTTTTTGTGAATATTCAATGGCTTGATAAATTTTAAGTCAAATACTAAAAACCTTATTCCAATTAATATCATAGTTTCTAAGAAATTAGAAAAAAACTTCTTTCTTCCCAGAAAACCGTTTTTTTGGTTTTTTTTTTTATGAGTGGTTTTACAATCCGAAATTTTCTTAATTCGGGAGTTCAAATTTCATTCCGAAACTTTCTGTCAAAGTATGTAGGTAACCAAGTCTAAAATACCTGCGACAACATCTAGATTCATGTTTTTGTTATTCAGAAGTACATTTTCGAAATTAAACAAAATGCACAGCTGGGTCGGACGATCTGGCGTTTATGTTTCAGAGACTTATTGCCAATTTCATAAACTATAAAATAACAATAAAAGCACTTTTATAAAAAATCCTCTTAAATCTTATCCGTTTTTATAGTTTTATAGTTTCAACAATCAAAAAGGGAAATTTTTGTTAAAATTGAGTTCTCTTCACATCCCTGGGAAAAATAAATTGTTTTTTTTTTTTTCTTGCTAACAAGCGAAATGTATGAGAAAAAATGAGAAAGCGTTATTGATTGAAACAAATGCCCTGAAATGCGAAAAAAAAAAAACAAAATCAAAAAAAAAAAATATTTGGAAAGATCCAGTGATATAAAATAACTTAATTTATTTTGTATTGCACTTATGGGTTTGTTTCGATTCCAAATGACGACCAAAAAAACTCAACAACTGATCCGCAGATGCTTTGGAAAGTCGGAACCTCATTTTGAAGTCATAGTCGGAGATTGGATTCCTGTGAACCCGGAATACTCTTGCTCGGCGAATAACAATGTCATTGGATGAAATTAAAAGCAGATCATTTAAATATTAGTATTAACCTATTTATTTTGTATCTTCAAAAATTGAAAACTAAAATGTCACAAAACAATACATAACTTCAGCTGCTATATAGAATTGTTGTTATCTATCTACATCTGATGACATTTCAATGACACTTTTAAAATTTAATGAGCCAAAAACAAGCATTTAGTTTATAAGGGTGTTTAAAAGCTTGTTTACTTTAAAAGCGCTCATTGAAACCAAAACATCCCATTTTAAGGTTTACAAGTCTGTTAAATGTTTGAAAGTCCTTCGTGAAATCGGGCATTAGAATATTAATATGGATATTATATGATAAATGGCCGAAACAACTCCTTTAATAGTTGAAGCTAAAAACGGATTCCCATGTGATTTCTCAAGCGAGTATGAATGTATGCAAGAACAAAAATTTCAAATCGTTGTAGTGTTTTTTTTTTAACTGAGAATACTCTTAAGAAATAATTCTGGTACACCAACTTTAAGTTTTTACTATTGTGCAAAAAAAATGTAATAAAAAAAAATCATTTGCAATTTTTTTTTATGACACGTAAGAATAAAATAATACAATAATTTAAAAAGTTCCAAGAAATATATCATTTAAATTCCTAATTCCGATAATGAGAAAATCTAAAAGGGTTTTATGTTAGGTATTTCCAAGTCTTGGCAAGAGTACGATAACTTAGGCGCCAAGAAATTATAACGGTTTTTTGTAGAACAGTTTAATACAAGCATTTTTTACTATGGGAGGGGGGGTCTATCTCCCCCCGTTTGGGCGGGAGGGGCAATTTTATAAAAAAAGTACTAAAATGGAAACAAAAATATTAAAAAATAACGGTAATACTTACAATTAAGTATTATACCTTTTTTTAAGGCCAATACTCTGTTCTATTAGAAAAATTTTAAATCAAGTGAAATCTATGCATAGTTTAAAAAAAAAAACAAGTTTTAAACTCAAATTTTCGGAAAAAAAACATTAAAAAAAAGTTTAAAGTTGAATTTTTCAAAACTGCAAAGTTATATATAATTATTTTTTCCTAAAATTCGTTGCTCTAATTTATTCTTATTCAAAACCTGAAAACTAGATGATTTTATGTCGTTTAGTTTTTGAGAAAATTGAAAATAACTAAAACTACTTTTTTATGGGATATTTGTTTTTTTTTTGCTTGTTTACACATTATGGCGTATAAACAGTGAGGTATGTATGGGGGGGCATGCTGCCCCCCTGCAACCCCCCTGCTTGGACACACTATAGGATTTGGGGTAGGTGCGAGGTTGAGTGTATGCAAGGTTTCTTTTGCATTTACAGAATCTGGATTTAAAGAAACTTTGAATTTACCCTATGGCCTACATATTATACGAGTATCCAATGTAATCTAAATATATGTACATATGTACGTAGCCCAAAGTTGCACATTTAAAATGTTCAGACATGAAAATTTATTACATTATGAAAAATTTACATTACTTAGGTACTACTGTATGAATGCAGCAAATTTATATAATTCCTTAATTAATATGTATGTTTATTGTTTGTGTCTAACTTTTTAATGCTAATGTGATACAGGTTAATGTTTACCAAGGTCATTCGTTATTCAACTTTTGTAAGAGTGAAGCATCGCGTTCTTAGAAGAAATTGGTCTAATTCCAACTAAAACGTCAACTTCCCTTACTGTGTTGCAACTTGCCGATGAAGGTAGAAAAATATAAAAATTTCAAGTTCGGTTGGATGTGGCGGTGCTCCGAAAAAAGCTCCAAAAAAAGGTGACAAAAATTGTAAGAATACAATAAGCCCATCTATCGGCACATTTGTCCATGGGCCTCAATATTGAGATTCGGGAGGTGCTTACTATAATTACGAGTATCTCTTTTGTGATCAAAATGTCTGTAAACACGGTTTTAATACATTGAACATTGAAAATTTGACTTCACTATTTTTAATTAACACCTGACTTTCTCAAAAACTGACTGACTGAGACGCGGAATGCCATGCAATTCTACCTCCTCGTGATGCATTCTTGGTAACGCTAAATGATTTGCTGTACTTTACTTACAAATGAACCACATTAACATTAATCCTCAAATGAAATCACCGTAGGTAAATACCAAAAATCAGAAATTTCATAAAAAGTAGTTTTAGTAATTTTAAATTTTCTCAAAAACTAGAAGGCATAAAACCATTCGGTTTTTTGTGTTCGATTTAGAATTAATAGTAGCATTGACCACAAAAAACCAATTAAGCACTTCATTTTACAATTTTGAAAAAAATTGGTCTAAACTTTTTTTTTCATTTTTTTTAGCAAAATTTTGAGTTTGCATGCGAATTTTTCAAAAACTATTGACATAAATAATTACATTCAAATTTAGGATTATAGAACAGATTTCTGGCTTTCAAAACTGGTATAGTACTTTATTGTAAGTGTTGCCATTGTTTTTTAATAATTTTTTTTTCAATTTAAGTCATTTTTTCTAAAATCGCCCCTACCTCCTAAACGGGGCGAGATAGACCTCCCCTCCCATAGTAAAAAAACGCTTTTATTTGATCCTTCTACAAAAATCCGTTATCAATTGTTGGCGCCTAAGTTATCGTACTTTCCCCCAAGTCTTTATTATTGAATAAAATGCAAACATTTAACACAATCATTGAACTTTTAAATCTGTTTCATAGCAATTTAAATTAACTTTAACAAGTTTGGTTATTTTATTTAAATTTAATGCTTAACCACGAGCTTTAGTGATTTAATCTGGTTTGCCTTGAAGTTATAGCTTACATCGTGTGAAATAGTTGAAACTTATCTGAAAACAAAATTGCAGTTTAAACGTTCCTTGGAAAAATGAAATATTTCTTAATCTATGTCTAAAATCTTGAAATACAAATCATTAAGCTTTTCTTTCCATGCCTTCCAATACACAGGTAGGTACATACATATGTTGGTATTTCTACTTTACTTCGTAGTAAACCTAGCAGACAGGAACGGTCTTCACTTACATTGTGCACATGCCTACGTACGAATTCGTAATAATAATTCAGATTTGTCTTCAGATAACATTTTGTATACCTATTTAAGTACATGTTATTAACATTCATATTGTATGTGCCTACATATCCGGATACATAAAGTAATTTTCAATGTCAAACAGAATGAAGGTATTCCCTAACACGAATTTTTAATAAAAGAATAACATCAGTCTGTGAACAGTAAAGGTAATTTAGTGTTATGATCAAGCAATAGAAAGACTTGCTGTGTTTTATTGCTAATATCACCAGATTAATGTAATCGTTTTCTTTGTCCCCTTCAATCGCTTGTTGATATATGGTATCGCGCTTACGAACGATCTAAAGATGCGAGCAAAAATATTAAGGCTCAACTAACTAACGGGTGATTTTTTAAGAGCTTGAGAACTTTTTTTTAAAAAAAAACGCATAAAATTTGCAAAATCTCATCGATTCTTTATTTGAAACGTTAGATTGGTCCATGACATTTACTTTTTGAAGATAATTTCATTTAAATGTTGACCGCGGCTGCGTCTTAGGTGGTCCATTCGGAAAGTCCAATTTTGGGTAACTTTTTCGAGCATTTCGGCCGGAATAGCCCGAATTTCTTCGGAAATGTTGTCTTCCAAAGCTGGAATAGTTGCTGGCTTATTTGTGTAGACTTTAGACTTGACGTAGCCCCACAAAAAATAGTCTAAAGGCGTCAAATCGCATGATCTTGGTGGCCAACTTACCGGTCCATTCCTTGAGATGAATTGTTCTCCGAAGTTTTCCCTCAAAATGGCCATAGAATCGCGAGCTGTGTGGCATGTAGCGCCATCTTGTTGAAACCACATGTCAACCAAGTTCAGTTCTTCCATTTTTGGCAACAAAAAGTTTGTTAGCATTGAACGATAGCGATCGCCATTCACCGTAACGTTGCGTCCAACAGCATCTTTGAAAAAATACGGTCCAATGATTCCACCAGCGTACAAACCACACCAAACAGTGCATTTTTCGGGATGCATGGGCAGTTCTTGAACGGCTTCTGGTTGCTCTTCACTCCAAATGCGGCAATTTTGCTTATTTACGTAGCCATTCAACCAGAAATGAGCCTCATCGCTGAACAAAATTTGTCGATAAAAAAGCGGATTTTCTGCCAACTTTTCTAGGGCCCATTCACTGAAAATTCGACGTTGTGGCAGATCGTTCGGCTTCGTACGCATTCGTGTGGTTGGTTTAATGTCCAATAAAGTAAACTGAGTGCGAAACTTGGTCACAATCGCATTAATTGTTTGCTCACTTGGTCGATTATGTAGACCATAAATCGGACGTAAAGCGCGAAACACATTTCGAACCGAACACTGATTTTGGTAATAAAATTCAATGATTTGCAAGCGTTGCTCGTTAGTAAGTCTATTCATGATGAAATGTCAAAGCATACTGAGCATCTTTCTCTTTGACACCATGTCTGAAATCCCGCGTGATCTGTCAAATACTAATGCATGAAAATCCTAACCTCAAAAAAATCACCCGTTAAATAAAATAAATAAAATAAATAAAATAAATAAAATAAAAAAAATAAATAAAATAAATAAAATAAATAAAATAAATAAAATAAATAAAATAAATAAAATAAATAAAATAAAGACAGGAAAATAATGATGGACGCGTTGGAGGAAAGAGGAGTGAGAGAAGGGCTAAGGGAAAGAGTGGGGGAAGTCTACAAAGAAACCACGAGTAGAGTAAAAGCGGCAGGAGTGATGGGAGACAAATTTTGGACGGGAAAGGGAGTAAGGCAGGGATGCCCGATGAGCCCAATTCTGTTCAACTTGTTAACGGCGGATATAGAAGAGGAACTGGGAAAAGGGAGCTGGGGAGGGGTCAAAGTGAAGGGAAGAAGGATTTGCTCACTGGCTTACGCAGATGATGTGGTGGTAATGGCGAAAAATGAAGAAGTGATGCAAAGTATGATAAGAAGACTAGAGAAGTACTTCGAGAGGAAAAAACTGGAAGTGAACGTGGGAAAGACGAAAGTGATGAGGTTCAGAAAAGGAGGAGGGAGGAACACAACAGTAGACTGGAGATGGAGAGGAAAGAAAATAGAAGAGGTAAAAGAATTTAAATACTTAGGGTATGTGTTCAAAAAGAATGGTGGGCAGGAGGCACATATAAAGGACAGAATAAAGAAGGCAGCAGCGGTCATGAAGGAAGCATGGGGAATTGGAAGAAGGAAATTTGAAAAGATATGGGAGAGGAAAATGTGGCTTTTCGACACCCTGGTGTGGACGGTGATGGGATATGGGGCAGAAGTATGGGGATGGAAGGAGAGACAAGAAATGGAAAGGATGCAAGAAAGGTACCTTAAATGGAGTCTAGGGGTAGAATGGCAAACTCCAAGATACATGGTGAGAGAGGAAACGAAAAGAGATAAGATTATGATAAGAGCAGGGAAAAGGGCATGGAATTATGAAGAGAAGTTAGCATCTGGAAAAGAAAGTGAAATAGCTAGGGAATGTTTGGAGGAGATTAAAGAGAGACAGAGAGATGGACGGGGGAGAAGATCACGATGGGAAAAAGAGAGAGAAGAAATGAAGGAAGGGGAGGGAAAAGAAGATAGTTTGAATGGATATGAGAGACTGGAAATGGAAAGCAGAAAAGAGCAGGAGAAGGAAAGACGAGACCTAATCAAAGCATCCAGGTATAACAAGTGGTATAAAGAGGTGATGACGGAGGGAATACCGAAATATTTGACAGAGGGATGGAAAACAGAAAGGACAAGGAGAATAGCAAGAGTAAGGCTAGGAAATGAGGTGAGAGAAAGGTGGTACTGGAGGCGAGAAGAAGAGAGGGTGTGCAGGGTATGTGAGGGTGAACAAGAGTCGTGGGAACATTTAATAGAAAGATGCAGGTCAGGCGGAGATGAAGGGAAATCAATAGGGGACAAAATGAGGGAAATAATGGACGAAACAGGGAGGGGCGAAGAATGGATAAAGGTGTAGGAAGCTTTGTAAATACAAATAAAACAAAACAATATAATTCTCCATCTACTTTGTTCCTTTTTTATAGCGTGTACTGTAGGTTTGGTTCTACTCAAGATAGTGCCAAGTAGAGATTCTAATTAGAGAGAAAATTTAATGAAATAACCACTGACGTCATCACCTGTATGTGTTAACTGCGAACTTAGCTATATAAAGCCTGGTTTAACCTGAGTGAAACTCGACAGTACTCTTCCTAATGCTAAATTCTTAAATGAGCTTAAATTTTTTTTATCTCCCACTCTCAAGAATTTTGAGAGTCAGAAGAATCAATCTCCAAAACCACACCACATCTTCACCCACACAATGACATTCTTTTTACTCAACTTCCATCATGGATGACTTCCGCTGTTCCTGTTTCTTCCTGATTTTAAACTGGAAATCAAAATCTTTATTACATGTATTTCCAGAAAAATCCAAAATAATTTTAGAGACCGAAACTCTTAATTATAAGTTAAGATTGGGGGAGTTATAGGAAGCGACGGAAGGAGTAGGCAGCCATGATTGCTAAGAGGGAGGAGTACAAGTGTGGTGGGTTTAGGGAGAAGCTTCCGGGGGGAATCGAATTGAGTTTTGGCGTGGTTTTGGTTCGAGGCGGACGAGTAAAATAAATCATTCCGAAAAACTTTGATATTTTTACAAAACCTAATTGTGTAGTAAAAACTTTAGAAATATCAATAATTGGGGAAAAATAACCTGTAAAGTGAAGGACATTATACATACATTACCCAAAAATAAAACGCCGAAAATAAAAATAAAAAGAAACCTATTGCAATTAAGTAAACGGTCTTGTGATATCTTCGTGGCTATTAAGAACCTTTTGTTCTGCCTTGATCATTCCCTCAGTGTACCCAAGTGCTCCTCACGAATTTATCTGTGAACAAAGAAAGAAAAGTGAAAAAAACCCGTGGACAAAAAAATTATGAGAAGGTCACACATCCCTTGGGTTTTTTTATTACTTATACGAGTACATCAATGACAATGTTCTAAAGTATGATCTACACAAATAAAATATCGCCTCCCTCCCCCTCGCTGCAGTAACAAAATCCGTATCGTATGATCTTATTGACGTCACATTCGGGTCATGTGATCAGGAGAAAATAATGCCGTTGGATGAATTCCCTTTTTTTTGGATTGCCGTATTGCCGTATTGCCATATACTTTACGATTTCAAGTAGCTGTTCTATCTTATGTGTTTTTGGTCGCATAGAAGATTAAATAATTTTAAGATATTTATTATTGGATACAAGAAAAAATAAATAAATATATGTATAAAAATAATATTTTTGAAATGAAAAGAGAGATAAATTCCAAGAAGTATTACATACAAAAATAATAGTTAAATTATTGTTGTTTATTTAAATCAAGTTCTTAGAGGAAAAAAAAAAAAACCACTAGTAGGAAAAAAAAAGTGGATTATAAATTTTGGTTAAAAGATAAAAAGTTCAAAAATACAAATTAATTTACGGTTAAGAAATATTTTATAAATGAAAAAAAAAATAATAATAATACAGAAGAAAAATAAATAAATAATTTGTGTACGTGGTAAAAGTGGTATAAAAAAAAAGCTCCCATGGTTATATATTGTTTTTTTTCTCGCGAGATCTATTTTTTTTTCAGGCTTTTACGAAAACAACGCCTGAGAACCCATATGCTGTGCACAACATTTGGTGGACTAAGTTCTTTGTTATCGGTAAGTGTGTTGTGAATCATTGAAACGATTATATAACCATTTCATGCCAAATTTTATCAGTTTTTCCACACAAAGATATATACAGAAAGAAAAATTTTTTAATTTTCTGAATTAAATATAATTTGTAAAAAAAAAAAAAAAAAAAAAAACAGAACAAAACAACAAAAAAAAAAACCATATCGTTCTATAGATTGAAGTTTTTTTATCAATAAATTTATTAATATTAAAGTTTAAATTACCTATGGATAAATTTGATTTAATATTTACTTAAATTTACCTAAAACTATCCATACATTTTAACATCTGTATAATTTTAATTGATGATTTTGTCATTATACTTATTTCAAAATACATAATTTATTCTGATTATTGAAAAAAAAAACCTTTTATTGGTTGATCATATTCAACTATGGTTGTTATCTTTATTCTCATCCTACTTTGATAAATATCCTGGGAAGAATGATCTATAATTTTGTTTACATGGTTAAGGTCATTCTTAAGATGATCTCTGTGTAAGACGTTTCCAGAGGAGGAGTTGACCAGACCAGGTCCTATATTTTAGGGTAAGTTACCAAATTCGGGGTTTCTATCAATGCGAGGACATAGAGGCCAAGGTGTATCCGTAGTATCCTGTAGGGTAGTATATGATACTTGGGGTGGGCAAACCTCATTGGAGATTAACTTACATCTACATGTTCTCCACCATTAGCGCAAAGTACATCAGGAGAAACTCAACTAATTTCTTTTAGGCCCTAACTTCAATTTTTCAGACAAATCCATCTAGTCTTAGGCATGAAATAATACGTAACTTTATCTGGTGTGGATGTAGCAAGAACCCCCCCTAACCCGACGAGCTACGGCCAGGTGAAAGCATGCATGTCTTCAGCTGCAGATACCCAGATACTCACATTTCTGCTGCCCGGACTGACTCGAGGAGTCCTGTGGCCTTGAGCCATAAGGGTGGTATAGGAGTGTGAGGGCTAGTGATGATATCCATCTTGCATTTTTCGGGAATCCTGTTTTTTAGAATCTTTTTGTCCCAGTCATCACTAAACGTAGCCGTTACAGGTGGCGCCCAACGTGGGGCCTAAAATTTATAATAGTTAGTTTTTATATAATTTTGAAAAGTAAAGAGAACAAAAATTTCTAGTTTTTTCTTAAACTGCAATCATTCTTTGGATGTTTGTTTTATTTCTCAACATTTTGTTGAATCAATATTTAGGTTTTTTATTCAAGAGTCGTCTCAGGTTTGACCGATAGGTGGTAATTTTCCGCCTATGTCTGTGGCAAATTCGAACATGTACTCAAGGACAGAAATACGTTAAATGATGAAAACTTGTTTTCTGCATTCCTCAACCTATAGTTTCATATCATTGTAGGACTATGCTAGTTGTGAGGATATGAAGATGCAACTTATTAATGCAATTTAGGATGTTTGAAATACCGGTGTCCGTTAGTCAGAGCTCTGTTGTTCAACTACAATGTTGCACTGTTATTGGCAAACTTCCTGTTGTTACTAGTTCTTCTTTACACATAAAAAAAAAAAAATTAAATTTAAAGGATGCAAATTTAAATTCTTTATTATGGCCTGCAGTGCTTTCTCATAAAACTTGCAGATGCAAAATAAGATTTAATCGACATTTTTTGTTTTCTAATAACTTTGCCTGATGGAAATCATAATTTTTTTTCTCAACTTACCCAATCTGAGTCTGATCTGGTCACTCCTCCTAATGTATATAATAAAGTTACATATTAACATCTTTTTTTTCTCTGTATTTAATTAAAGTCTGCTCTTATAATTTCTTCTTTCGGTTTATTCTTACTTCGTTGGTAAATCGATTCTGTTTAGGTTTTGAGATAAAAATATTTAGTTTTTGTATAAGATTTTTTTTGGAATTTTAAATTTTTAGGTAGGATAAACAAGAAACAATTATTTTGTTAATTAATTAGGATTATTTCTCTGAAATTCCCATTGTAGAAGAAATAGTATTTTTGTTTTAACATTGATATTAGCCGGGGAAAAAAAAAAAAAAAAAAAAAATGTTCACCTATTCCGTTAATAGTTTTCCGAGGAAACGTCGCCCTCTAAGAAGAAGATCGAGTACTCTTCCAGGTAGTAGCAATAAGGGAAATAGTTCTGGCCAAGTACATGGTGATAGACAAGCATCAGATATTGCAGGAACTTCCACTAATCCCTCTATGAGTAAAGAAACCGCTCCTGCGGCCTCAAGCTCGAAAGCTGCAGGTTCTCAAATGAATGACAGACCTGACTCTGGTGTTGAAAAGCAGAATCTTAACGAAATTATTCAGCAAGTTGTTACCGCTACCTTAGGGTTGCACCGAGCGGAAGAATTAAGATTTATTGGGGAAGAGATTGAAAAAAGCCGGAATATGTTGAGAGAAGAAGTTCCTGCAATTATTCGTTCTTCACTTGCGGCAGAGACCCCTGAAGCCCAATCAAGATATTTTCGTGTAAGGAGTCCATTAGCTCATGGTTCTACTAATGCTCCTTTACATAATTCTACTGCACCCCCCAACCACGTACAAACTGCCAATCCAGAAGACACCAACCACAGCGCTAACGTGAATAGTTTTGTTAGAGCTTTGAATAATATGCATTTGAATGATGTACCAGATAGTTCTCACGGAACCCCGCACACTTTTTCATTAGGAAGGTCCTACACTAAAAGTTTTCATAAATGGGGTATTAAATACGATAACAAATCAATGGCTGCGGACGATTTTCTTTTTAGATTAGAAAGACTAAGAATTTGTTATAATGTTACGTGGGATGAAATCGTAATGAACTTTCACCACTTTGTCAGCGGTCAAGTGGAAAGGTGGTATTGGGTGTTTTTAAAATCAAATCCAAATGTGACCTGGCTCGACCTTCGTTCAGCTCTCCTTGAGCAATTTAGAGGCTTAGAGACTGATTCGGAGCTGTCTAGGAAGATGTATGATAGGATACAGCAGGCAACCGAGAGTTTTGATGATTTTCATACGAGTATTCTGCAGATGAATAGTCGTCTTAGAGTTCCAAAGCCTGATAAAGAGCTTATTGAACTAATAAAGCAAAATGTCAAGAAAAGAATGGGGGAATTACTCATAACATTTCATACTAGTAGTCTTTCAGAGTTGGTCTATGTTTGCAGGAAAACTGAGAAGTTCCTTAACGACCACGAGCCTAGGGGGCTTAGAAATAGTTTCGTTTCTCAAACTCGGAGGAATTATGTTTCCGAACTGGAATCAGGTGATCTGCCATATCCCGATAATAGCCCAGTTGTTGATGCATTTGAGGAAAAGAAAGATACTAGTAAGTATGTTTGTTGGAAATGTAAGGGAGTAGGACATTCATATTATGAATGTCCTGAACCGCAAACATCGCCATTTTGTTATAAATGCGGAAAAGAAAACACAACGTACCGTTTTTGTCCCCGATGCACGGGAAACGCCACCAGGAACAATTCTGTGACCGGGGGGAATTGTTCTCAAGAAAGAAACCCCACAGTTCAGAGGAGAAACCCATTCAGAGATTAAATCTTAATTCCCTGAACGATAACCCTGACATGACAACTATTCAACTTTTACGACGTGAGCCAGAGGTCCAGCTCACCGGCTCACCTACCAATTCGACTAAAGATAACGTGAACATTCAACAAGCAAATATACCTCAAACGACTTTACATGACCGATTATTGAATTATTATTCAGTTCGTGAAAAGATTTTTGGTAGCTCGGGCTATAAAGTGCCCAAGAAAATATTGAAACTGCGTGATAAATTTAAAGAAAAGAAGCGCATGTACCAAGCAATCGAAGCAACCACTCTCTGTTCACTGAACGACGATCCTCGACCCTACGCCTCTGTTTGTATTGAGGGAGAAACTATTTTAGGCTTGCTCGATAGTGGAGCAAGTGTAACTTGTTTAGGAGAAGGTGGAGTACAGTTTTTGAAAAAACATGATATTCGAATTGCATCTATTTCAACGGATATTAAAACGGCTGATGGGAAAAGACAGCCTATTGTAGGAAAAGCCTCAGTAGTCTTTACTTATAAGGGCATATCCAAAACATTGACAATTTTTGTTGTTCCAAGTCTAACACAAAAACTATATCTCGGTATAGATTTTTGGAAACAGTTTGACATTATGCCCAAGTTAATTTCTGAACTTTCGGCTGAAGTGACAACACAAGAGCTCGACCCAAATGCACATGTTCTATCAGTAGAAGATTCAAGTAGACTTCAAGAAGCCATTGGCTTATTTCCATCCTCAGTCACTTATGGCCTGGGGAAAACTAAGCTAGAGGTACATACAATCGATACAGGTAATACTAGGCCTATAAAGCAACGTTATTATCCGGTATCGCCAGCGGTGCAGAAACTTCTATATGATGAGCTGGATCGTATGTTAGAGATGGGTGTAATCGAGGAGAGTGATAGTCCGTGGAGTTCTCCGGTAGTTCTGGTGCGTACTCCCGGAAAGAACCGGATGTGTTTGGACTATCGCAAGGTCAACGAGTGCACTGTCAAAGATGCGTATCCACTTCATCATATAGAAGGATTGCTAGGACGTCTTCCAGAGGCACACTATATCTCTAGCGTGGATTTGAAAGACGCCTTTTGGCAGATCCCGCTGGATGAGGAATCCCGGAAAAAGACAGCTTTTACGGTTTTTGGTAGGCCCCTGTATCAGTTCAAGGTCATGCCATTTGGTCTTTGTAATGCGCCACAGCGTATGTGCAGATTAATAGACAAAGTGATACCATCTGAACTGCGACAATATATCTTTGTTTACCTTGATGATTTGCTGATAGTGACTAATACTTTGGAAGAGCACTTGAAAATGTTGAAACTTGCAGCTAACTTACTTAGAGATGCAGGCTTGACGATCAACGTCGCCAAATCAAAGTTCTGTTTTCGTGAGCTAAAGTACTTGGGCTTTGTAGTTGGAGGAGGCTGCTTAAAAACCGATACGGAAAAGGTGAAAGCAATCACTTGTTTTCCGGTACCAAAAACTGCCCGACAAGTGAGACGGTTTTTGGGAATGGCAGGTTGGTACCGACGATTTGTAAAAGATTTTTCTTCTTTGTCCGGTCCTATAACAAACACCCTGAAAAAATCTAAGAGTTTTGTATTCGATGAAGCAGCTCTGATAGCTTTTGAAAAAATAAAATCTGTTCTGACTTCAGCCCCGGTATTAGTTAACCCAGATTATAATAAAGAATTTATACTGCTTTGTGATGCATCGGCATCCGGCATTGGTTGCGTGCTTTGCCAAGAAGATGAGTTTCGTAATGAAAGACCTATATATTATTATTCCCACAAACTGAACACAGCACAAAGAAACTACAGCGTGACAGAACGCGAATGTCTTGCAGCGGTGATGGGAATTAAAAAGTTTCGGGCTTATATAGAAGGACACCCTTTTAAGGTAATTACTGACCATGCAAGCCTGAAGTGGCTGATGAGTCAGAGAGATTTGAGTGGTCGTTTAGCTCGCTGGAGCCTTAAATTACAGGGATTTGACTTTACCATTGAGCATCGCAAAGGCACCTTAAATGTCGTACCAGACGCTCTGTCCCGAGTATACGAGGTAGACGAAGTGCTGATGCGTAACTCAGTGGTAGAGTATCCCTCGGATGCACTGCACATCGATCTTACGGACCCTAGTTTTCAGTCTAAGGAATACCGTAAACTCATAAGCACCATCGAAGAACAAAAGAATCAGCTACCTGACCTGCAAGTGTCGAACCATTTCGTCTACAAAAAGGTAAGCCATTGCACAGGATCTCCACTCGAGGATGATCTCGTTTGGAAACTCTGGGTTCCAGAAGAGCTGACCGAACACCTGATATTGCTGGCCCATCGGCCACCCAGGGCATCGCATGGTGGTATAGCCAAGACCCTATATAGACTCCGAGAAAAGTTTTTCTGGCCCAACATGGCGGCGCAGGTGAAAATATTTGTGGGAAATTGCGAAACCTGTAAGATGACGAAGGCGCCGAATACAACTCTCCGACCACCTATGGGGAAGGCATTCGTGGTAGAAAGGCCCTTTCAGTTAGTTTATATTGATTATTTAGGCCCATATCCAAGATCGAAAAATGGTAATACTTGCATCCTCGTTGCTTTAGACCAGCTTAGCAAATTCGTGATACTTCAACCATTGAGGGCTGCAACTGCTGCTGCTACAGTAAAATTCCTAACCGAGCAGATATTTTGCGTTTTTGGTGTTCCCGAATCGATCTTATCGGATAATGGCAGGCAATTTACGAGTAAGGAATTTGGAAACTTGATGACAACGTATGGTGTGCGTCATATTAAGACTGCATCTTACTCTCCGCAGGCCAATGCCAGCGAGCGAGTCAACAGGTCAATCCTTGCCGCTATTCGTTCGTATCTCGACCCGGGTCAAAAGTCCTGGGATTTACATTTACCCTCTATTGCCTGTGCTTTGCGCACCACAATACACTCAGCCATTAAAATGTCGCCCTACGAGGCCTTGTTCGGCCAAAGAATGGTTGAACACGGTTCAAATTATAATCTACTTCGGGCTTTGAACAGCCTCAATAATTCAGAGTTAGAAGTACTTACGAAGGGAGCAAAGATGAATATAGTTCATTCCTATATTAAGGAAGCCCTAGAAAACGCCCACCAACAATATGAGAAAGTATATAATTTACGTAGCAAAGTATTGAAATTCGAAGTGGGAGACATTGTTTTCCGAAGAAATTTTATTTTGAGCGACGCAGCGAAAGGAATAAATGCTAAGTTGAGCCCAAAGTTTTTAAAATTGAAAGTCCGAAAAATTATAGGTAATAACTTATATGAACTTGAGGATTTATCAGGAAAGAAGATAGGTGTTTATCATGGAAAGGATATTAGGAAGTGAGCTAAGTTATGAACTAGCCTTATAACTTATCCCTTTACGTTCTATGCGTCTGGAACTTATACAACGAAAGGGTTTGTAGGAAGCTTTGTAAATACAAATAAAACAAAACAATATAATTCTCCATCTACTTTGTTCCTTTTTTATAGCGTGTACTGTAGGTTTGGTTCTACTCAAGATAGTGCCAAGTAGAGATTCTAATTAGAGAGAAAATTTAATGAAATAACCACTGACGTCATCACCTGTATGTGTTAACTGCGAACTTAGCTATATAAAGCCTGGTTTAACCTGAGTGAAACTCGACAGTACTCTTCCTAATGCTAAATTCTTAAATGAGCTTAAATTTTTTTTATCTCCCACTCTCAAGAATTTTGAGAGTCAGAAGAATCAATCTCCAAAACCACACCACATCTTCACCCACACAATGACATTCTTTTTACTCAACTTCCATCATGGATGACTTCCGCTGTTCCTGTTTCTTCCTGATTTTAAACTGGAAATCAAAATCTTTATTACATGTATTTCCAGAAAAATCCAAAATAATTTTAGAGACCGAAACTCTTAATTATAAGTTAAGATTGGGGGAGTTATAGGAAGCGACGGAAGGAGTAGGCAGCCATGATTGCTAAGAGGGAGGAGTACAAGTGTGGTGGGTTTAGGGAGAAGCTTCCGGGGGGAATCGAATTGAGTTTTGGCGTGGTTTTGGTTCGAGGCGGACGAGTAAAATAAATCATTCCGAAAAACTTTGATATTTTTACAAAACCTAATTGTGTAGTAAAAACTTTAGAAATATCAATAATTGGGGAAAAATAACCTGTAAAGTGAAGGACATTATACATACATTACCCAAAAATAAAACGCCGAAAATAAAAATAAAAAGAAACCTATTGCAATTAAGTAAACGGTCTTGTGATATCTTCGTGGCTATTAAGAACCTTTTGTTCTGCCTTGATCATTCCCTCAGTGTACCCAAGTGCTCCTCACGAATTTATCTGAACAAAGAAAGAAAAGTGAAAAAAACCCGTGGACAAAAAAATTATGAGAAGGTCACACATCCCTTGGGTTTTTTTATTACTTATACGAGTACATCAATGACAATGTTCTAAAGTATGATCTACACAAATAAAATATCGCCTCCCTCCCCCTCGCTGCAGTAACAAAATCCGTATCGTATGATCTTATTGACGTCACATTCGGGTCATGTGATCAGGAGAAAATAATGCCGTTGGATGAATTCCCTTTTTTTTGGATTGCCGTATTGCCGTATTGCCATATACTTTACGATTTCAAGTAGCTGTTCTATCTTATGTGTTTTTGGTCGCATAGAAGATTAAATAATTTTAAGATATTTATTATTGGATACAAGAAAAAATAAATAAATATATGTATAAAAATAATATTTTTGAAATGAAAAGAGAGATAAATTCCAAGAAGTATTACATACAAAAATAATAGTTAAATTATTGTTGTTTATTTAAATCAAGTTCTTAGAGGAAAAAAAAAAAAACCACTAGTAGGAAAAAAAAAGTGGATTATAAATTTTGGTTAAAAGATAAAAAGTTCAAAAATACAAATTAATTTACGGTTAAGAAATATTTTATAAATGAAAAAAAAAATAATAATAATACAGAAGAAAAATAAATAAATAATTTGTGTACGTGGTAAAAGTGGTATAAAAAAAAAGCTCCCATGGTTATATATTGTTTTTTTTCTCGCGAGATCTATTTTTTTTTCAGGCTTTTACGAAAACAACGCCTGAGAACCCATATGCTGTGCACAACATTTGGTGGACTAAGTTCTTTGTTATCGGTAAGTGTGTTGTGAATCATTGAAACGATTATATAACCATTTCATGCCAAATTTTATCAGTTTTTCCACACAAAGATATATACAGAAAGAAAAATTTTTTAATTTTCTGAATTAAATATAATTTGTAAAAAAAAAAAAAAAAAAAAAAAACAGAACAAAACAAAAAAAAAAAACCATATCGTTCTATAGATTGAAGTTTTTTTATCAATAAATTTATTAATATTAAAGTTTAAATTACCTATGGATAAATTTGATTTAATATTTACTTAAATTTACCTAAAACTATCCATACATTTTAACATCTGTATAATTTTAATTGATGATTTTGTCATTATACTTATTTCAAAATACATAATTTATTCTGATTATTGAAAAAAAAAACCTTTTATTGGTTGATCATATTCAACTATGGTTGTTATCTTTATTCTCATCCTACTTTGATAAATATCCTGGGAAGAATGATCTATAATTTTGTTTACATGGTTAAGGTCATTCTTAAGATGATCTCTGTGTAAGACGTTTCCAGAGGAGGAGTTGACCAGACCAGGTCCTATATTTTAGGGTAAGTTACCAAATTCGGGGTTTCTATCAATGCGAGGACATAGAGGCCAAGGTGTATCCGTAGTATCCTGTAGGGTAGTATATGATACTTGGGGTGGGCAAACCTCATTGGAGATTAACTTACATCTACATGTTCTCCACCATTAGCGCAAAGTACATCAGGAGAAACTCAACTAATTTCTTTTAGGCCCTAACTTCAATTTTTCAGACAAATCCATCTAGTCTTAGGCATGAAATAATACGTAACTTTATCTGGTGTGGATGTAGCAAGAACCCCCCCTAACCCGACGAGCTACGGCCAGGTGAAAGCATGCATGTCTTCAGCTGCAGATACCCAGATACTCACATTTCTGCTGCCCGGACTGACTCGAGGAGTCCTGTGGCCTTGAGCCATAAGGGTGGTATAGGAGTGTGAGGGCTAGTGATGATATCCATCTTGCATTTTTCGGGAATCCTGTTTTTTAGAATCTTTTTGTCCCAGTCATCACTAAACGTAGCCGTTACAAAGGAACTAGAGAAGGTGAGAAAAGGTAAGAAGAGAGAGAATGAACAAGAGGAGGGAGAGTAGAGAGAGGAGGGAGAGTAGAGAGAGTAAGGAGGCGGACAGCTTGTAACCCTTAGGGGAAACAATACAATTAAATACAATACAAAATACAATACAAATAAATAAAATAAATAAAATAAATAAAATAAATAAAATAAATAAAATAAATAAAATAAATAAATTAAATAAAATAAATAAAATAAATAAAATCTCACCACCACGTTCCCTTTTTCTTTTCCAATACACAAACCATCAATGATTTAAGAGAACTTCAGCTTTCAAATAAAGCACAAAATGTTTGGAATTTGGAATGAAATGGAATCCAACCAACAAATGCTTTTTTTATTGCCTTCCAATTTTTTTTATGAATATCTTTTTAGGAAGAGATTTTTATGTTTGATAATATTGTAAATTGCAGGTATAGCACATTGACTGATGTTTTAATAAGAATTACAAACAATAACGAGTTGCGATTTGAGAGATTTTTTTTGTTTTTTTTTTCGGCAAAAGAAAAAAAATCGACTTAGAGGGAAAGAAAATAGGTCAATAATCAAGAGAATGTGTTCGAGTTAGAGGGAACTTCGACTTAGAGGGAACTTCGACTTAGAGGGAGTTCGACTTAGAGGATAGTTTTTGTATGGAAAATTGAGGAAATGCAAAAATACGGCTAAAAAGTTCGAGTTAGAGGGAACTTCGACTTAGAGGGAGTTCGACTTAGAGAGAATCGAATGTATAACTTTGTGTTATTAGATTTAATTCCACAAATTATCAAAGTGCAACAACAACTACGCCCCGTACTGCTTGAGAACAAGAGCGAGTACTATTAAACGACAACTAATAACATCTATTAAATGTCAGGCTTATCCCGTGACCACAAATAATGGAACTTGTTCGAAACGTCGCCGAATGGAAGAAATTATAATTATTTCTAAAGAAAGTAAACGCGGTAAGTTCCGAAAAACTTTATCTATTTAACATTAATTCCATCAAATTGTACTTAGTGACTTTTTGCAATAAACAGACGAAATATTAAATAATTTAAAAATTTTATTTAACGGGAAAATCTTTCATAATCCGATAAATTGAAATAAGTTACATTCAGAAAAATTCATCAAGTTATTTATAGAAAACTCATGTCCACGGGACATAAGGTGCAAATATTTAATATTCCCGTTTGTTAATTTTAATTAACGAAACATCCGATTTTGTTTATTTTTTTATTTAGAACGGGAAACATAACATTAATTAAGAAGAGCGTGTCCGACATTGCTTGGATGATTTGTTTTAATTCGAACGATTTCGAAAAAAAAACAACTTCATTCAAATTAATGTCACGCTTTCGCCCTACGACCGACTTTTCGACAAGGGTCCGATTGGCGTGGTGTCGGGTAAGCTGGCTTTTGGGTGGTAGTTGATTCTCTTACTCACCACTGTTTTCCATAGTAAATGACAATTCTTTCCCAATCAACATCAAACAAACTATGTATAAGCAACAAAACTTCAAATGTATAGTATTTAAACAATTTTCTTAAAGCTTGCAACACTAACCAACTATGGAAAATACAGAAAAAAGTATGTTTGACCTAATTTTTCCTTATACTAATATCTTAACAACATTTCAACATTAAGTTACTATTGCAGGTAATGTGTAGAAATTGTATACCTACAAGATTCAAGTTCGTTATTGAATTAATATTTTAAAATAAAACAAGGAGTCTGTAATATAAAAAGCGCATTTAAACCCTCAAGTATCTAGGTCAACAAAAAATCTGTGAAGACAGCTTCATAGTTAATTAGCATTGCATTATTTCAATGCGGAGTGGGGCATTGTATAAACTTTAAACCCTCTACTCACGACTGGAACAGGTTAATTTTTTTTTTTTTTTTTTTAATGAAGTATTATATCGTATTGAAATTTAATGCACGGATGCACCCACCTAAAGAAAAATATTATAAATGGAAGACAATTAAGGACGGAAATGGCATTGTTCTTTAGTTATGCGTGGTATCTCATCTCTCGTTCCTTCTGTTCGCTCCTTAAGCTATACTATGACTATTATATTTTTAACGCATATGCAAAAATTAATTAAAATATTTGGAAAATGCGCACAGAATTTGTCATAAGCTAATGCCAACTGAATGGGCAGACTTCGTGCCCTGCGTTTATGATTGAAACTTTTATACTTTTCTACTCAGATTTTTTTCAATTTACTTAAAATTTTAAATATAACTTTTTTCGGCAGTAAAACCCATGCATAATTAGAACTATTCACAATAGATCTTAACTACTTACGCAAATAATAGTTAACGAACATAACTAATGACCAGTTTTATTGATAAATATCAAGTATTGCAGCATACCACTATGATATGACCTTTCGTTCCGGGACACATCATTTCCATTTACGGTCTTTGCAACGGAAGTTGAACTATTTTGCAAAAAAGATACCATGAACTTTATCGTAACCGACGACTTTCTAGTAAAGGAATGTTTGGGAATCCGTATCAAAGGCTTCGGGAAACGGGATCAGTTTCAAGTACACGACCTAACGCGGAAACTCCACAAGTAAGAATACTGGAAACAGCTATTACGAATAAAACTGAACCATCAATCAGCATCAGATGCTTCGCTTTCTAATTCAATGTTTCCAGACATCGAATTTCGAATGTGCTGAATGTAGAAAGGATTTACCCATGCCACTTACACTTAGAACTGTTTCCCCATTTTTTTTTTATAACTCACTCGCGCTCAAGGGTATGTTACGAGACCCTTTTAATGTTTTAAACACAGCACGGGCGAGTGGGAAATTAGGAGGGGAGAGAAAGGAATTTAGATTGGTTTTGAATGTTTGCAAATTGAAATGGCAATCGTGTTGTGCGACTAAAAAACGAATCTCTATATTTGACGGTACGGCCAAAATTTGGCTCAAGGGTGAACTGATGAGCATTCCTAGCGAAGCGGGTATCACGGGTGAATTGATAAAGGGGAGGAATGCAACTGGGTACTTCGAGTGAGCATTGCTTGTGAAAGAAGCGATAAAACAGGGAAATACATGAAACATTCCGACGGTGTTCAAGAGATGGGAATGAATCCATGATAGCTCTGTTTCCAATCAGTTTTAACGCTCTGTTCTGAATTCTATCCAATAAATGGAGAGAAGATTGAGCAGCACCTGCCCAAAGGTGTGAGTTATATTCGAGTTTTGGACGTATAAACGCCTTATAAATGGTAGCCAGATCAGATGGGGTGAAAAATTTCTTACATCGATATAGAAATGCTAAGCAGAAGATGAAGTTGATTTTTTTATGTTCTTGACAAATGACCAGAAATTTCTACTGCCTTTGGGACATTGCAGGAGTTTTTGCCTTAATTTCTGTTCATGTAAGAATTTGGTTCTCTTTATAACAGCGTTGCATTGGTGTCTGACTTGTTTAAACTTTTTCCGATTTTCCTCAGTTGGGTTGGCTTTGTAAGAGCGGAAACTTACTTCTCTCAACCTGATAGCTTCTTTTCAGCTTGTATCGAACCAAGACTTTTCTTTAGACTTTATGCTCTTAATTCTGTAAGGAATAAACGAACGCATTCCAAGAAAAATCACTTCTGTGATCATATCAGAACGTGGATGCCAGTTCTGATATGATCACACTATCGAGGAAACATAGTGACCAGTTAAAAATTCTAAAAAAGTTATTCAGACCGTCCCAGTTGGCTTTCTCGTATTGCCAAACGGATATAGTTGGATGCTTCTCTTTAACTGGATGAATGGGACACGAGAAATTAGCTGATATTACACAATCGTCCGAAGTGCCGTATGGAGATTTAACCGTTATGGTATACTTATCAGGGTTAGAAGTAAGAAACAAATCAAGAGTGTGAGCGTTTTGCCCAGCAACATCTGGTACGGATGGGCTCATCTACCAGCTGAGTAAGGTAGTGCATCTCAGCAAAGATCTCAACATATCTTCCTTCGGGTGTTGTCTGTCCTGAATGGCGGAGCCAATTTTAATTGTCTACATTGAAGTCGCCCGCAATATTAACTTCAGTGTGAGGGTACAGGGAAACAATTCGGGAAATGGAATCAGACAGCGCATCAAACTCATTAAAAGTTGAATTGCTGTCCAGATTCGGACTCCTATAAATGAAACAATAATGAATGATGTGCTTGCGGATAGTACAAAATTTGAGCCACATGAAATTAAAGTTCGTATTAGAACAATGTCCGTATTGAGGAATACTCTGGCAAGCAACATCATGTCTAACGTAGACTAAAAGGCCGTGATAGCGAAAGAGTGAAGGCATTAGGTTACAGCCAGGAAGGCGAAATTCTGAAAGATCAGTATTTGCACCAACCTGTGTTTCACCTAGTGCCAAAACAGCTGGTCTCTACTTAACAGAACGGGCGAACAAGTCAAAGAAATTCCTTCTTAGCCCACGAATATTGGTAAACATAACACAAAAATCACTTACCATGTTGAAAATCACAAACACCCAAAACACAACTCTGACGATCTAAATTCAACCGTGAAGTGTATGCCCAATTGGTTAAAATCAAAATACAAACCGTTCTAGGTGTTATGCCCATAGAACGCTTGGTACCTGAAATCAATCAAGACATACAAACACAATCGAATTATACATCAGATGTCACTTAACTATCCATTACAAGAATCATGCGATAAGCATTTAATAAAACATATGTATCTAATTCGTAGCAAAGATGTATTTTTTGGCGTAACTTCGGTGGGATTCATCTTAGTATGAGACCTGAAATAAGAGAACGGTAATAATTTTTCTTTACGAAAACGCAAAGGGGGCACGTCAGGGGACTGAGAATCAGACACTGTGAAAGAATTTTTTGAGCAAAATAATATAGGGTCACCCTAATATTATTGTTGGGCCAAGTAGATATCAATCAGATTTAATTTAAAAAAAAAATCAGATTAAATAATTGAATGTATTCAGTGCCTGTTACTCTCTTTATAAATGTTTTTCTTTATAAATGATGGCAGTATTGAAGATATACCTTCTTAGTACAACTTATAAGTTTTCCTCCTACAAAAGCAATTAACAATATTATTGTTATAAACAAAAGACAATTTTGTTGCCCTGCGTGAAAAATTCAAAAAAATATTTATTTGCATATTATGCTTCAAGTAGTTATTATTATTTATTATAACTATTAATAAACAAATAATAGTTTTACATTATCTTAAAGTGTTTGAAAAAAAAGTAGCATTTTTAAGTACCGGATCGTTATGACCACAATTAATGTAAATGTAGTGTAATGTTATAAGGTTAATAAATGTAAAAACTACGTGGGTTACCTTAACCAAAGATAAAAGTATGATATTGAAAGTCTTGCAGTGAATCTGTCGTTATTTAAATACAAATAAACTAGAGAGTTTAAGAACTTTAATTTAATTTAGAATTTTAAAATTTATAAAATTCCATCTGTTCAAAATAGAACAAATTAACCTCTCCTTTAATTCCATTTTCTGTTATCAAAAGCTTATCGCCAGAAGTTCGAGCAAAAAGAAGTTATGTCATCTCTTTAAAACCATTTAAATTGTCTTCCCACATTTCGATTCCCGTCTTATGTTGTCCACTCTTAGTCCCTATTCATCTGTTATGCAAGCCTTGTGCCCATTTCGATGCCATTTTTCCGTTGTTGCTTACTCGTCTTTACACTGACCTTATTTGACTCAAGTACGTAGTATAGACTTCAACATACTCTAAAATGTTGCTATTATGTATTTCTGAGTGATAAATGTTTGATATGATTTTGGGTTTTTGTCTATTAGTTAATACATAGATCTCATTTTTTGCACTCGAAACAGAGGTTGTTCAAGTTAACGAAAGAAGTGCTGATGACAGTAGATCTCATTGACTCACTCCACGAATCACGCGAAACTTTGGAACAGTGGTTTCTTGAGTATTTTGAATTCTCTGCAGCAATTCCATTATTGCCATTACATTATCGTTATTCTTTTTTGGGTAATTCTTTCGATTTTCAATCAGGTGTAATATTTCATTTTAAAGTTTATATGGTTACCAGGGTTGAGAATTTTTGAATTAAAAAATCCTTAAGTCATAAGTCTATAGATGACTTGTGAATTAAAAAAATTTAATTCATAAGATATTTGGTGACTTATGAATTAAAAAAAATTTAAATGCTAAGCTAATAAGTGACTTATGAATAAAAAAAAAATTAATTCACCACCTACCAAGTGACTTATGAATTAATAAAATTAAGTAATCAGGGAGTAAGTGACTTATGAATTAAAAAAATTCAAATCATAAGCAACAAAGTGACTTCTGAATTAAAAAAAAAATAATTCACCACCTACTAAGTGACTTATGAATTAAAAAAAATCAAGTCATCAGGGAGTAAGTGACTTATGAATTAAAAAAAATTTAAGTCATGAGCAACAAAGTGACTTATGAATTAAAAAAAAATTAATTCACCACCTACTAAGTGACTTATGAATTAAAAAAAAATAAAGTCATCAGGGAGTAAGTGACTTATGAATTAAATAAAATTTAATTCACAAGTCAGTTGGTGACTTGTGAATTAAAAAAAATTTAATTCATAAGTTAGTTGGTAGATTGGAAATTTTTAAGCTTGTTTTGACTAAATAATTATTTAATTATAACGAAAGCTTTTGGATAATTTTTTGGGAGTTGCCGTTTATGCAGTCCCTATAATCCAATTAAATAAAAAAGCAATATTGATAAAATCTTTGTGTTGAGCAAAAGATGGGTTATCATTATATAAATTTCGTGATATTTGATATTTTTTTGTAAAATTGTTTCAAGTACCTGAAACTAATTCAATATGTATTTTCAATAAAATTGAAAAAAAAAAACATTCCATTTTCTTAATTAAGCACTTCGAATCTTTTGATACCTACTCAGTAAGTATAACATTTAATTTAAATTTTTTTTTTTTTAATACATTTTTAATTTTGGATATCTTCTTAGCTTTCAAATCTAGTTTTTAAATCATAAGATTATCACGCTAGCTTATAAATTATCCATTTGATAATTTTTCTAATCAGTATTTATCCATTAACTTATGAATTAATTTTTTTTTTAATTCATAAGTCACTTACTTGCTCATGACTTAAATTTTTTTAATTCATAAGTCACTTAGTTGGTTGGGAATTACATTTTTTTAATTCATAAGTCACTTACTTGCTGATGATTTGAATTTTTTTAATTTATAAGTCACTAACTTGCCCATGACTTAAATTTTTTTAATTCATAAGTCACTTGTAGGTTCTGAATTATTTTTTTTTTAATTGATAAGTCACTAAGAAGCTTATGATTTAAATTTTTTTAATTCACAAGTCACCAACTGACTTGTGAATTAAATTTTTTTTAATTCAAAGTCAGTAGCTGCTGAATTATATTTTTTTTAATTCATAAATCACTCACTAGCTTGTGAATTAAAGCCAAGCTTAAGCTAACAAGTGACTTAAGTTTTTGCAACCCTGGTATCAACATAACTTGAGCTTGCAAAGTACAATCTTCAAAGCTTTACCCGAATTGCAGTTATAGTTGGAAGCAAAAGTCCGAATAGCATGTCTTTGTATATCAAAAGTTTCGGTAATTAGCTTCATGATCATAACTCCTTCAAAAACTTGGCATAGGTCGCTGATTCTGAACTTTCTTTCGATAATATCACGAATAGAATAATGCAGTGAATTCCTACTTGACTACTGGATATTTAAGTTACGATCCTAATGTATCAACGATTTTGTCCAAATTCTTCGGCCTATGCCCGATGCCATTACTTAAATATATGCTATAAAATAGCCAAGGGTAAAAACATATTTTTTACGGCTTACAGCTATTGAGCAATGAAAATCGTAAAAAATAAATAATGGAAGCATTTACGACATAAAACTGTACAAAATTTGAAATAATACGTACGACTGGGTCGATCGTACTTGATCCTATCATAAAATTGACCTGAAAAATATTAAGCTTCTGATATACGAGTATATTTACATTGATTGTTTAAAAGTACAAAAATGATGTTTGTCCTTACGTGGGCTCAAGGATTTTATTTTTTGAGTTCCGACGTTTCGGTTGTGATTACACCTTTTTAGACCTATTTTTGAACAAAATTGATTAAAAAGCATTTATTTTAATTTTGCACTTTGCATATAGCAGTCTCACTTGCTTCATTTTACAAGACAATATCACAACGAAATTGATCCACCTCTAAATCCATTATTCGACAAATTTGAGATATGGATTAGCTAGTTGTATATTTTATGATTACAGGTCAATTATTCAATAAACATATCAACCTTTTTTGGTTTTTCGTCCGAACTTTTATCTTATAGGCAAGTACTTAATAGTTTTAATTTTATTATTTTTTTCTCATCTTTCATCATAAACATCATCAAAAACTCATCTTCATCATTGTTATTTACAGTCAAAAATTTGAGAGCCTCTTTTGAAAACGATTGTTTTTTTGTCTTGCTTTTTGTCCTTAAACTACTGAGATAAGCGTCTAACGTCAATAGAAGCCGGTTAAGCACATTCTCGTTACATGCCGTCCTAGAAAATTTTGTGAAAAGTGTTCCCTTGTTGGCGCAAATGCTTATTTCTAACTTCCGCGGCTTCTTCGGAGTTCGGACAACTGGCCGATTGGCAACAATGCATGGGATATGACACTAGAAGAGTGAAATAAAATCTTGTGCACTGTTGAAGACATAGGCTGCCACGGATACAAGCTTACATAATATTTAGCAGTATTCATCGTGAATTTTGCGAATTTTCGAAGATATATCTCATAACCAGAGGATATCACTTCTAGCTGCTTTTACTTGGCTATCAAAAAATTTACGCCAGAAGTTGTCGCCATTGGTGTTGCCATATCCAGCTTTTGGAATGTCTACAAGCAAGCTGTTTGTACTTCGTATTGAACAGCAGTTTAATTAGCTTCGACGGATATCCTCAAAGCGTTTTCAGGTTTGTGTTTCTTGGTTTTCAGGGTCTTACTGCCAATCGAAGCAGCTTTTCGGGACTTCATAGCCCTGGTTGGAGTTTTGGTCACAACCTGCATCACTTTTGCTATATGTGTAAGGCCGTTATGCTAATAAGGGATACGCAACAAAATATTAACGTTAACTTCATTTTTTAATACATTTTCCTAAACTTTTCTATCATTTTCGTCTAAATCTTGTGAATACTACTATATTTTGAACAGTGTAATTTAGTAATTGAGTTAATTTAGTTTTAAGCATGTTTTATTTTTTCTTTGAAATAAAAGCAAATATCATTTCTCTTCAATATGAAAGGACGTCTGTGGTTTCTATTAAAATAAAATTTTAACATAACACTTTTATAAACCTTTTTAGCATTCAATCAAATGTACTACTATTATTTTGAAAACAGCTTTATGAGTGTCGTAAAAAAACATTGCATTCATAATAGATTTTGGTTAAATTAGTTTTTACCAAAAGGTAGACCATGCTTGTCTACGTAATAATATAGGGACGCAATCATTATAGGCATTTTGGAGAAAAATAACCTTTGTTTTTTACGGCTGTATGGCTGGTAATTTTTTTTTTAAGAGCTTCACAATTAAAGTGCAAAGCTTAAAAATTCAACGGCTTAGTTGTTTAAAAACAGACTGGAAATCGACACAACTCAAAAATAACATTTTTCAACTGTGTCAAAAGAAAATTAAATAAAACTCGAAATTCCCAAAACCAAAATTATCTCAGCGCAATGATTATTCGAAAAATTCATTTGTTGAGCTGCTTTTTTCTTCCGAACCGATTATATGCAAATACTGAAGAACTTACGCGAGACACACTTTTACAAGGAACTTCAAGTCATCGTTACTAATCTTAAAATCTCTCTTTTTTTTGTAAATCCAAGACATGCATGTTAGTAAAAATAAGAAAATAATTTACAATAAAAACCAACTTACATTCGAAAGTTTTTTTCGACAACTTAAGAAATTTGAATAGGGGTCCTCATTATGTCTCCTGAAAAGAAAAAAAAAATAAAAACAATAAATGATTAAAAAAAATTTACTGTCATGATTGAGAGTTTTCATTGTTTTAATTTTATGGGATCCATTTAGTATTTAGCTGGAACGTGCAATTCAAAGTCTAGCAAAAAGTTTCATTTGGTTTCAACAGCCATTTATAGGAATTACGTAGTTTTAACTTTCTAAATTTGAATGAATTAAAATGGTGAATTTTTTTTTTCAAACTATTCCGAAGTGACTAATTTATTATTCCAAATAAGTTATTGTAATAATTTACTAACACAAATTGATACTATTTGCTCTGGATGTAGTTAATATTATTTTTATATTTTTGTGGGAGTCATGTCTATTTCAGTGCAAGGCATCATGGAATGTACGAGTTTTCTGAAAATATATGCACGTACGATTATTTGTTACAGCTATGCAGCAAAAAAAAATGCTATAAATAGTAAAGTAGTAGTAAAAGTGTGATTTTATTGAACAAAAAAATTTAAAAAATCATGTTTACAAAAAATTCACAATATATAGCATTGGCTTTTGCCGTCAGCCAGAAGAAGAAGAGTATAATTTTCTAATGATTATGATTTAATTTGTTTTATAAATATTTAAGTAATATATGTATATCTATAGTAAACTAATATTAAAAGTTTAAAAAAATTTCTCATATTATTAAAATGCTTCATTTAAAATTTGGTTCCGATATCTTAAGGCAGTTTTCACATAGCCATATAACCTTGTCCATTCTTGGCCGTTTAGGGCTTCAACAGCTTCCGTCGAAGTTAAAGTAGATTTTCCCCAATATGAGTGTCTTATTTCTTTCAGAACGGGGCAGATGGCTAAGAAATGAAATGTGTTTTCTGATGATCTAAGGTTGCACAGTGAACACTCTGTATTTCTCACAGGGCCATAGGGTTGGAAATTCAGACGAAGTAGCTCCCCTCTGGTTTTAAAGATTGTAGAGATTGTATAAATCGAATATCGGTCATTGAAATAATTTTTGGCACCAAGGTTATGCTGCAAGCTTTTATACATGGTTCTAGACTCACTTCGAAGCGCCATCTCTGCAAACTGTTCAAAACATGTTTCCTCGATCTTTGTCAGCAACACCTCAAAGGTGCTATTCCAATCCTCCATCCCTCTCTCTAACAGTTCGACGTTATACTGAACTTCTAGCCGTGACCATTCCGCAAAAAACTGAGATTTTCGTTGCAACAGATTCCTTGCAATTTTGTTTGGTAGTCGATGGTTTGGGAGGGCTAATATTTTTCTTACGTAATTAAAATGCATTCTGAGTGAGAAAATGTACAGCGGCGATAAACCTGTCTCCAGATGCAGCATATATGTAGGTGTATTTTCCGGTAGTCTGAATATCTTTTTGATAAAGTATCTTAACAATTTCTCTACTTCATCAAATTGTCGAAAGCCCCAGACCTGACCAGCATAGCACATAATTGCTCGCATAACCGCTTCAAAAAGTTTGTATTTGGCGCTTGGAGCAACATTTGGTTTACCAAGGACTCCCTTCCAGTTACAGTTGATAGCCTTTTTTGAATCTATGAGTTTACCTTGTAGATGCTTTTTAAAAGAAAGTTGTGGCGTTATGAGAACTCCAAGATATTTGTATTCTTTTACGATTTCGAGCGGAAAATCAGTATTTTGGATTTGTTGGTGTTAACCGTGAGGCTCCACAAGCGACAGTAGTCTTGCAATTTGTTGATCATCATTTGCATCGTTTTCGGGGACTCAGCTAGTATGACGATATCATCTGCATACATAAGTGTTTTGACGTTAACTCCAGCAAAACTAATTCCTCCAGTCAAAGCCGATGATAGGTCATCCAAAAAGAGCGAAAAGAGAAGTGGACTAAGCAAACAGCCTTGTTTAACTCCAGTATTCGTATGAAACCAAGCGGACCTCTCATTTCCATCCCAAACTGCCGTTGCATTATTTTCATAAAGGCCTTGTATTACCGATAACATTTTTGTGGACATTCCGAGGCAGCTTAACTTGTAAAAGAGGGCATTTCTATCTATTGAGTCAAATGCTGCTTTGAAATCAACGAAGAATCCATATAACTTTTTTCCCCTGTCTAGATATGATCTAGCAATACAAGTGAGTGAGAAAATATTATCAACTGTGGAATAATCTTTCCTGAAACCGGCTTGAAACTCGCTCAGTAATTCGTTTTGTTGTACCCAGATTGTAAGCCTGTCTAGAATGACACCTGTAAATATTTTCGTTACCGAGTTCATAAACGATATTCCACGATAGTTGTTAGGATCGTTAGCATCACCCTTCTTGAAAAGTGGAAGTATAATATTTTTTCGAAAACTTTCTGGAATGTTTTTCGTATTAAATATGTAGTTGTATGCCTCGGTTAGTTTTTCAATAAAATTCACCGTGGCATATTTGAAAAATTCATATGGTACTCGGTCTTCTCCTGGAGCTTTGTTCAGATTGCATCGGTGTATCACTTTTGAGATTTCTTGAACAGTGAAGGCACGGTCTAAGACTTCATTTTCCAGAAGTGGAACAGCATAGAGTATCAACTGATTTGAATTTACTGGTTTACTGAGTAAGTTTTCGAAATGTTCGGCTAATAGGTTCGTACTTATTTTAATATTTTGAGTGAAAAGAATACCATTGAGTGAACGGGCTATTTTCCAGAACGAACGGCTGTCTTTTACTGCAGATAATTTATGTATCAAGTAGTTCGAGTATAAATTTTGTTTTTCTTTACAAATCCTTTTGTAATCCTTATTCGCCTCATGGTACATGCATTTTAAAAAATTTGAGTTCGATGCCCTCAGGAGTTTCAAAAAGCCGAAAGATTTTTTCCTTGCTGCTTCACAATCTCTGTCAAACCATGGTTCTTTCCATTTCTGGTTTCTTACAGACTGAAAAGGCTTTGCTGCCTGGAAAATGCATGAGACAAGGGTGTCAGTGTTTAGGCTCGAGCTATGTTGATTTCTGCAAGCTGAATCTAATATACCGTCCAGATTACATTTATACCGTTCCAGATGAGAGTTTTTCCACTGTAGTTTGGGTAGCAATTTCATATCCGTATCATTTCTGATCGATTCTTCCTTAAAAACGCAGTCGACAGTAAGTGGCATGTGATCCGAATAGACCAACTCCCCGACTTTTAAATCCTCTACGCACTCCAACCATCTTCCACGCACAAGACAGTAATCTATAATTGAGCAAGAGGTTCCCCTGATGAACGTAAAATGGCCACCCGGATCGCTTCTAGTTCGTCCATTTAACAAAGTTAGACCGATTGACTCGCACATTTCGATGAACTTTTTCCCGTTACCATCAATTTTTGTGTCCATTGCAGATCTTGTGATGTTATATGGGCCGGGTATAAAATCTGGTTCTAGTTGTAAAAGCTGAGAGTTGCCTACTCTTGCATTGCAATCTCCGATTATCATTACATTTTCTTGTTGTTGTTCAAGAAGAAAGTCGTACAAGTTATTGAAATCATCCATCCATTTATTGCAATTGATATAGACAGGAACAATGAATAATTTTTCTTTTATCATTTTCAGTTCGACCACAGTTCTGTCCATCTCATTTACAAAGCGACATTTTAGCGTTCTACTAAGTGATTTTTTAAATCCAAATAAGCATCCTCCACTTGCTCTTCCATGGTTGTGCGTTCTTGTTGCCGGAATCCACTTAAGTATAAATTCTGGAAAATATGTCTCATAATGTGAAGTATCTCGTTCAATGAAAGTTTCGAATAATAAAAAAATATCGGTATCTCTGATGGTTTCAAAAAAAATTTTATATGACAACTTATTTCTTAAACCTGATATATTATATGAAATTATTTTAAATGAAATATTACATAAGTTAGCATTAATAAAATTTCTAGTGTAAACGTGGCTGACGGCATTATTATTAAATAAAAGTTGGCAGTACTGGACTGCTCGCAGTTTGGGAACCCCTGAAGAGTACTTCAGCTGCTGTCAATTCATTGCTGTCATCAATCAGTTGCTGTAGAAGTGTCATTCCACCTTTCTCATATAAATATAATGTATGTAAATATAAATGTGCGATACATGCAAAAGGAACTTCAAAGCCATGTAATTAATTTTTATCATTAATTCATGAAAGTGCAACAAATATATTTTTCCATCTCCGAATTAAAAAAATAACTTTACTGTTATGATTTTTCTCTAATTAACCTTGCACGTGTTTAGATAAAATTGTGATGCTCTATTTTTTCATGAATTTCTACGTTTAACATAGTCTGTAATCACAAACAATGTTTTGATAAATAAATTAATTAAATTAAAAATTATTTTTATCATAAAATATATGATTTAAGTAGATAATTTTATTTAAGAATATAATATGATATATATAATATGATAATAAAAGTACAAAAAATAATATTATAAGCAATTATAAGCCAAGCTTTGTTATTAATTTATTACGTCAAAAGGTTTCTAAATTTAAATGGTAAAAAGTTCTTTTGAATACAAGCCTTTGTAATGCGTTTAAATTAAGTTTATATCTATTTTGAGTCTTCCGAACCAGCCTGGAGCAGGAAAACTTCTTATTATTAAGATTGTCCTGTTGATTTATTAACATTTAAGAAAAAAAAAAAAAAAACGAATTGTTGTAAATTACAATTTTCTCAAAGACAAACTTTGTATCCATTATCCAAACGATTTTCGGTGTTCCATTCAAAATTAATGTAAATTTAATAAATTTATTTAGGAGGTAGGTACAGATATGTATATACAAATAATTTTGAAAATACCAGTTTAAATTCTTTAGTTTTTATTTTTGTTTTTAAATTTTGATTTTCAAGATAATTTGTTCTAAAACTATTGATAGAGATATTTTGATTTAAGAATAAGTACAAAGAAAAAACAAAACTCGGTATGGAATCGATTGGCAATATGAGAAACCCAATTGGGACAAAGTTTTTCGAAACATTAAATGATCATTATCACTATGCTTCCACGATAGTGGCATAGATTCCAGTGCTGATATGACAACAGACATTATTCTCAATGGAATGAAAACTTTTATCCTTAACAGGACAAAAGGAGTAAGATCCAAAGAGACTAAGGCTGTAAAGGGGTTATCAGGTTGAGAGAGTTAAGCAATGAGGGAAACCGGAAAAAGGACAGACAAGCAAGGAATACCTCCAATTGTCATATTCGAAGAATAAAGTTCTTACATGGCTAACAAATTTTTTTTTTTTTTTTATAATCTAAATGTTTCAACACAGCGCGGGCGTGAAGTTAAGGAAGAGAAAGAAGGATAGGAAAGATGTGTGGCACGATGTTCTGAGACTGAAGGTTGTTGTCTCAGATATTTTATCTCCAGGGATGGCGGCTGAACTAAAGCGGAGAATGTCGTGTCTTATTTCTATGTCGCTTATGATTCACATTATTTTATTCGTGTTCATCCTTGTTGGGTATGCTAGTTTAACTCAATTACCATGTTGTTAGTGTTATGCCTGAACAACATGTAATGAGTAAACCAGCAACCCATTGATGACAATTTTAGAAGGTTTTTAATGGACATAAACGACGACAGGTATCGAACCTGTGATCATGAGGTTGACAGGCGAGCACACATCCATCGCGCCACGGCCACCCCTACAATGTCCCAAGGGGAGTAAAAAGTTTTGGTCTTTTGTAAAAAATATTAAAAAATTCCTTTTGTCAGTTTGCAAGCAAAAGCTTATTTACTAGCAACGCAGTTAGCTCCTAATTCGACTTTACCCCACACAAAGTTATGGGAAAAAACTTCTCGTACAGTCACAAGAGTCATTGGGTAATATGCATATAACGGAAGTATTTACTACAAGTAAAAGATAATAGTAAATACTATAACTTAAAGCAAATGGTTAAATTTAAAGTATTTACTTCATTCCATATGCATAAAGTTTAGTACTTACTAACTGGCAAATACTTTCAGTATATACTAAATTCATCCAAGTAAATACTAGAATTCATCGGAAATTGATAGTAAATACTTTATTTTTCTTATCGGGTTAGTAAGCAAATAGTTTTTTGCCAGATTAACCGTTTAATCCCTATATTAAATTACTGTTGCCCTTCTTGTTGTTTTGTAAACATCTGTTACAAGTTGCCTGGATATTGATGGAAGCATATCTATCCTTTTCGGTTAATGTATTCTTCCGAATGAAATCTAGGTTGTAATATTTCCACGTGAGTACAGTCCAAGGCTCCTATGCATAATGGGAACATGTATTTGCTTAGCCAATCATTTTTTGCTCCCAGCTGTTCTTCATAGCTCGATGGAAATTTTATCCAATGAGAAGCTTTGTCTTTTATTAATTTTGCAACAAAATTAACTGTTCTGGATACAGTACTCTGATCTTCACCAACGCCAACTTGAAATCCAGGATCTCCAACGTATCGTTAAAAAATTCGCATCTTTTCTTGATGAGTGATTGCCCCTCCTCTTGTTTCAGTTTGAGCTCCTTAAAAAGTATTATATATATGAACCATTTGTTCAACATAAGACTCTATATAAACTTGGCGACTAAGGGCAAGTTTTAAAACTTCGCCAGTAACTAAAAACCACTAACTCCTTTAACTAACGGAAGCCTATTGGTATAGTATCGCAATATACATATATAACAGTTTTCATAAGTGTTTGCTTCTTGTAAAATTATAAATTATATTTTTAAGTTAACAGGCGTATAAGAAAATAGAAAGTTTTACATCATTTCCACGAACTAACAAAAGGCTCCAAATAGTAAGGGTATGTCAAGTTTTAAAACTACAAATTACGATTTTGCAATGACTTACCAATGAAGTATTCACTCAACCAATCTACGTTTTCCCTCTCAAAACGATAGAGTTGTTTAAAATTTGATTCTGAACCCGATCTTCCACTTTTATAGACTTTTTGTGAACTAACGCGTACAAATTCCGCCATTTCAGTACAGTCAGCAGTAACTTAATTTTAATTTATATCAGCGACGTGAATCCTTTGAGAAAAGACTCAACTTACAGTTGAGAAAGACTGTAAGTTTTTACGGTTTCGAAGCTACATAGTTATGTGTTTAAATCAAAAAAAGTATGTACTTTTAAATTTTCATGTTGCTATCCTTTGACTTTGAAAAAAAAGAAGTAATTCCTACAGAAAAAAAGTACTTGCTACTTTTTATGCATACGGAATAAAGTATTTACTGAAAAAGTTCATCCGAAAAAAGTAAGTACTGTGGCCTCAAGTAAATACTTTATTTTCAGCATTTACTGCATTTTTATGCATATCAAAAAAAGTAATTACTTAGAAATTCTCAAGTAAAAGCATTTACTATTTTTTATGCATATCACCCATTATCTATGTAAAAATGAAAAATTTTCCGTAGTCGGTATGTTTGGAAAGACCATCTCTTATGGAATGGTCATATGTATATGTATATTCGGCGTAACTTTAAACGCAACGAAATGCTTAGATTTTCTTAAAAGATGCAAGAAATTATTTTCCCCTTCTGATCTGGCTATGATCCGCCCAAGACTTGAGTATAACTCTCATATCTGGGCTGGTGCACCCATTAGGCTAGCCGCGCACTGGCAACTGTGATCGAAATCAAATAGTTTAATCACCAGTTGAAAGAATACCGTCAACTGCCAACTCTTTACTCACGTTTACACTCTTTTTCTCTCTTGTGCTTATAGAAAACAGCTCAACTGTTGCGAATTAATTTAAAGCAATCGTTTAGTTTGTGTCAAAACACAAACTTTTTAGTTGCTCGAATCGAGTTGCTCTAAATGCGCGGTGTCCCATATTAGCTCATATGTTTAATTTTAGCAACTAAACAGTTGCGAAACTAAAAATTGAATGTGCGCGCCCTTACTCATTTGAACCTGTTGGATAGATCTCAGAACAATGTTGCCCCCCCCCCCCCCCTAACTCATTGAAAGTGTAGTGCTTAGGAAAAAAAAAGTGTAGTAAAAATTTAGTAAAAAAAAAACAAAATAATTTTGCAAATTTGAATCCTTTAATTCACCTTTCCAAAAATTCTCGTCTTTCGAGTGTTCTTTTTATTGAATAATTGCATCAACTGTTAAAATATTTAAGTTATTTCTTAATTCATCTTTTATTATATTTAAACTTAAGAAAAACCAATATTTAACAATAGGGATATTCCCGATTTGGTGCAACGAGCCTAGTAAAAATGCGAAATTTTATTATTTTTTAGTAGACCGTGAACGCACTTTTTCTCACCTGTTTGCAACACTCAAGTAAATGTCAAAATGAGTTTGGCATTTGTTTTTTGTTTTGAAAATTTAATTTTTATAAGAATTGAAGTTTGTTCAAGTTTGTTAACTATGCCAAAAAAACAGAAAAAGAAAATATCACAGAATTTTTAATAGAAGATGCTGCAGTTAAAATTATGTGGATCAAAGGTATCAAATAAAATTCAGGCCGAAAATCATAAAAAAGCTACATACATAGATGCATGTATATTTTATTTTCAGAAAATGGGTTTTCCGTCCGGCGGCGGCGCTCCTTTTTTTCTTTTACGTCCATTTAATTTAGGTCCATTGAGCTGTCGAAAATGCGACTGCAAATCTTACACCGTTGTATTTTACTGTTGCAATAGGTTTCGGGTATAGCTTAAGTGCGACGCTATTGCAAAATTGCACTCCGTATTTTTGTTGTTGTAGTGTTGTAAAATTTTACACTTTTGCACTTTTACAATGATGATGGTGGCCGTGGCGCGATGGATGTGTGCTCGCCTGTAAACCTCATGATCACAGGTTCGATCCCTGCCGTCGTCTATGTCGTTTTAATTCCATTAAAAACCTTCTAAAATTTTCATCAATGGGTTGCTGGTACTCATTGCATGTTGTTCAGGCATAACACTAACAACATGTAATTGAGTTAAACTAGTATGCCCAACAAGGATGAACACGAATAAAATAATGTGAATTATAAGCGACATAGAAATAAGACACGGCATTCTCCGCTTTAGTTCAGCCGCCATCCCTGGAGATAAAATATCTGAGACAACAACCTTCAGTCTCAGAACATCGTGCCACACATCTTTCCTATCCTTCTTTCTCTTCCTTAACTTCACGCCCGCGCTGTGTTCAAACATTTAAAGGGTAATCATAATCCCTTGAGCGCGTGTAGATTATAAAAAAAAAAAAAAAAAAAAATGTCTTCATTCTTTTAACATTTCTTGTGAACCTATAATGGAACAAAATTCGTCATTTATGATGGTTTCATTTGCTTGTATATGAAATGGAAATTTTTTCAGAAGGGGCATTATACTCGGAATGTCTCCTTTTGAAATTTCGATAGGGTCAAGAAGAGTTAAGAGAAGAGTTTTTTATTATCAATTAAATCAAATCTGTCTAAAAGTTTCTGTACTTTTTTAAAATAGTATTTTCAATGTCGTGTCTACAGTAAAATTCTTCGCATTTAAATCGAAAATACATGGACGTATACGCAAGGTGATGAACTTTGTTTGGCCTAAGATCAGATTTGCAAATATTGTTCATAACCTCTAACAAAAACTGTTTTGTGGATTTGTATATCAAATGCACTTTGGTGATTTCGCTTTGAAAAAAAGTGTAGTGTTTGGAGGAGCATGCGTAGTGTGTGCTTTTGAAAAAAAAGTGTAGTAAAAAGGCTACGATTAAAGTAGGGGGGCAACGCTGCTTCAGAATAGATCCAACTTATGTTAGACGCAGTTGCGGAAACTGTTATTTCTCTTGAACACTGTCTTTACGTCTCCTGTCTTTCACTATTTTATTGCTTTTTCTATCAACAATATTCAATTGAAAAAGCCAGTTGCACTCCAACCCTCAAACAATTCCGTCGATCTATTCGTCAAGCTGGAAATGCTCATCATAGTTTACCCTTGACACTAACTTTATTGTGACGCACAAGCAAAATTTAAAAAGATAAACAGTTTTGAGTGATACGATTTTTTTTAAAGTTTTTTTTTTTTAAAGATTAAAGTCAAAAATATACATAGTTTGGTCAAATTACCAAAATAATAATTATAAATATTTTTAGCTAAATGCTGCAGGGTTTCCAAAAAACAGATATTAATCGATTGATTGGGTATGGATATAATTTTGAAGTAAAAACTTTGTTTTAAAATAATGCTTTAATAATAACACGTAGGACTTTAATAACCCAGGCAGCTGTAAAAATTCAACACTTGTACAGAATTCATCATATAGCAAAACTCACTTTGAAGGCCTGCAAATTAAAATTAGTTAAACAATAAAAATGCAAATAAAACTATTTAAGAAAATGCGGCTATTAACACGTACGAGTATAATCACTTTAAGAAAACCCAGTATTCATTTCTCGTTGTCGATAAAATGCCATTAGTTGCTATCAGGTATATCGACTGTGGGTTGAATTGTTTATTATTTTGTTTTAAATTTATTTAATATATATATTTCCTATGGTGTAATTCTGACACAAGCAAATTATTATTGTTATAAAAATGTACATTTTTCTTAAATATCACTTTCATACGATAAACACTCCGTTCGAGGTTTGAGTATAGTCAACTTATCCAATATTGATAGCCAATATACCCCAATGTAGAGGCTATACTTGGTTTCATGGAGGTCATCTTGCAAATTTAACTTAAATTAAAAAAGGCCTACGCATTTACATATTTTAAAGGAAATTTTGTAAGAACATAAATGAAAATCATGCAAATTGGCCTAATTTCGTTTTCTAAACAGAAATAAAGTATAATCGAAAATATCGTGATGTTTCAATAATTTAAAACGAAAAAACCCCAAGTTTTTTTGTCAACCTAGGCTACCTTCTTGAATGGAGCCACTAATCAAGGGATGCCGAAAATCGTGATGTGTTAGTGAGTTATTTCTTTGTGCTAAAGCTTAATTTGTTCTCTTGTATCTTCAAAAGCGTTTCCCTTACTTTTTTCGCTGAGAAGTATTATTAAATACTATATTGGAAATTAATTATTAAGCTACATACGGATGCTTTTAGAATATATTCACAAAACCTTCATGAGATATTGCCTGCACCGCCATATTAAACAATTTTTGTTTTAAACCACAGATATACCTACTTTCTAAGCATAATGAGCATTAAACTACAAATAGTGTTCACACTACTTTGCAGAAAAATTATTTAGTGCAGAACGGATAAGTATGAATGAATTAAATATTTTTGTTAAGATCACACAACAAAGTTAAATGATATCATCTATGAAATTACTAAATTTTGTACATGCTTTATGCATCCATCGTTATTGTCTCAGGCAAAAATACCAATATGAAGTACTCAGTAACGTGACTTACAAATATGTGTTCATTAGGGATTTGACGAACGCTTTTAAGAATAACATATATAAAATTAACATCTCCTCTAAAAAGTAAACGCTGTCATTGTTATACCATCCGATTATAACGTCCAACCAATCTTGCTTATACATATTTGTCATCAGGAAAACTGATTTTTGAACACTTTAAATTAGAATCACTGTATTCTGATTAATTTGGTTTGACAATTCATCATCATCATCGTCACGCTGGAGCAAAGTTTCCAAATTGTAAAAATTTATTTTGAAAAATATTCCTATTGAACTACAATTTCATTTTCTCTGGGTGTATGAGTATGTTGAAAGCCAGAATTTGACAACCTATTGCCGAAATACATCCTGATTGACTTCGAAGAGTGTTTCAAATTTGGACCGTGTGTGAAAATTGCCCGCAGTGGCCATATGCCCAAAATCATAATCAAGCATTAGTGCTATTAAATTATCTGTCAAATAAAGCCAATGTCATCGTTTTTACAACAACAACAAAAAAAACTTGCATTGGGGTTTTATCTGTAAGGTTTTTGAGAAATTACTGATTTTTTTAAAGAATACTTCACTTCAGATTATGTATCTACATGTCAATAGATATTTCAAATAACCGATACCATTGGAACAATTATTTCTACAGTATTCGAAAGATAATAATATCACCTTTCAATTGGTACCCAATTCATTCAGCCGTTAGCTATTTTTGCATGCGTATAAACGGACCTAAATTATCAAAAAATCCTTTCGCATTGCGAATCAGAAATTCACATAATCTTCACCCTTTAAGTGCTTTATTTATTACAATGCATCATCGCGTTCATACAAATATGTATGAAAATGTATTGTGCATTGTATTTTTACCACAACAAGTTTCACCTCCTCATTTGTTTCTTCCTATTTCTATTTCTAATCTTCTTTTTCCGTTGCAGCTCCAAAATGCTTGAAGAGTTAAATAGAAACTTGGTATCCGTCAACCAGCGTACTGCGATAATAACTACACAGGTTTTCGAGCGATGTCAATAATCGCGTGGAACCATCATATTAATTATTTGGTGAAAAAAAAATCTCGTATTTTATTTCTGACTAGATGAACTGATGAACTTCGTATCACCTACACATATTTTTAAAAAATATTGTCAAAACCTAATACAAAATTTGTATCTACATTAAATAGAACATAGTACATACACTTAATCAATTTAAGGCTTTCTGATGTACTATATTTTTTGTCTTTTCTTGCGGTGCGTAAATATATAAAGATGATGGTTTTCAACGACTGGCCTTCCGATTTATTTATGGTCATCAGTCATCACGAAGGACTGACGGACGCTTAAAATCGAATGGCAAATCCGTGGGAATCATCGTTATACAGGAGCAAGACATCCTCTCCTTTGTACTTCCCCTTGATAATCTTGGCCTCGATGACGTTATTCATTAGCTTTTTTACAGCCAGTCTCGTTCTATTGCATAGTCGTGGTTGATTAACGTTACGCAGAATAATCACAACTGATCCTAGTTTTAATTGTAAATTGTGAGACGGTAGTCCAGGCAAATCCAGGGAATTTAACAACTCTGTGGGATAGTTGACTATGTCATCCTGTGCCAACTGATTTGTAAGAAAACAACTCTCCGAGAGGAAAATTCTGAATGATTGCATTGAGAACATCGACATCTTTGATTTTGGCCGCAGATATTGCTCGTTCACTCAGCCAATTATAGTTACTGAACTGTTGTTCTACATATGTCCATAAAAACACTCTGAATAAGCTCCTCTTTTGAGTCGACGAACTGACAAAAATCCGTGAGTAGTGTATTAATCCGGTCGAGGTGTCAACTGCGACATTACCATTTCTAATATCTAATAACTGCTTCGAAAACATGATCGCAGTTTGATCTTGTTGCTAAAACACTCGTAAGTAAGTTGTTAATTGGAGTGTCTTTACATGCCACAACGTTCTGTCCAGTGCCTCCAGTGACCTATTGTGGGCTATCGTACATTCATCCCAAACGATCTGATCTTTGCCAACAGTAATGAAATTAATAATGTTTTTCCAGTTCCCCGGGACTGGATTCACTGTTTACAGCTTCCATCAAAGTATCGTATACGCAATTCTTTGTTGTTAATTCAATGGCGGAAAATTTGAACGAACTGTTTCAGCTAATTCTTCAGTATCGTATTGTTGTTCTCTTTGCAACTCGTGCTTAGATGCATCCCGCATAGGAAGATTGGGTGCTGTCATGCCCAAACACAACAAAACTTTATTTACCATCAATATACTCGTACACATAAGTATCTTCTATCATGATCAATGTCTCATTGTAAATTTCTGCAGTAACTTGTAGTGTAGACATCAAATGTTTCACACCTAGGAACATTTTGTATTGGAAAATTAAACTGTCGTTCTCAGTATTTTCCGTTACTTATTATTTACCCGTTTACACCGTTTCCACAAATATTTCAAGACCAAAATTAGCAAAAGCAATTGATTTGTACGAGTATATACAAAGATTTTTGTTTCTTTTTCGTTAATTGATTTCTTAAAGTTTCAAACAAAATAAGTTTTGAAATTTCCTAATTGTTTTACTTTTAGTACGAATACACACTGTATTGCGCTTCTCATCATTTATTTATTTTTTCTCGTTATTCTCTTCTATTTATCAAATTTTATTAACTTTAATCTTATAACTATCTCTAAGTAAGATAAAAATCAAAAAAACTAGCGTAGTTATCAAATAACTTACAACTTACTTACTGGTCCTATGCGGGCGCTCTAAGTTAAAATATGTATATCTATATATTAATACGTTAACAATTTTTTTGTATAGTTCCTTTTTAATATACTCAAACTGAACGCCCGACAATTACAAATATACCATTTCAAAGCTAATATTAATTAGAAGTGCCATCAGAAGAGATTATGTGAATCCGTCGACTATTTGCATGTGAAAATAGAAGTAGAAAATAGAAATAGAAATCATGGATTCTCCATACAAAATGTCTAAAATAATAAATACTGTTTGTCAACAAAGTTTACTTCCAACGTGTTTCATGTTGCTCACATTCAATATTAATCTTTGTTGTTTCGTTCCGAACAGAGTACATCTACTTTTTTTTATAATTTACGCGCACTAAAGGGATTATGACTACCCTTAAAATGAATTCTATCCAAGAGACTCAAGTGAGTTAATAGAGCACCTGCCCAAATATGGGAATTATACTCGAGCTTTCGACAAATATAGGCCTTATAGATGACAGCCAGATCGGAGGGGGTACAAAATGTCTTGCATCGTCGAAGGAAACCTAAGCAATTGGCAGCGTTTTTGGCGACGTCGAATATAAGGTCATTCCCCACAAGGTCTGTGATACACATACCGAGAACTGAGAGCTGTTTGGTTTCCTTAACACCCCGACTCCACAGGAGATAAATTCTCTCAGGATGCTCATCATGAATTCATGATATGAAATCTCCAATGGAGACGCGATATTTTCTCTTATGATGTGAAATCAGCGATCTATGTCAGCGGTTTTGTCTTGATACAGATGTCTGATATGAAATTTGACTCATTATTTCGTGTCTTCTCATTTGGTTGGTTCATGTCAAGTATTCCGTCGGCAATTTTTTTTTTATTTTGTAAGTAAATACCTACATTAACGTGTCATGTTATTATTTGTTCGTGCGTTAAGTTATGTTTGGTGTTATTTATTTATACTTTCGGTAGATGCGCATTCTTTTCTTTGCAAATATATATAATTTTTGTTAGTTTTACGTTTTGCTAATTTCTGTTGTCCGCACAAAACACATCCCGTGCAGTAGGGATAGAAATGAAAAATCATGACATAATTTGCCCAGCGAAGCAATAAGAAAATGTAGAGATAGAGATGTCAGACATTGAGTTGGAGAGACAGATATCTTGTGGACTCGGGGTGTAATGCAAGTGCCAATAGGGGGGTTCACATTCTCAAATATGTTTGTCAAATGCGGTTTGATTGACTAGAATTTGAAAATGTGAACGCTTCATCAAGTGGTTTGTCAAATATGCTTGATGATATCAAAATATTTTGATATTTTGAAGATTTGACAAACATATTTGAGAATGTGAACGCATGCTTGTCAAACCACAAGCAAATTTCATTTTTAATGAAGTTCTCGAGCTGTGCATATCGTAAGAAAATATTTCAAAATGAGTCATATATGCAACAGGAGTAATTCAGGTGGATTTTATTAGATTAATATAAGTTTTCTGCAGACTTCCAAATATAAAAATGGTAGTAAATTTGCTCAACTAATATTTTATCTATGATCTCATTTGGTCCGCCATGGTGAGAATTCTAAGGAGAAGTGATGTTTGACGAATGTGAACGCAAATGGTTTCAATCCATCAAATATTCATCAAACCATATTTGTCAAACATATTTGAGAATGTGAACCCCCCTAATCATGGATAGCGGCATAGGGGGTGGGTTCTGCTTTAACGACAGGAGACAGCATTGAGTTTTTGAAGCATTAAATTCTATACGGTTTTTCATTCCCACATTTGACAATTTAATGAGTAGGGACACTCTACGCACACATGCAATACCAAAAGCTGCAAAAAAGTGAAAACAGGTAAACAGTATTGATTTTAATTTTTAACCCTTTTTTGGTGCGATCGGGTACACATCAAATTATTCCAGCACTAACACATGCGCCTACCTGCATACGATATATAAATGTGAAATTCCCATTTCATTATTAATAGTTCTCTCTTTCGTGTCTACTTAACCATAACGTTCTTAATATCGTGTTTTCTCGTGTATGTGAGTGTGAGACATAGCGGGTACTTAAAATTGTTAAAACACATGTAGAGAGATATGTGAATCGAACGATTTCATTTCGTTATGCCTTTTCACTATGATATAAATGCTTATGCTCAAACCTTGTGCTCCTCATTTTGTTGATAGCGATATTGTTTGATTTCCATTTGCGATTATTTTTGTGTAATCAATTTTGGCCTCCAATAAATGTAAGTATTTTACTAGTAAAAAGTGTGGTTAATGGTCGAATTTCGACCAAATGCGTTACTAGTCTTTTTAAACCTAATGCCTTTCGGCCTAAGAACTATTTTTATACTAAACTACATATATAAATTCTATTATTCTCGAGAAAATGTCTGTTGGACGTACCCCCTGTCGAGCTAATGGTAGGCAGTACTTTAGATATGTATGTATTGTTTGTTGTGAACTTATATTCTGCTCTTATTGTCGTGACGCACGCAGGTTTCGTAGATCGTTAATTAATTAAATAATTAACTTAGTTTGGATTAAAATAAATCCATTGATTTAATCGCGTTATTTTTTTTTTTTTTGCAACAGTATAGTGTTTAGGAACACATCCTGTTCCCAAATATTTAGGATAGTTCCTAAGATTTAAGTTAATAGGTACTTGTTTTGCATCATAAAATTTAAAAAAATTTGTATTGAAGTAAAAATTATCAGGCTCCATTCTATTTCAATATCCCTCGCTATTAATAATAGCTTGAATTTTTCTTCACTGATCAAACTCTCAAACTTCTTCCTCAACAACCATTTATGCAACTACCCCCTGTGGCCATCATATGTTCTTTATAAATACATATTATGTTGAGTACATTGGTTTATTTTTGATAAATGATCAACAATACCGTTCAATGTGGCACAGAATGAAAAATCAATCGTTTTTTAATGCATCCCTTTGGATTTGTTCTTATACATAAAAAGTCATTTGAACATTCGTCGTTTCAAACGCGTTATGTCACTGTGTGTAAACCTAGGGTGAACACGTCTCCAAACTTCAAACAAAATAAAAAAGTAGTAGGTAATTTTTTACTCAGGCATGTTTTTTTCATCGCAGATGCAGTAAGTTTAAGTTTAAGAAAATGAATAATTAGATGGAAAATAGTTTCCATAAAAATGTTATTAAATGATTAAAAAGTCATTTGAACATTCGTCGTTTCAAACGCGTTATGTCACTGTGTGTAAACCTAGGGTGAACACGTCTCCAAACTTCAAACAAAATAAAAAAGTAGTAGGTAATTTTTTACTCAGGCATGTTTTTTTCATCGCAGATGCAGTAAGTTTAAGTTTAAGAAAATGAATAATTAGATGGAAAATAGTTTCCATAAAAATGTTATTAAACGATTAATTAAGAATTTCAATAGAATTGAAGAAAATAGAGCAGAAGAAGTTCAAATAGTCATTTTAAATTTATTTTAGTCCTTGAATTTTAATTATTATCTGACCAGTATAATTTAAGCTTAGGTAAAATTACAAGTAAAATTACTTTCCACCCAAAAAAATTGAATGCCTTTGTTGGTAGGGGAAGTATGTACAAAATGACATATGCAGACAATATGACACCGGCATTAACTTGAAATGTGCATCACTTATAACACTAGCTCCATAGGTGCATCCGATGATATTTGTAGTCCTGTTACAATGAGAACATATGTAGTTGGGTGATTCTACAAACGATGGAATTTTCGGCGGCCCAAGAAATATTTTAAAATCCGTTCAATTTTTTAATCTGAATTTTTTTATAAAATTAAATCTGATTGATATCTACCTGGCCTAACAATATTATTAGGGTGACCTTATTTTATTTTGCTCAAAAATTCTTCAAAATGTCTGTTTCTTATGTGTATTGTATTAGTATTGTGAATAAAACATTTGTGCAAGAAGTCGTGGATTGTCCGTTTAGTTTATCAGTCCTCTGGTGAGGTTTCACAAAATAAATTTTTATGTACATAAGTAGGCATATTTGTTAGCAGTATAGTATAGATTTAATAAAACTGTAATATCATATATACTCGTATATTTTTGTTTTTTTTAAGTAAAGCCTTAATATCTTTTTTGCGCAAAAACCATTAAAAACCTTAGTCCCCTGGCCTCGGTCCCCTGCCTTATAAATGAAGAAATGATCTTTTATTCAGAAACGTGAGAAATTTTTAGTTATGTTGAACTTCGAACTTCATTGCGAAATATTTTTAAAATTTTTAAAAATAATATAATTTATTTTAAATTGATTCTAAGTAGAAAAAATATTTTATCATATTCTTTTAATAAAATGCTAAGTTATATGTATTAACCATGAATTTGTATATTTATGAAGACTGATTAAATGTATTTTCTATATTTCAATGTGTACCCAAGAGAAAATAAATTTAAAAAATAAAAATTTATTCAGTGCCCTTAAAAAAACTCAGTCCCCTGAACATCTTTTTTCAAAAAAATGTCCTTAAAATCGTCATTTTTTATTTTTTTAACTGTCCGCATTCAACAATGCAAAGAGACGTTCTAATGATCAACTAGAACAACTTTTATGTCTTTTGGCTTCCAAAAATGTCGTGCCGAAATTGGTAACATTTTATTCCATTGTTTGTAGAATCACCCAGTTAAGAGTCGTAAATCAGTGATATAAAGCAGAGTATTTTTAAGAGCGGAATGTTTTTTTTTTTTATGCTGGACTAATTTAACTTTTTTGGTGTGTTGTATGTAGCTTTTTTTTTTTTTAAATATTATTGATTATACTAATGGCTTATGACACAATGCATAAAATTAATTATTTTTTTTTTAATGAAATCAGAGTTTTAAACAGTGTTTAAGAAAAAAATTGGCAAAACTACAATATGAAAAAAATGACATACCGTAATTATGGACAAAATCACATACGAATTCAGACATTTTTTTTATTTTAGCTTTGCATGCATATATCACGCGGGTACACAAGAACTTCCGAAAGCCATTCATGATACGTTGAGGCAACGAAGATGGCCATTGAAGCTGTGCATGGTTTTTACCACTTTAAGTAATTCTAATAATGCTAATACGTTGTTAATGTTTTTATATAATTTTAGTCAAGGGCGTGAAATTCATTATAATTTTTGTAATTTAAATAAATTTTACAAGAAAAAAGTCCAAAAACAGTAGCTGCTGCAAGATAAGTTAGTTGGATCAAAATTCTGGCTTAATGAACGTGGATAACTCAGTTCTTAGTTAGGCAGCCGTTTATGAAAACACACTGGCAAAATTTTAAACGTTGCTCGTTTAAGGAATAAAATGGGCTCTACTTAACACAGTCACTTAGCTTGGAGACTTTGTCTAACTTTTTCATAATTTTAAACACGTAAGACAACTCTCGAACTAATGTGGGTTTCACAATAGAACCTAAGATCTTTTAAGAAAAGTTGGTTTAAAATAAAAAAGACACGTTGGAAATCGTAAAAACCCTCTTTCAAATTAACACGGCGACAGAGTGGTAGATCCATGCACTCTCAATATAACAATTATAATCACATTAAAAATATGAAAACACAAATTTGTCAGTACATAGATACATACGTATGCAAAATATTCTCTGTTTTAAAGACGATTTAACCTTTTAAAAGAGGACGTCTGGTAAGCTATTGCACGTTCAGTGTACAAATATAAATGTAAATATTATGAAGATACAAATAATTTATTCGATTCAATTGCCGATTATATACCTATGTACATATGTCATATGTGTGTACGTAGGTATTCGTCGAGCATTAAACATGTGTGGAAAGAAATAGATTTGAGAGAGGTATTTGAGGACCTATCCCCTGGTGAGTCGTGTCGTTCATGCAGTAGGTTCGATAACAATGTACCTACCAAGCTAGATAATTTGATGACCGGTTGCGAGACCAAAAGGATCTCACCCTCAGCGTTCACATCCGTCACATTTTTGGATGTGATAATAACATCTCCAAAGGAGGTAACCATCTGCTCATGAGACCAGACATCTACCTTAGGTTAAATTCAACGGTGGTATGATATGATATTGTAGTCATAATAGACTAAGAGCCCACAGCAATTTTTGGGTGTGATTGATAACAAAAAATAATTAGCATAATTAGATAGGCCTTTTATAGTTATTTAAAAATGTGAAAGTCTTGCATACTCTAGTGGGAGCAATAGTTCATAATAGTGCATCGAGTATGCAGTTCTTTCCAAGTCCAAATAATTGTGACAAAAACTTTGTCAAAATGTGGAGTTAAGCCCCTTGATTGAAAATATCGAGGTCCAAAACGTTTTACAGACGGCTTTCTGTCTGCCAGACTCGAAAAGAATAGGCTACTTATTGCACTAAGAAGACCACCTTCAATACGTCTTGGACCTCGATATTTGCAATCAGGACTAGGGTTACCAGATTTTTCTTGCACCTCGGCGGGACAAGTGGCTTAAATAACGAAAATTCCCGGGATTTCATCATATTGCCCGGGACAAAATAAATAAAATCACGACTGGGTCGCACGAACTTGCTGTAACGTAAAAGACTGAGAATTTTAAAAATGAATGTTATTAGAGAAAAATTAATTTTTTAAATGACTAAAACAACTCCTAAAACAAGCTCCAACTAGCTAAACACAGGATGCCATGTGATTCAAACAAATATTGATCAAAGCAAGAAAAAAATTATACTTCGTTGTAGTGGTTTCTTAAAAATATAAGCTTTTATATACAAAGTTTTTAAATCATTTTTAAGATAAAATATTGGTAGGTACGTCAATTTGAAGTTTTTGATTTTGTTCGAATAAAAATTAAATTTACTAAAAAAGATATTGAACCGTTTTTAAGGTATCGAATTTTCAAAAAAAATCGATTTTTTTCAAAATTTTAAAAACTATTTTTTTAGAGTTTTAAAATACAATGTTTTTTTAAATTTTAAAGAAGTTTCTCTTTTATTAAAATCCGTTATTCCGTTAATGAGAAATTCAAAATTCGAATAAATCGTTCAGTGGTAGGTACAGTCATTAATATCTTGATTTCAATTTTTTTTAATTATAGAATTTTATATAAATTATAGAATTTGAATACACAATAATATTTAAAGTGCTGGGGAGCCTTAACATAAAGAAAATGATCGAAATCGGTCGTACCATTGCCATTAACCATTACCTGCCTAGCTTTAACTAAATGAAATTTGAGAAATAAAAATATTTATAAAATTTCGAAAAATGCCAGGTACCGTTATTTTTGGTCTTTAAAAAAAATAAAAAACGATTGGGGGAAAAATTTTCGTTTAACTTGGTAGATATAACATTTTAACGAAAATCGGCAGAGCCGTTTAGGCTGTAGTCGAACAGACAGACAAACAGACAGAATTGTGAGACCCACTTTTTCGTCTTCGCTATCATCGTAATGTCAACTTTAATCAAAATCTCGAGTTAGATTTTTTTACGAATGCATAACTTGCCTTATAGTATCTACCTATAAGTCGCAAGCAAAAATCATATAATGCGTGTAGATCAAAATAAATAAATTCTTTTATTAATTACTAATTAAATGACTTTTATCATTTGAAAATATTTCTCTTTTGTCAATTTTAATGACAGAAGTCAGTTTACAAAAAAAAAATTTCCTTAAGTTAGGTTTATTTGATTGAAATTTTAGGGTTAAATCGCAATGTAGTGGTTGTTCCTTATCACTGAAAGATATTTAGGTACATTAGGCATTAGTGCATTAGAGTTTGAGTCCCGACCCGGGAAAAAAGCTGTCCCGGCGGGACAGATGAATTTATGTCTGAAATCCGGGATGTCCCGGGTAAACCGGGACGTCTGGCAACGCTAATCAGGACCCTTAGCTCTTCATTTTGAAGTTATGGCAAATTTTGTATCCCAATTTTTTAGACTTGGGAAAGAACTGCAAACTTGTGCGCTCTCGGTCTATAATGATGATTATGGTGTAATCATAAAGAGACAGATCTTAGGACACTCCCTAAATTTAATCGCTAATCGAATTTGAACCATCTACGTAACGTACATACACTGTACCATATTAGCCATCTTTATGGCTGATACTCGAGGGAAACTAATCCACTTGTGTGAACATCCGCCCACTGTATATCTTGAATTCCCTTAAAAGCGCAGTTTTTTCTCATTTATATATTTTGTCATTAACTAAATGAAGTTGACAAATTTTCCTGCAAATTGTGTATACGTTAAACTTTCGTGTTTGGAACGTTTGTTTTGTGACTCCTGTGAAGACGTAAATAAAAAAATAATCTTGTTACATTATTTTGCTTTTTGCTCTGAGACTATAAAACAAAAAAATCAAGCTGTGAAGTAGAATTTAGTTATACGAGAACAATACTGATAACAAAAGACAAACCCAGAGAAACGCATAGTTGTTCAACATTCAACATTTTGCCTGCAGCAGTATTATACAACTACGTCCTCGGTCCTCCTAACTCAAGCTCTTTAATGCATTCATTGGAGCTTTTTTCCTTTATGCCCAACGCCTGCAAGCAAATACCAACCCAAACGTCGACTGCCAATGTGTACGTGCAAGGACCAGATGAAATGGCCAGACAGGCAGATGCACTACTCAACTCACCCATAGGAAATGGGTCATAATAGTCAGAACAGAACCTTTATATTTTTCAGGTTTTCGTGTATATTGTATTCTTTTGAAGAATATTAAAATTAACAGAATGGTAAATAGTAGAAACTGACTTCAATGCTGATTCTTTGGTTTGGTTAAATAATTTTTCAAATCTTTTTTCCGATGTATGTTTCTTGGAAAAGTACAAATTTTTTATTAGAAAGTTAGGAACAAAAATAAATGTGCACAATGCCAAAATTATTTTAATATACTACACAGAAATTGTTTAAAACAACAAATAAAAATTGCAAAAAAATGCCCGGACATCTGTTGCTGAATAGAGCAAACAGTTTTAGCACAGATAATTATTGACTAGCGACATCTGTTGCTGAATAGAGCATACATTTACACTATACTGTCATACATTATATATATAATTATCTGTGGTTTAAGTTTAGGAAAAGTTAGAACCATTTTAACTTTTGCTTTTGTTGTTGTTTGGAAAAATACAGCACATTTTGTTCACTTTTCACTCTTTGTCCCCTATTACACGATGTCTCACGAGACGAGGCTCACGTAAGTGCGAAAAAGAAAGCAGATATGAGGAAATGAGATGCAAAAAAATATTCCCGGTGAGTACCGGGCTGATTTTTAGTAGTCTCATTTTGACGTTTCTTTTTCTCATATTCGTTTAATGTTATGTTGTGCATTAAAAACTACGAACAACTGTCAAATTTGAGACATGAGTCTTATGTGACATGAGTCAACGTGTAATAGCTTTTGCCTCACGGGATACAAATTTAAAAGGAAAGTCAAAAATGAGACATGTCTCATGAGGCAACGTGTAATAGGGGACTTTGGGTGTTTTTCTTTTTTAGTTCAGAGTAGAACCTGAACTGTCAAACAAAAAATCGTGTTTCTTTTTTAGCTCAGAGTGTATAACAGTTCAAATTTGTGTTTCTTTTTTAGTTTAGAGCGTGTTCAGAGATTGTTCAGACCGCACTCTATGAGTTCGGTATAAAATAGCTGAGCAGAGAGAGTTAAATGCTGAAATCATTCTGACAGGCAGGAAAAAAACTGGCGTGTGTTGTGTTTATAAAATAATTCAGAGCTCTTAGAACACGCTCGACACGCGCCTAGCCTTAGTGTTTTCAAAAAGTGAAATTAAGAACCATTTCAAATTTTACTTTTTGTGTTTTTCGAGATGGAAGATAGAAATTTGAAATGAGTTGGAGAAAGAGAGCATGTAGTTCTAGTTTTATTCTATGCGTTACTGTTTTCAAATCTTCCCTGAAAATAAAATATCCCCCTGGTTTGACAAGAATGCGTTAACAAACAAACAAAATATCAAATTCGAATTAGAGCTGAGTACATCGTTCATTTCAAATGATTGAATCGTTCATCAACAATCGATTACGAAAATGATCCGATCATTTCAACCAACCAATCATTCGATCATTTTCATTTCAATGAAATGATTCAATACTGCTCCTATTCGACTTTTATTTCAATTTCGATGATAAGATTGACTTATGGCTTTGATAGTTCTCACAAGATATTCTACTCGTATTATTGTAAGCCATAAATTGGCAAATAACATCGAATGATGCCTACTTTGTACATGGATTTAAAAGTTTCCAAAAAGTTTTCGGCTGACATTTTGTACGAAATACACTTTGTACGTCAAAGCTGAATTATCTATTTGTCAGGTCATAAACTGTCAAATTCCATCAAAGGATGGCTAAGATTTCAATGGATTAAAAAACGTCTATAAATATCCAAAAAAAAGGTATTTTATTTGTTACTCCGGAAAAGAGCAATTTTAGAGCTTTCGGCTAACATTTGGTACGAAATACACTTTGTACGTCATAACCGAATTCGTCCTCTATTCGTCAAGACATAAACTGTCAAATTCCATCAAACGACGGCTAAGTTTTCGATGGATTAAAAAACGTCTATATAAATATCCAAAAAAAAGGTATTTTATTTGTTGCTCCGGAAAAGAGCAATTTTAGGGCTTTCGGTTGACATTTTGTACGAAATAAACTTTGTACGTCATAACTGAATTCGTCCTCTATTCTTCAAGCCATAAACTGTCAAATTCCATCAAAGGATAGCTATGATGTCGATGGATTAAAAAACGTCCAAAAATCCACATTAAACATACCGGATTCTGATACATCAAATAACATCAGTTCAACCCAACAGTTGTTTTTGCGGCCTACAACATCAACAACCAATCTGCAACGTGTCAAAAATCTGCAATGTGTCAGAAATGTGTATAGGTTTGAAATTTTGTTTACCATTAACTGTTTTCCTTTGGACTCCAGGATTGAGTGCTTAGTAGGTACTTCTCATTGCATTCAACAATTTAAAAAAATCATGAATTCTCTGTCTTTTATTGAATGATAATGAATTAAATAAATAATTTCGAGAGCTGGGTCGGCAGATCAACTTCTGAACAATTTTAAAATATCAAACTTGTACCTAAGTTGTAGTACCCAAAATCATAAAATAAAAATGCTTTCTTTTAACCACGTTACAAATTACAATCAACCAGTTTATTACAATTCTAAACGAAAAGTGACAATTTAATAAGTGTTTGAAAACTTTATGCAATACAATCCACAATTGTAAAAATGTTTTTTCAAATTAAGATCGTTTCGAGACAAATAAGCTTTTTCTGTACATACATAGATACTTGTATATATCAAGTGGAAAAGTAATATAAACATTTGCGGGGTTAATTCTTGTTATTTAGAAATTTCAAGCCATGATATTGTTACCGGTACTAGTTTTTGTCCCTGAGATATTTTACAGGAATATTTTTTATGGGAATCTTTTGAAATAAATTCGGAAATTAACAAACTTCAAAAGAAGGAATGGTAAAATGTAAAGGCCAACCTTTTACAAAATTTTGTTGATGCAGAGCTCCGTTTCAATTCACTTTATAATACATATTTGAAAATAAAAACGAATTTTAATGCCAAATCCAATCTGCAACTTGAAAACTTAACACAAAAATTAGCAAAATCAAAAACAAACAAAAATGTTTCCATGGTCTGTACGATTAATAACTATTTTTCGACAATTTTTTTCAACCATTACATTGCTTTACCTAAATGAAGTTTTTTGAAATCTTTTTTAAAAAATCAGTTTTTGAGAAAAATATATTTCCTAAATTTCAAAAAAACAAATCGTATGAAAAAAAGAAAAAAACGTGTAGGGGGACAAATTTAAAAACGATATCTTCCAAGTTTAACGAAAATCGGCCGAGATGTTTAGGCTGTAGTCGAACCGACAGACATCGTCTTCGCTATAATCGTTGACATTAACTTCGATCGATCAACATCTCGAGTTTGATTTTCTTACGAATGCATAACTTGCCTTATAGTACCTATAAGTCGCAAGTAAAAAAAGTATGTGTTTTAAATAGCATCAATAGAATACCAACACACAATCATGATAAAGTTGTTGCAATATGCTGTTGCCTTGAACATTTTCTTTATTCATATTAATTGTATTATGCGTGTTACTTTACTTTATTGTTAAGATTGAAAATTGCAACCCTATATGCACACAAATATCAAGTTTCTATATTTTCTGAATTGATAGTGGCAATCTCTAATTGATCACCATGCAACCGTTTTATTTTTTGTAGATGTTTTTCTTTATACACTCCGCGTCTTTTGGATGGCAAATTAAAATATCAAAATTGAAGTTCAACATTGTTGATCTCAATACTATAATAACTTCAACCTATTATGTATCGCAAGCAAAAACCAAAATGTGATACATTCCAACGAGACCAAGAGAAAAAACTTTTTAAAATATGTATGTACATTAGGGTGTGTCAAAGTGCTCAACTATGGTATTTTCAAATGTAATAGCTTTTTAAAGTTGCATTGCTTATCAAAATTAAATCCTGTATTTATACTCGTAATTTTCATTTTAATTAATATCTTTGGCTCCCTCAAAAATAGGATGAAATCCAAAAAAATTTGATTTTTAGAGATTTTTGAAATAGGTGTTGTTTTAAATTGCACCGTGTGGATATAAAAAAATTATATAAAATATTTTTAGGCTTTCAAGTCAAAGATAATTGCAAGGAAACACTTTTAAGCTTATATTTGTTTAAATTGAACACTTGATAAAGAAGCTATAAAATGTTAAAGAAGGAAGAAAAATCATTTTTTTATGTAAAAATCAACGGAACCACCTACAATATCGTGGTATATCTTTTTGTAAAGAGAAAAATTCTTTCTGTATTTTGTTTAGTTTTTTTTTTAGTATACATAAAAAAAAATTTACTGTAAATTAAATTTTTTTTTTCAACTTCAACCGATTTGAGCGAACCAAAGACGAACGATATCTTATTTTTTTTTTTTTACATGTTCTTAAGCCTCAGTCCCTAATACAACTTTTGAGCACTATTACATTTAAAAATAAGAGTACTTTTTTGCGGCCATACAAAAGTGACACACCCTAATGTACATATAACCTCAATTCAGAGACTTGGGCTGTATGTGTCTATTTTGCACTTTTGTAGAGCATCTATTTTTATTAAACAAAAAGTTAGCAGGTAGATAGAGTTGTTGAACATTTTGTTCTTTTGTCTCATTATACAATACATGTATTACAGTAGGTACCTAAACTTCATGTAAATAAAACGGGTAGGTAAGTACGAGTCTTCAATGGTTTTATTTTATCTACTGTATAGAGTAAAACCATGTTATAATTATTATTTTTGTTTCGTCAGTTCGTCGAAACTCTAAATTTCTTGTCGTGCCAGCCGTGGGACGTATTGCGCGCTACTGTTGACGGTAGTTCTTGTCCTAGACTTGCTTTTATTTGAAACTGATAGGTGTATCAAAAAAGCACTTACATACATATTTACGAGTAATAATCGTATCTGCTTATAATCTCTCTTCTTCTTTTGTATAAATAAAAATAAATTTCCGCATGTATGAAAAATCATCACTTGGGAACGACTCGACCGATTTGGCAGATTTATTTTTTGCGCGTTACTAATTCTAAGGATATTGTTTATAAGAAAGGATATGGCCATGAAAAGTTAGTAGGGAACAAAAATGGGGAGAGTAAGGAATATTACGCAAAACTAATTCTAGAGGGTGCTAATCCGCCATTACGTAAGCAAAAGAAAATTATCGAGGTAAATGTTGATATTCTATTTACATTAAAAATTTATATTTAAATTTCCTCAACTTTTATTGGTGGTCGTTGGTTGTTTATGCGAAATTGTTTGGCTGATTTGTTTTGTTTTGTTTGTTACGGTCCGAGATAAAAATATCTCAAACTGGTTTAAGCCTCTCTGATAAAACCGCCAGAATTAAACCTCAGCTTTTTGACTGAAACGAATTTACCTTGGAAATTTGACGAGTTTCAATTATACGATTACAACAGAGTGAATAAATTTTCCTTCTTTAAGCTGAATTATGATTTTTCGTTAATACGTGTTAATACCATGAGCATCAATGATTCTGATCGACATTTCATTTGATCAACATCTCCATGTACCTGTAACTTTTCTCATACATTACGACTTCCTGAATGCGAATATAAAAGTTTTGAGGCGTTTTGATTGACCAGTGTCTGTAATCCCATTCGAGACCGTTTGTATGCAAGAAATTACAGGTGTAATTTTCCAAGAATAAATCCATTTCCATGAAAATGTTGAAATAAAATTGATTGCAATTCAAAATACGGGGACAATTTTATATCAGGAATTTTAATACACCGTTCAGAAGACATGAATTTTCCGTTAAATTAAAGGGTCCCTTTATTCATCATCTAAATAAAACAAGTTGTTTGTGAGATATCCACTCATTTTTACTTGCGACTTATAGGTACTATAAGGCAAGTTATGCATTCGTAAAAAAATCGAACTCGAGATTTTGATCAAAGTTGACATTACGATGATAGCGAAGACCAAAAAAGTGGGTCTCGCAATTCTGTCTGTCTGTCTGTCTGTCTGTCTGTCGGTTCGACTACAGCCTAAACGGCTCGGCCGATTTTCTTCAGACTTGGTAGATATGGGTTTTAATTTTTTCCCCCCGGACGTTTTTTTTTTGTTTTTTTTTTTTTTTAAATCCAAAAATAACGGTACCTGCCATACGATTTTTTTTCGAAATTTTATAAATATTTTTTTTTCTCAAAAACTGTCCCACAGAATTAAAAAAAAAAAAAATTGAAAAATTTCATTTGGTTAAAACTAGCTAATGGTTGAAAAAAATTTTACAAAAAATTGTTATTTTTGGTAGACCCCCTGGGTCCATTTTTTTTGTTTTTGATTTTCTCGAAAACGGTACAGCCGATTTAAATAATTTTTTTATGCTAAAGATCCTCTAAAGTTTAAATATATTATTACATATTCAAATTTTCAATTTTTAATTTTTTGGATTTTAAAAAAAAATTCAAAATTTTTGTTTGGAAACTCAATATTTCGAAAACCCCATGCTCGATTTTTTTCAAACTTGACAAAAAAAAGTTTGTTAACATAATCTACAAAATTTGAGAAAAAAAAATTTGTTTCATCTAAAACTAACGGTACCTTCCATACAAATTTTAAAAAATGATTTTCGAAAATCGTATTTTTCTCGAAAACGGTTCCGAGAATTTTGCTAAAATTTTTTTCTTTTGATTAATCTTTATGATCTATAATTTAAAAAATTTTAATCTAGATATTACTGACTGTACCTACCATAGAACGATTTTTTCGAATTTTGAATTTCTCATAATCGACATAACGGATTTTAATGAAATTTTTTTATAAAGAAGCTCCAAAAAAATTTAAAAAACATTGCATTTAAAAACTTAAGAAAAAATATTTTTTCAATTTTTAGAAAAAAAAGTCGTTTTTTTTTTTTGAAAAATTCGATATCTCAAGAACGGCTTAGTATTTTTTTTTTGGAAATTAGACTTCTATTCGTACAATAATAAAAACTTAAGGTTGGCGTACCAAAATTTTTTCTTAAAAATGTTTTAAAAATTTTGTACATAAAAGCTTATTTTTTTAAGGAACCACTACAACGACTTATAATTTTTGTTCTTGCATAAATTCATGGTTGCATTGCATTCTGTTTTTATCTCTTACTACCTACTAAAAGAATTTAATTTAATTTAAATTCATTTTATCCTTATGAACAGTTTTTTTTAATAACATTCGTTTTTAAAATTCCTAGTCTATTACATAGGAGCAAGTTCGTGCGACCCAGTCGTGCATTTTATTTAATTAGCTACTGATAAGAAAATTTTGTGCAATCAAACATGGAATATATCGCCATTTTTAGGTTCAATTTTGGATGACTTTGTGTATACGTGAGGCTGAATTTTCTGGATGAATTTAAGGGTCTCAATTGCTTGCAGTTTATTCGCATTAATCTGTAAATAGCAAGTCTTTAAGCATTAAATCGCATGGAAGTCCTCGTTGCTTGGCAGTTCATGCGAAATAAAATTAATAAAATATAAGCATACACAGAGTTTGAGTTTAATAATATTAAATTTTAATTCCTATTAATTAAGTTTAAAGTAAGTTTTTAAGTTATTATATATTAATACTGACAACTATACATCGATTACATTTTATGCTCTTCTGTATTACAAATGATAAAGTAAATAGATAAGTATTAAAATTTAATACGAAAAACTTGGGAACAGTCCTTAATATTATTGAAATATTAAAAAGTAATTATTAATGTATTACCTACAGCTACTAAAATTTTAGAAAAACAAGCAAATGCCAGGAAATGACATAATGCACCCATAATTTCGACTAATGTCTTGATTCGTTTACTTTTGCCTTCGTAAGAAGAAGGAGAGTTACCTACCAAAAATTTGACACTAGTTCACCATTGCCATGACTGTTTTTTTTTAATATTTTACAACCACGATTTTAAAATATGTTTTCATTTAGATTAACCTTTAAAGGTTTTAAAAACGAAACATAGCTTAAACATTTGGGTTAGGGTGTGTCAAAGTGCTCAACTATGGTATTTTCAAATGTAATAGCTTTTAAAAGTTGCATTGCTTATCAAAATTAAATCCTGCATTTACAATTTTCATTTTAATTAATATCTTTGGCTCGCTCAAAAATAGGATGAAATCCAAAAAAATTTGATTTTTCGAGATTTTTGAAATATGTGTTGTTTTAAATTGCACCATGTGGATACAAAAAAATTATATAAAATATTTTGGGGCTTTCAAGTCAAAGATAATTGCAAGGAAACACTTTTAAGCTTATATTTGTTTAAATTGAACACTTGATAAAGAAGCTATAAAATGATAAAAGAAGGAAGAAAAATCATTTTTTTATGTAAAAATCAACGGAACCACCTACAATATCGTGGTATATCTTTTTGTAAAGAGAAAAATTCTTTCTGTATTTTGCTTAGTTTTTTTTTTAGTATACCTACATAAAAAAAAATTTACTGTAAATTAAATTTTTTTTTTCAACTTCAACCGATTTGAGCGAGCCAAAGACGATATCTTATTTTTTTTTTACATGTTCTTAAGCCTCAGACCCTAATACAACTTTTGAGCACTATTACATTTAAAAATAAGAGTACTTTTTTGCGGCCATACAAAAGTGACACACCCTATTAAACATGCGTTTTGCCGAAATTTTACATCAGTTCGAGATGACGGACCAAAAGGTTAACGAAATTAAAAATTTGTGATCGAAGGTTGCACCAGTGAAGACCTCATGTTTTATAGAAGTGTGTTCCAGTTTTGATAAAATGCAATTATATAATATTGATTTCAGCCCATCGGTGGTAATGCTTGAACTTATTTTGTTCAATTCAGTAGTTTCCCGTTATGTATTGAAAGGTATTGAAAATGCATACAAAAATATTCAAAAAAATATACCTGCTAGTATGTCCTGATAAGTATATACCAAAACGGTAATCTCTCCATTCGGCACTTCAGACTATTGTGTAATATCAGCCTTCTAGTGCCCTGTGCATCCAGAAACTATAGGACCTTTTGGCAATAAGAGAAAGCCAACTGGGTAGGTCTTAATAACTTTTTTAGTATCTTTAACTGATCACTATTATTCCCCGATAGAGACGTTAATGCCAGAAGTTACTAGTGCCGATAGAATTACAGAACATGGCATGCTTACTTTTATAATTTACAGCATTAAGAGTATAAAACCTAAAGAAAAGTCTTGGTACAAGCTGTAAAGAAGCTATCAGGTTGAGAGAAAAGTAAGTTTCTGCTCTTACAAAGCCAATCCAACTGAGGAAAATCGGAAAATGCATACACAAATCAGAAACTATTGTTACGCTGCTATAGAAAAAATCAAATTCTTACATGATTGGAAATTAAGACAGAAAATCCTGCAATGTCCCAAAGCCAGTAGAAATTTCTGGTCATTTGTCAAGAACGTACAAAATTTCACTTCACCGTCTGTTCCAACGCTCATCTACAATGACAACCCGATAACTAGCTCTTCAGATAAGGCAAAAGTGTGTACTTGCAGTAGCACATTTTTCTGGTAGCAAATCCTTTGGTCCTGAAGATATACTCCCATTCGTCTGAAGAGGTGTTTTTTTATCGCTAAAAAAACCATTGCGTAAGCTTTCCCATAGCCCCTACTATCTTGAATCTTCCCTGGAAGATGAAAACCATCATTTGTCCAGCCTTTTGCGACCCATCCTCCCCCTCCTCCTATCGATTATTTACACTCACGTCATTTCTTTGCAAGGTCATGGAATCGCTGATAAATCATCTGCTCAAGAAATATCTCGAAAATGGAAAGCTTCTTAATAACCGGCTATACGGCTTTCACAACAATCGTTCCACTGGTGATCTGATGGAACTGATCTTTACATTGTTTTGGAGAAAGTAATATAATTGCGCTTGATAATTCTAAGGAATTTAATAGAGTTTGGCACGAGGCTCTAGCTCTCTTATCGAAAATGTGTGAATTTTGTATCAAACCAACCCAAAACTTGGTTGAAATTCACATTTTTGGACGGGTGCAGCCCAAACTTCCCTTCATTTATTGGATAAAATCCAGAAAAGAGAGATAAAACTGATTGGAAGCAGAGCTATCATGGAATCTTCCCTAGCTCTTGAACACCGTTGCAATGTTTCTGTCTTTTCTCGTTTTATCACTTCTTTCACAAGCAATGCTCATTCGAAGTAGCCAATTGCATCTTTTCCCTCAAACAGTTCACCAGTGATACCGTTTTCGCGAAGAATGCTCGTCAGTTTATCTAATATCAAACTTAACAACTTAAGGTGCTTTAAACTGTATTTATTCCTATTTTTTTTTATTTATTGACTTTGTTATTGATTTATTAATTCTTTTATTTATTTATTTACTAATTTTGTTATTTATTCATTTATTTATTTTTGTACTTACTTATTTATATACCCATTTCGTTTTATTTTATGTTTCGTTAAAAAAAACTGCTCATTTATTTACTTAGTTTTCAAATTTATTTATTTAATTATATCAATTATACAATTATTGTAAACATCATCTTATTTTGTGATATATCGGTCCCACTTCTCTTGAAAAATGTATTTTCTTATCTAAATGAAGGTTTTTTCTAGCATCTTTTCCTTCTTCTTATAATTTGAATGTGTGATACTATAACTTAACTAAATGTTATAAGTTTTTCAGTAGTAAGGTAGAAAATACCGTTTTTCTGTAAATTGTGCAATCTAGTTTTATGAAAAAAAAAGGAATGTATATAAATTCAGCTACTCGTACAATAAAGATTATATTTGCTAACTTTAAAGTAGCTTACTAACTCATTCTTATTTTAAACATTTTCTAACTAATATCGTACTTAACAAATTTTATTAATAAATTGCTTCTGAAAACATCCAAAACAATAACAGATCGTGCAAAAAACTAAGTAAATATACTTTTTTGACGTTTGTAACTGTCAAAGAGTCATGTGAAGTTATAACGATACTAAAAAAATGAAATAGCTGTTTGATGATTTCCAATTTAATAAAATGCTAGAGAAAGTATGATTCCAAACTCAATTAAAATTTGGAAAATTGTCGTTTTAATCAAGTATCATGCTAAAACAGTTTTAACATCGTACTAATTTGGCTAACATTTGGCGCCAGAATCTTTTATTTTATATTATTTTTAAATCAAGTAATTTCCATCAAAGTTTTCTAAATAATAACTTTCAAACAAAAAATCTACAAACAAAAATGATGTTGTGAAATTATGTACAAAATTGGCTTTTGTATTAAGTGCTCCTAATGGATTCTTAATGGGAAAAGCTGATGGTCTTAACTCTAGTTTTTGAGAAGATTGAAAATTACAAAAAAAAATTTTATTAAATTAGATTATAAAATTGAAAAACACAAAAAGACGATGAAAGAGTTTTAAACTGAGGGAACAAATCAATCTCTATAGTTTTCGAGATGTCAGGGTCGATTAACTTTAAGCTCAGATTTAAATGTTTAATGACAATAAAATTCCTTTCTTTGAATTTCTCCTCCATTCTGGTCTGACACGCAACTTCTCAGCAGTACTTTGGGTGAGTCGTTCGGTTATCAGGCAAGTGTCTATCAATAGTTTTGTGTACAACTGTACCTTAGGTGGTAGTTTGTGTGATACTTATTGTTCGATTTTTCGCTCGTTCTACGTAACTACTCGTCATAACAAAAATGCGAATATTAATAAAGTATACGACTGGATCGCACGCACTTGCTTTTATTTAAAATCACTTAGAAATTAAAAAAAAATTATATGTATATTTGTATAAGTCCAAAAACTGCTGTCTGATTTCTAGAAAAATATAAATATATGCTGACAAAGTTTAAAAAAATTGTTTTATTATTAAATTTACTTTTTATATAAGAAATTCCTTCAAAATTTTTCAAAAATTAAATATGAGTAATTGTACGTTTTAAGAAATAATTTTAGAAACATATCCTTCACTTTTTTCAAGACATTGAAAGAAACATTTTTTTTAAATCTTTTTTTCAAAAAAGATTTTTCGAAAATTTGTATATGCATACAATATTATTTTAAATTCAAAGGAGCTCCTGTAGTCCATGCCTGTAATAGCACATCTACGATTATTTTTTTTATAAAGATTGTTAAAACCGTTTTCGGGATAAATAAGATATTGCATATCAGCTGTATAACAGGCACCGTTAGTTTTAGAGCTAAAAAAATCAATTTCAAGAAAATCGCTTAAGCAGTTTAAGCTATAGATCGAGGTACAGACATACAGACGCTACCCATTTTTGTCGTGTTCTCTATCTTCGTAATGTCAACTTTGATCAAAATCTCGAGATCAATTTGGTTTTCAAATGCAAAACTTACCCTAAAGTACCTATATATCGCAAGTAAAAACGGAAGCAAAACCAAATGTGATGCGAATTACTTCAGTCAATAACAATATAGGTGAGAGAAATAGGATAATGAGCAATATGTATTCTATATACATTAAAAATATATATAGTATACTACAATTGACAATATCCGGCTCAAAATTATAAAGTTCACATTATAGATATGAAATGTTTAGCGAAAGAGAGCCGAAATACTCGTAATATACCGGCTCACGTTGATGACATCAGCGGCAAAGGAAAAACTGTCGAAATCAATGCGATGTTTCTAACAGGACGGAAATTTTACCGATGTCGTGTTATCGATAGAATAATATTCGTGGTGCTGGCTTTTGAATTACAGCTTAAGGAGTTTCAGCCTCCCAGCTTTTAGAGCGCGTTATACCACCAAATAATCAATGGCGAATCCAATAAAAAGAACAGTAGATATAGTTGATGACTTCAATTAACATAACTGACATACGATGGTGCATTTTGGATAGCTGTTAATGTTTCTTTCAGCAAGAACCCGTTAGCATACCCTTAGTTATCAAACTCTTCCCAAATTTAATATTTTGATTTAATGATTTTTTTTATTTGTTTATAAACATTTTAATACGAGTATGAAATGCAAACCTTTTTTGTTTTTGAAATTTTTGAAACTTTTAAAAATACCTTAAAAATAAATAAATGAAATACTAGGCTGTTTTGCTGATTGCTCAGCATCAAGCTTATCTAAGGTATTTTATTTCAATATTTGAACAATATTTTACTCAATGCCCAAATAAGTTTCTTTCTTTCACTCAGTCAAAATAACCAGTACTTCTGTGTTTATAGGGCACTGTTTATAATCAAAGCTGATAAGATACGTTAACTCGGTCCAATGTTCGATTTAAGCAAAGTATCACCTCTGTTCGGTTTTTTTTTTAATGTTTTAGAATTATTTCAGTATTTCGGTTGGTCTTGTAATGTGATACAGTTTTTGCAACAAAATGTACAAGTTGGTTATACTTTTCGCGTTAGCATTAGCTTTCATCATGATAGTGCAATCCAATGCACTGCAACAGAACTCTCTAGATGTACTGAAGGCTCAATTTCTCCCTGCTGAATTTATTGGTATGAATTTCACAGCCGAAGATGCGAAAAAGATTTTAAAGGAGAGGTGTCGAAAAGTAGCTGGAGACAATGAGACTGTATTTCTTCAGGCACACAGAGGTGCCCTCGAGTTCATGAAGTGTGTTACTGGTCTAGGTGATTTAGCAGCAATTCAAGAAGAAATAGAAATAGCTAAACCTATCGGGGAATTAGATACAATATTCCAAAAGTACTGCAACAAACAATACCAAGCAAAACATTGTTTCACCAATCTAATGACGAAAATCAATCCATGTCTCAATAAGGAAGAAAGAGAACGCCAATCTGTCATGGTCCGGGTTGCTTCAAAATTGCTTGGATTTGCGTGTCATAAGGGAGGTGACCAAATTGCATTATTCTTCGCTGAACAGGGCCCAGAGTGTCTGGAAGAGAACAAGGAATCTATCAACAATTGTATGAATTCATCGTTCTCTGACTACATTCCAAAGAACGGACTACCAGATGTCAATAATCTGCCACAAATTGTATTAGGCAAGAAGGAATGCAAAGATATACAGGACTTTGAAAAATGTGTCTTATTTCATCTGGGGAAGTGTAACGATATAACTCCTTCCAACATAATCGAGTCAGTGTTCAGATATGTGAAAAATGAAACGCAATGCTATCCACGGCAGAAGCATATGTCGTTGACTGGTCGAAATACGGGGTCAATAACTATGACAAGTCTTACAATTACTGGAGTTTTTTTCTTGACTATCTTACATTTTTTTTATAGTTACTAATAGTTTTTTTTAAATAAAAAAATAATGTATCAAATTTTTCAAAAAATAAAAGATAAACCAGTGTTTTATTCAATCAAGTGCCCAAAATCCAATAAAATTAAACGAAAGTAGACACGCTTTGATAACCAATTACTTTCGAGAAGAAGTGATTTCGATTCTTGTTCTTAAGTTCATCGCCTTGAAAAAAAAAAAAACAAAACAAAACAGGAAACAAAATGTTTAAAAATGGAATTTTAAATACAAGTAGTCGTTTTAACTAAGAAATTTTGTTTTTTTGAATACTCCTTACCTTTAACCTTTTGTCCGATGATATTTTTAGAGGAATTAAATAAAATGAAAATTATGTATTCTGTGTTTTCAAAGGTGAGCGAATATAATTTTTGAGAACCTTTTACAAAGCATATAATTTCTTTAATTTGTACAATGTAGCTCTCTTGAGCGAAAGCTTTATAAAGTACCTACGGCCGATATCAGGTCGTGAACAGAACAGTGCCCTCCGTGATTATTTCACTGAAATGCACAAAAAGGTCGAACGTACTTGCCCTTACGTTGAGCTGGCTTAGATTTTGAGAAAGCTGTTGACTAAACTATGTAAATATTTTTAGCTACAATAAATATAATGCCACCAGATTTCTTAAACAAATACGAATTTATACGCAAATAAAACCTTGGAGTTTTTGTTAAGAAATTAATTTGGTGTAAATAAAATCTGTATTACATGTTTATGGAATAATTTCGGTATGCCAATACTCGTATTATGATTTCATTATTGTGAAAAATTAAAATTTAACGAAATAATTTAATTAAGTTTTTTTTGCAAGCATTTCCAACTTTATTTAATTTTATTTCATAAGTTTTATTTTATATGTAATACCATTTGCAAATTTATTTGACGAAATTGTAAAACAATTTAAACTAAACACAAACTGATTTGCTAATAGTTTTGATTGATTTGTTATTCTTATTAGTTTGAATAGATTTCAACCACACGCAAAATTTTGTATCTAATTTGACGTTTTCTGGCATGTCTACCTTTTTCTTGACTCTTCTTAAGTTTCAGTAACTGCCTTGAGAGAGTCCTCACTTTTTTGTTTATTTAGCAAAACTTACAAATACCGTAGATAATGAAGAGCCATATAACACTATACACTACATTTTAAGTATAATGAAATATTGAATTGTATAAACTGTAAGCACTGTCCGATACTTAATTAACAAAAACTTGGGAAGAGAAATGAAGTTGAAATATTTAACAATATTCATAGCTACTATATTTATATTAACTTATATTTTTTCGTTACGAATTCCTGAAATTTAAAGTGAAAATTTAGTGAATTCTAAAAAGTTAATCAAGCAGTTAATGTTGAATAAATTGTTGTGAACTTTTCTGGATATATAACTTTTAAAAGAGTTAACTTTTCCCAGATTCCACTATTAGAAAAAAATAAAAAGAGTGTCCATTTTCAAACAGTGTGTGTTTTATTAATTTTTGAAATTCGTTCGTCTGCCGTGCGCCAACCTGTATTTAATGAACCATAAACCTGATTTTTATTTGGTTCCATACAATTACAATTACATTTAGAGTCCTCTTAAATGTTAAGTTCACAACAGTATGGTTAATTATGTAGTCCATTACATAATGGTTCATTTCATTCAAATATTAAAGTCGTCTCTAAATTTGTTTACTGGTAAGGCCCTAAATCTAAATAATTTCTGGACATAAACTTCAAGTTATTCGCTTGAATTTGGGACGAAACACTCATTTTCTCGTAAAATTCCAGTTCATATTTTTTTATTTTATTTCTTGATTCATTATTTATATTGGCGATTCACAACGCGTCAATAAACCATATAAAAATAAAATAATCGGATGACTAATTTAGAAATTCCAACAACGACCATGATTCCTTAACAATAAAATTGAAAATTGATGCGTGCATACTTCTTTTTAACAATCAATTATTCTTCAAAACCGAACATCTTTTCACTTCCGGGCGTTAAACTTAGGTAGGGTATAATTTAAAAATAATATTTATCATCACAAAAATCATCACCCAGAAACCGGAATTCCATTGAAAAATCTCCACCAATGTTGTTTATCGTAATATATGTATGAAAACTAAACAAAAATACACAAATACTTGCTCCTATGATCGAAGTTTTTTTTAACCATGCAGATTCAAATATGTTTAATAATGTAGAAACATATTTTTCCAGATACATGTTAGCATTTACAAAACAGGAAAAAAAGACATTTTATGACAGTGCCTTATTGAATCATTTCTTCAAAATAAAAGACTATAGATGACTGCGAAGAAAATATCTTGTCTGTTAAATTTTCTTTCTTAAAACAACATTATACACTATACGTACTCGTATTCTATGTTGAGAGATACAGTTATAAGAACAGATCTAGTGTTGCCAATGATGTTTTTTGCTTGCCATTGAATTTCTTGGATAGTTCTTAGGAAAACAAATTTGGAGTCCTCCACCCAAAATATCGAACTCAGATTCGAAGACCCGAAATTTCGAATCATTTATAAATCTAATGCACGATTGGATCGCACGTACTTGTTCTTGGACTAAATGAGATAAAAATGTTCAAATGTGTTATTAGTTTATTTTAAATTTATCTTTTTTTAATCAAAAAATACATATGTACATATGTATATTTTTAAATGAATAATTGTTATTTACATTAATTTATGACAAACTTGATTTGGAATAATTATAGATTGCTTAAAAACTAAAAAAATTATATAAAGTAAAATATAGTAAAGTAAAAATTCAGTTTCAGTTTCAGTTTCAGTTGAGCTATCAGTTAAGCTTTCAGTTAAACTGATGTCTAAAAGCAAAAACTGAAGCGTTTAACTGAAACTGAAACTGAGACTGAAACTGATGAAATTCCCATAAGTTTTCAGTTCAGTTATCAGTTAAACTGATGTGCAAATACTTTTCAGTTCAGTTGTCAGTTCAGTCCTCATTAGAGTTCATGTTTTTTTTTTCAATATGTCGAAACAGAATGATAATTTGGTCGATTTTATTGAAATTTATCGCGTGTGTCCATGTTTATGGAAGAAAAGTGACCCTTTTTATCACAATTCAGTTAAAAGAGAAGCAGAATACAAGCTCAACTGAGCACCGGACTGACGTCTAAATACACTGCCTTTTTTAGCTGAACTGACAACTGAACTGATAACTGAAGGGACAACTGATCGTCTAAATACACTGCCTTTTTTAACTGAACTGACAACTGAACTGACAACTGAACTGATAACTGAAGGAACAACTGATCGTCTAAAAGGGGCTTAAAGTATTATTACAAATACATAAAATTAAAATTGCCGTCTGATTTCTAGAAAAATATGACTTTATGCAAACAAAGTTAAAAACTCGTTTTATTATTAAATTAATTTTTTATGTAAGAAATTTTTCAAGAAAAAAAGGGGAATGCCAATTTTAAGTATGTACTAAGTAATATAGATTTTAAGAAATAATTTAGAAAAATAATCGTTTTGAAGATATTGATATTGAAAAATTGAATTTTCTTTTTAATAAGTGCAAAAAATATTTTTTGAATATTTTTATATAAAATATCAAAGGGCACGGTAGTGCCCAGCCAAATTCTGGCACTACACTCTTTTTACAGGAACAAACTCAGGCGGTTTTTGACGCCTCCCTATCTTCATTACCAATGAAGTTAGAAACTTAAAATTCTTAAGCTAGTCAGGTACAGGCGCCTCACAAAATTTCAATTTTCTAGCATAAGCGGTTCCTGAGATATAAGGCCTCAAAAATCACAAAACCCGTAACTGACTGACTGACTGACAGATCATCAAAATTATGGAGCACTTCCCGTAATCGTAGAATCTTGTAATTTTGCACAACGGTAGGTCTTGTCATGCAAGCAGAGGAAAAAATCTAAAATTTGAAGTTTTCTATTCAGGGGGCGTGGTATCCGCCCACTTTCTCCGAATTGGTGTTGATTGAATGGAGCACTTCAGACTGCTGTAAAACGATGAAACTTGGTGAACCGGTAGGGCTTAAATTGCATATAAAGGACCAAAAATAAAAATTGAGGTTTTCCATTCAGGGGGTGTGGTATACGCCCACTTTATCCGAATTGGTGCTGGTTGAATGGAGCACTTTGGACTGCTGTAAAACGATGAAATTTAGTGAAGTTGCAGGCCTTAAATTGCATACAAAGAAAAAAATATAAAATTAGCGGTTTTCCATTCAGGGGCGTGGTATTCGCCCACTTCCTCAGAATTGATGTAAATTATATATGATTGCAGTAGAACAATGAAATTCGGTAGAACGGTAGGGCTCAAATTGCATATGAAGGGACAAAAATAAATATTGAGGTTTTGCATTCAGGGGGCGTGGTATCCGCCCACTTTTTGAGAAAATGTTTAATTTATATGGAGCATTTCCGATTGCCGTAGAATGTTGAAATTTGGTAGAGCGATATAGCTTAATGTACATTCAAAGCGAAAAATGGAAAATCTAAGATTTTTCATTGGAAGTGTCTTTTTGTTGTCATTTTGAAACTATACATGCATTTTGAAAATTCATGACTTTTCTTAGAACTAGAGTGCTCGATTCGGTACTCTATGTTATTTTAACATGAATGAAAAAAGGAAACATTTGCATACCTGAAAAAATTATGAGTTTACATAAAAAAAACTCTTAACTGTGATGTGAACTAAAATAAAACCACTAATTAGGCTATTAATTGGTGAGCTAACGTCATTTAAAAAAATCATCGCATCCTCAAAAATTATTGCTTTTTTATGACTTTGAGCGGACGTAGGTACTAGTATTTATAATTAAGGTAGGTATGTTAGTGTTAGGTATCTTGCCAGGTTAAGAAGAAACAATTGAAGCGCAAACCAAAACAACCAATAACAAAAAGAAAATATACCAAAAGAAATAGGAAGCTATAAACTGATTTTAGTAGGTAGAGTCCACCCTTCTATCTTTCCGTATCTTTCGAGATTTTGACATGGCAAAATGTTAAAATCTTTGAAAAAAGGAGTGAGATCAGACCAAAAACATAAATGTTAAAAAAGAGCCAAGTTCTTCTATACAAAAACCTTTGCCTAACAAGTAAGCCGTGAAAAGTACTGAGATCTAAAGGTTTTTGTATAGAAGAACTTGGCTCTTTTTTTAACATTTATGTTTTTGGTCTGATTATTTTAACCCTAAGGGAACTCCTGTTTAAATATTTTGATCAAAACTCAAAAATAAAAAACTGGCCTAGAGCGATCCAAAGAAAAAATGCCATTTTTTATTACACAATTTATATGTTGGCTTTACATCAATTACTTTTTTCACACTACTTGTATTCATTGGTGCAATTTATGTTTTTTTTTAAGTTATGGTTGGATGTCTCTTAACTCACCTCACATTATGAACAAAATCTCGAACTTGATTATGGGTTTTATGAGTATATCAACGCTGAAGCTCAAAAGAGCATTTTTTGTTAAATATCCCATATAGTCAAAACACAAACCTTTTAGTTGCTCGAGCCAAGCAGTTGTGAACTGCCGTGTCTGCACTTATTCATTTCACACAACCCAAAAACCTTATCGACAATATGCTTCGATGAAGTAGTTCGTGGCGTGTGTTAGGAGTAAGTGGACTCCGCTGCGTAACGTAAAGTTTATTTGACTTTAGTTTAAACAGGGATGTTGCTTTTTGCACTTACATATATTCAAACAGGGATGTTATCTGATAGAAAATAGACTGTTTTTACACGAATCCGATTTTAATCTTTGTTTCTCTTTTGGCTTAATTTCGAGTACATCAGTGCTTTTAAACACAGCGATTTTTAATGTAAGTTAACTTTGTTCATGCAAAAAGGAGACATCTTTTCACACTCCTTACTCTACTCAGTTAAGTGAATTTCACTGAGCGAACGCCAAATATAAAAAAAGAAAACCACAAAGAAGAATGAACGATAACTCCGCCTTTTTCTCAACCTCAGCAATTGCGTTTAAAGCTAGATATACATTGTTCAAATGCATGACAAGCACGCGTGTAAGTATATTATTGAAAAAGTCACACATATAGATCGGATGTAGGCTTGAAGAAAAATCCAAATCCTTTCAATCTAGCGTACTGCATAGAAATATTGTATATGCAAGATTGATGATTGATCATGCATTTATTGGTTCATTTGCGTATAGTACGTCGAAAAGATGAGAACACAGCATAATAAGCACTGATTAAAATATTAAAACACCAAACGAAAATTATATGATGAAATGGACAGACAAAATAAAACAAATTAGTCGGATAAAATTACAAAAATCCCAAAGAAATTCGTAAAAACAAAATTTTGCTGAAAAAAAAAACCACAAAGGGCAACGTTCTCTCGCCACTGAAATAATAGACTTGTACGTGATTTTCATGCATTTGAACAATGTATATCTGGCTTAACGCCGCCAACAAATATACTTGTCATGCAGCGAAAATGTCAAAACTTTTTTTTTGACAATCCTAGATGGAGAGTTCATCTTATCAAAATCAAACCAATCCTTTAATTTTTTTTTATGTTTCTGTACTTTATCTTACTCCCTTCGTCAGAGATTTATAAACCGATTGACATCATTTCCACCTTGTAATGGAATTATAAGTGGCAAAACCTAATTTTTTTAATCCATTGAAGTTCGCAGTCATCATTCAGTTCATGGCTTGAGAGATGGAGAACGATCTATATTTTGATATAGTGAATGCCAAAAGTATACTTTGATATAATAAAGAATATTCAATTCGATAATTAAAATAATTATATGGTATATGACAGATATAGAGGACAAATAAAATTTTGACGTATCGAGAATATTTCGTTGTAGATGTTAACTGATTGCCCTGAACAACATTTTAAATGGTTTTTGGAACATTTTTTTAAGTTTTTGATTTTTTCGTAAACGGTACAACCGAATTTGATCGTTTTTTTTTATGCTAAAGCTCCTCAAAAGTTTGAGTATTATTTTTTTTGTATTTAGAAACAAAATTCCAAATTTTTTCTAGAAAGACAAAGATGCAAAATTTTAGTCGAATAAGTACGATATTAAAGCTGTTTTACAATGAAACTTGGTTAAAACGACGATTTTGCAAATACATAAGAGCAAGTTCGTGCGACCCAATCGTACATTTTATTTAATGTCAATTCTGAAAATACATTTTTGGGAGCATAAAATAAAATTTAATTGTCCATCACTAACGTGAACTGGATTTGTTTAAAAAACATTGAATGAACAAACTATGAAATCTTTCGTTAATGGATTGAATTTAGTTCTAGCCAGCAATGGAAAGTAATAAAATCGAGATTGCAGTACTCAAAGTTTCCAATAGGCGCGTTTTATTGGTAATCTATATCTAGCGCAGTAATACAAGCACCAAAAAAACGCTTTATTCACTCTTTAACTCACTCTTCCTTCCTACTTGTTGAATTAACTTACACGGATGTGTTCGAAAGATCTGTATCTCATTTTAAGCTGGAGTTGAAATATTCATGAAAATGCAGATCGAGTTGATTTAGAGTTTTTCTCACTGTTAAATTTGATTTAAAACTTACAAAAGTGCGAAAATATATATTTTTTCTACAATCTACTCAAAATGTTCTCACATATATGTATTGGAGTATTGGAGAAAAAAAAACATTGTACTCAATAAAATAATATTGGCGCAAAATTTTAAACAGCCTCTTATTAAGGTAGTAGTATTATACTTCTTATATATTTCCTAACTTTAAAGTAGTTTTCTAACTTTAAATATTTTTTAACTAATATCATCCTAAGGCTAGAAGCGCACATTCAATTTTTAGTTGTACAACTGTTTGGATACTTATAGAAAACAGATGACAAATTTGGTTGAATGTCCGCGCAGGTGCATATAATTATATGTTACACAAAATAGCGAACTCATTTTAGGCAATCGTTTTGTTTGTGTCAAAACACAAACTTTTTAGTTTCTTGAACCAAACAGTTAAGAAACCGCCTAGCCTAAGCCAATTTCTTTTAATAAATTGATTCTGAGCAACCTTAAAACAATGGTAGTTCGTGTAAAAAACTAAGAAAACAGACCTATTTTAACGTTTTTAAATGTTAAAGAGTCATATTATGAGAGATTATTTAAAAAAACCTCAAATTGATTTGAACACAAGAAAAGTATATTGAATTATTTTATGCAAAATATTTCTAAATTAATTAAAAATCAATGAATTTTTCTTTCAGCAAAAACTTTATTAATAATATATGTAGTCAATACTTGAATGAAAGATATTACTAAGTAATACAAAATAATATTTTTACATTAATGTTAAAGAGTATGAAAATGTCTTACAATATGAAGTTAGAACGATACTAACAAAATAAAATAGGTACCTATTCTGAGAGTTTAACTTCAATAAAAGTGTAGAGAAAGTATCGTTGTCTTAACCTAGCTCCATACTAAAACAGCCTTAACATCGTATTAATTCAACTAAAATGTGATTTTTTCAGTTGTTATATAAATTCAACATAATGCCGCAATTACATGACATTTTTGAACAAATGCCAGTGAACTGATAAAATATATCAATCGAAACCAATCGCCTTCGCGTAAATTGATTCAATATTTTATGACAAAATTAATGGCAGTAGTGTAAAGCCGGAATTATGGTATGAATTAAAGTTTTGCATTTGAAAAAATATTTGTTCTGTAAATTTCGGAGCGATCACACTTTGGATTAGTAACGGCAAAGTATAACAAAATAAATACCAACGAACATACCCTCAAGTATGCCACATATACTTTTTCGGACACCACCTAAACACCTCCTACATTTCAACATCCGAAACTCTATCTTCACTAAATTATCCATTTCAATTACTAGCTTATTTTTATTCACTAATCGTTTGTTGTTGTTTTCAATGTTAAATTTTGATATGTAGTGTATTCACTAACCAATAAAACACGGCTAATGTAAACACGATGTCGTAAGTTCGCAATATTTCCAATGTAAACATGGTGTTAAATGCAATTGTCGGTAAGGTAGGTTGCTACACAGAACGTGTAACCGTAACGTGTAACCGTAACGGGTTACAAGTTTTACCCACGTTTTGGATTCACTCTACCGCCGGGAAAGATGTTTACACATCAAAAATCAAATTCTCGAAACTGATGAGCATGATGCTTAAATGATATCAAAATTCAGCCTCCACACGCACTACCAAACACACACATTTTTAGTTTTCGATTAATAGAACAGTTTAAGGCGGTCTCTAGACGCTCAATATTATTGTCCTAAATATTGCAGAATAATGTTTGCTAGGCGCCCCAGACGGTTCAATATTTTATCCACTAATTTAGTTCCCAGCTGATACTTGTATAGACAACATAATAAATTTTCTCTAATTCTATTTTGCTTTTCACATTTTCACTTATTGAAATCAATCGCGGAGGTGTTTACTCTTCGACACTTGAAAATTAAATAAACAAATATTGTGCAATTGTACCTACAGACGGTACAATATTTTTATATTGTGCAATAAATATAAAAAGAGTTTTGATTTTCTTCAATATACTGCACAACTTTGCAATATTATCCATAGACGGACAGTAATATTGTGCAATATCAAATGTTGCACAATAATATTGAGCGTCTAGGGACCGCTTAAGATCGATAATTATTACCGTGTACTCTTCAATATCAAATAACCTTACTTTGACTTGCTATAACTTAAAATTAATCAGTTTAGAAAAGTCTCTTCAAGTTTCAGGATTATTAGTTATGCGCTTGTGTACGTACCTACTTTTGTATTTGATTCTGTCTTCAAATCCAGATACGATTTTCTCTTCATTTCAGAAGAACTGTCATCTTCTAGTGCTAATCAAACGGTTTCATAACCATTCGGAATTGTTCCCGATGACTAAACCAAAACCCTATTACTGCGAACGATATAAAATACAATCCCAACTATTAGGTTCCTATAAACATTTAAAATTTTATGGTAAAATATAGAAAACTAATAATATTTTTGTTTATATTGTGTGGCAACACTGCATACAATTTGTAGTGCATGTGGTGACCACTTTTTTATGATCAAATCTAACGCTCAACTAGATTTTTATTTGAAGTCAGTTCGAAAAGCAAGGGAAACTGAAGTTTTTTGATTTTTAAAATGTTCAGAAACATATTGGCGAGTCATTAATGTTGTTTTTATTTGGTAATCCTCATTGTGATGTGCAAGCATTAAAAAAAAATGTGCATCGACATCTCCTTTTAAATACAAAAGACTTGTGGACTCTTCTGAAAGCGTTAATTTGGGAAAAATTTGCTTCTGGATTTGAATCAGATTCGAAACCTGAAGCTTTCACACTTTCATATACTTAAACGTCAAACTAAGCTTAGGCGTTGTCATTTTTTGTACCCTAATTGTGCGAAGTGATTTTCTTTCAACAAACATTTCTTTTGCTTTTGAAATGGATAACATTAAAAACACACACATAAATAATTATATTGTCTTGCAAGATTTGTTGGAATCCTCTTCCTCGTCTCCGTCGTCATCAAGTGATGATTAGATGATTGCAGTTAACATTTTACTGAAGGTGTCATACTCCATATTCCATACCAAAAGTGCAGAACTTCGTGGAGGATGTGGTAGAAAAATATTCAGAGCAACAGGTAAATATTTGTATCGTCAAGCTTTTAAGGTTTAAAATATTTTATTAGTTTTGTATTCTAAATAGTTTCGCATATACTGGTATGTATCAGTGGCGTGGCGTCCATATAACACGATTCCTATCGTCTTCCCTTTTATAAAATCCACATATAACACAATCTAACAAATAAACATCGAATAATTAAGTTTTCCATTTTGCTTCTCGTTTGTATCTTATACTTTATCCGAACACATTCCACAATCCACAACCAAAATTAACCAAGAGAGTCACAAAAATACCCTGACATAAACTTTTCAATCACCGTCTTATTTATTTGTTTTATATCCCTTTCTTCCCCAATCATTGTGTTTCGGATCCTCTTTGTTCAACATCCGCGAAAAATAAGACGCTAGGAGTTGGAATTATTTGTATTTTATTCTCCCTTTAGCAATTAGCATTGCATTTCAGTAGGAAGATAATACATTGCAGGAGTTCAGGTGCTCGCCTTTTTTCAACCTTGTGTGAGAAATAAGACGGTGTTCTTCGACTTATTTGTTTTTTTTTTCTTTAATACATACATAATATGTCATATATGTAAATATAAATATGGCATGTGGGTATTGTTGATTCTTGATTTTGAATTTGATGTTGGTTTGCATGCTAAGCTAATGTAAAATGCTTTCATTTTTCTCTCTCGTGATAGTTTATAATATACACGATTGATATTTTAGCAAATTTACTGTGATAATTTTTAATTATGAAATAAATCATGGTAGAATATATGGCAATTTGTCAGCAGTGTAAATTAAGCATATCGCTGAAGAACACTTCTGGTCAAATAAAATGCATTTGTTTTTTTTTTTTTTAATAGGAATTTAAATTTGGATTCAACTGGCATTCAATAAAAGACTGTGTTGCACAGGTTCAATAACTTCAAATAAATTGAAAAGCCAATTTGAACTTAATTAAAAATAGTGAAAAGTTAGATGTTAAAGTGAAGATTTAATTCCTTTTATTATCCACTATATTGATAAAAAAAAATTGGCTTCTTAATTTAAGTGCAGTTCTAGATTTTGTTTTTTGTCTTTGATAAATGTAGATTGCTGTTTAATAGATTACCTATCGGAGAAACCAAAGAATTTTAGTAAGGATAGTTGATAGTTTATATTTTATCCTTATTTCCTTTACACACCAGGGATTTCGATCCCAGATCGAAATTTTTTGTTTAGTGTGCGTGTTTCATGAATACATGTAAATCCCTCTTGATACATAGTATCGCGGCTGTTATTAAATCTGAAATTAAAACAGAAATCATAGAAGCCCGGTTCGTGTCGATTATGATCGACGAAACATCAGTTTTAAGTCATAGGGGACAACTGAGTGCCATATTTCGGTTCTTGTCAGAGAATGGAATACAAGAAAGATATCTTGTATTTTTTGACGTTAGGGCGAGTCTTAATGCAGATGAGTTGTGTTCTTGACACATATGATTGCAAGGAAAAATTAATAGAAAATTCCTAGGAAGGTGCCGCAGTTATGTCCGACGAAAGGGGTGGTGTCTAAAAGGAGGTCCTTTTTTCTTATGTTTCAAGCTCATTATTGATTGAAATATTAATGTCTTGAAGTATAAAAAATATAGCTACTCATTTTTTGCTAAGTCAATGTGGAATGCATTTGTAGATACCATATCACTACTAGAAATGTTGTTTTTAAGGTTCTAAGATATTTTATTTTCATTTTTACAGGTGACAAAATCTTATAACGTCTTCCCATTTAAAATTATCCACGCCACGCCACTGGTATGTATAGTATATGTACATAAACAATCACACCAAACATCAGAATTGTCAGAGAGATTCCGGATTGCCAAAAAAAAATGACATAATACTTTGTTCAAATTCCTTATGATGTTTGGTGTTGTCTTCACGCAACGAAGTACCAAATAGAAAGACTCGAATATATGGGGGAGATATGGTACATAAATACAAATCAATTAAGGTAAACACATAATAGAAAAATCTTTGCCTATTCAAAATAAACCCGTTTGTCAAAATGGATTTTATTCAATTGTAATTTGTTTTGCTATTAGTAGTGATAGTTCTATACATGAGAAAAACAAACTCGTACCTTTTCTGTAGTTTTTTGCCAGCTAACAATATACATAATTATCGCAAACCAGAATAAATATCCATTGAATAAATTACAGTATCAAAGTGTCGAAGCGGAAATAATGAAATAAATTTGACAATAAAATGTAATGAGTATCACTAATTTTTTAATAATAATTGGTCGATTTAAGTTATCGTCCAATTGATTTTGAAAAGGCAATTTGTATCAAATTAAATAAGAGCTTAAATTGATAATTTTGGCTTAATTATATTAATAAACATGTCATACGTAACAAAAATCATATTAATTTCACTATTTCTTAATACAATCAAAAAATTAGTCAATGGGAATATCTAGCTGTGGAGCAAAACCGGAAATAAATGTCGTTGTGTCAAATATAACCATGAATGCAAAAAGAAAAAGAAAAAGCGGCGCTGCGGCTAGTGGGATCATCATCACCCCTTTAACTCAGCTCCCGTCTAAGTATTGAAATATTAGGTGCGTTTTATTATATACGGATCTATGTGGATCCGGATCTGGATTAATTTTTAACATGTATTACAAAAGCAATTTGGGATCCTGTTCTTTATCTGGAATGGATATATTTTAAAGATCCAGAAATTAGTTCTTTGCCTGGCGAGTAGATAGCTTTTTATAGTAAGGTAGTGTAAACTACAGTGTAAAGAAAAAAGACAAGACACATTTGAAAATAAACAATCATAAGCGAGAGGGAGATGAGCATACAACACAATTGTCACTATGATCCGTATCGTTTTATTTTCAAGGATTAATCTATATGGATTATTGGCGATAATAAAACGCGGCAAATATTTATTTAGAGGGATACAAAGCTATGAAAGGTACGAGGATATGTAAGTAGGGATAGGAACTAAGTATATATAGAAAGTCACACGTTATTTAGCATTAATTTAAATCATAATTTTATTATCAATCTATACAATGTAGCGATGTAAGTTATATAATTTGGTAACACATCTGTACTTATACATAGTTGACAAGAATCAAAGAACTTTAGGACGAAATAAAGCAGGGATATCCATTAAGTTTATGGAGTTTTATAGACGGTAAGTCCATATTTTTATTCAATAAATACATTTTGTTTTCATAAAATATAAGTTTATTGAACTATTTAACTATGTACATAAATTGCTTGCTTCATTAAAAATAATCTTAAAAAATTGAATAAATACATTTTTTTGTTTACTAAGCAACAGTTTAAAAATCGCAATAAATGCTTACTCCCCATAATGTGGTTGCTCTTTTTGTCGAAGATTTTATTTACTTTACCCAGGGTAGTATAGTCCTTCCTTAATCTTGTTTAAAGCTTACCCGTTTGTTGGTGAAACACTGCAACTTATAATCAATCGACTTGATGGGAGGGTGTAATTAAAATCAAAATCAAACAAATGTTGTTCATATTAATAAAATTGAATAAAAAACCGTTGTTGATGCACTTCTTAAGAAACGTTGATGATCAGAGCCTTACAGTAAATAGTACAGAAACATGATTTCTAACTCTTTCGTGCCTTTATTGGAATTAACGGTTTTTACATGTGTTTTTAGCAGAACATGTCACACAAATCTAGCTTTACAATTTAATTTAGAGAAAGCGAAACATTTCACCAGAGATTATCAATGACCAAGCTGAGTAATTTTCGTACGTTTAACAATCCAAAACCCATTTCTTTTGATATTTGTTAAAAATCTCAAATTACTACCAAAATGGCGTCTTTGGCGGGATGTGTTTGAAAAATGAAGACTTAATGATGGAAACAGAATGTATAATGCAAGTTCAATCTACTAATTTACTAATTTACTAATACACTTGCAGGTGTATGTCATGCATTTGTTCAATGTATATCTGGCTTAAGTGTGCAAGTTTTCCAAAAGTTATGAAATCTATCAAACATATTGGTAAAGCAGTTGTTTTCGGGTTTATCGAGGACTGATGGTTTGTTACATAATGTGTCGAGCTGTTGTTCAATGTAAGCCCTGCTAATAAGAAACAAAGTAGTTGCGGGATGCAGTTGCGATAGCGTTGGTTGGTAGGACATACATGCACATAGATATAGGAAGACAAATTATTATAAATTATTATTATAAAATGCACGACTAAGAATTTCAAAAATTAATGTTATTAGAGAAAAACTGTTCATAAGCATAAAATTCATTTTCAAATCACTAAAAGAACCCATTTAGTAATTGAAGCTAAAAATAGAATGCCATGTCATTCAAGCAAATATAAGTTTATGTAAGTCGTTGTAGTGGTTTCCTAACAAAATAAGCTTTTATATACAAATTTTTAAAACATTTAAAAAAAAAATGTTGATACGCCAACTTAAAGTCTTCATTATTATACGAATAAAAATTTAATTTCGAAAAAAAAATATTGAGCAGTTTTTGAGATATCAAATTTTTCTAAAAAATTGAATCTTTTTTTCAAAAATTAAAAAAATATTTGTTTTTGAGTTTTGAAATGCAAATGAAATTAGAAGGTTTTCCATAAAAAATTTCATTAAAATCCATTATGCCGATCATGAGAAATTCAAAATTTGAGAAAATGGTTCTATGGTAGGTAAAGTCAGTAATATCTTGATTTCATTTTTTTTATTAATTTTATCAAAGTGCTAGGTGCCGTTTTCGAGAAAAATATGATTTTCGAAAACCATTTTTTAACATTTGTATGGTAGGTACGGTAAAATACAATTTATTTTCTCAAAACTTGAAGATTGTATGAAGAAACTTTTATTTGTCAAGTTTAAAAAAAAAATCGAAATATTGAGTTTGAAAAAAAAAAAATTGGAAATAACTTTAAAAAATCCAAAAAAAAATGTTTTTGAAAACTTGAATACACAATATTATTCAAAATCTTCAGAAGCTTTATCAAAATCGGTTGAACCGTTCTTGAGAAAATCATAATCATTTTTCGGATTTTCTTAACTACATACATATTACTTACATATTTTTTAAGAAAATCTGTCGAACAGTTTTTGAGAATAGGAATTAAGTAGGTATACCTTATGGCAATACCAACTTATGTTTATTAATCAAATAAATCGAAATTCAGATAGCTTTAATACAAATCTGAACGCGCGGCGGTTGTGTTAATATTTTCATATACCTACCTATTAAGCATATTTAAGGTATCATAGCCAAATGCTCACGTACTTTTAATTGTTTTGATTTGTCCGGGTATAATCGCTTTTCAATTGATTGTTAGTGATTTATTCGCGAGCAAATCACATACAAACCGGTCAATGGACAAATATGCATTTTCATTCGCGAAGTAGAAACGGAAGGACAGCGCAAGTCACGGCTTTAACTAATGCCGGTGCTGCAGAGGCATCCCAACAGCTTATTGAAAGACTTACAGCCGTATTTATTAGAATTCCCTAAACGCGTGAATAGTTATGCAATTCATAAGGACTTATTCATCCACTATGCAAATTCATATTTATAAAACATTTGCCTACCCTGCATAGTTATAATGAGCTTGTGTCAAATAAAGTACCAAAAAGTAAGAATCTATTACATTTAGCCTTCATAACTCTCAGCTGTTTATCAAAAAACAACAAAAAAAGACATCTTGTCTGCCTATCGAATTTAATAAACAAAAACGAAACTACCAAAAGCTAAAAGAATTCCAACAATTAACTTTGATTCATCAGATAAAGTATGTTATTATCTCTAGCACAATACTGGAAATCAAATTGTTATTCGTTTCATTATAGCTGGAATACTCCTCAGAAAACTTCTTGAGGATAAAATTCAATAATGCAATATAATAATTACAACACTAACACACCGGATGAAGAAGGATGCGTGGAGAGACATCACCAACAAGTATATTTATCTATTTAATTCTAAACAATTTTCAATTCAATTTGTTTTTAATATATTAGCATAACATTTTTGTTTCAATAAATAAAAATAACACAAAGTTTTAGTTTCAATATCAAGTCAAAGGCATTTTTTTTTGTTGATAATCTTTATAATTCAATGTGATGTCAAAGTGAATGTGACAGTTTAATACTAAAATGTCCTTATGTAGGCACTATTCAACCTCCAAACGCGTTTAGCTTATAATGCCTCTATTCAACGTCACATAAGTTTTATAAATAACGATTTTGCGTTTAGAGGCATTATAAGGGTTGCATAGCCTTATGTACTCACTATAATGAGTTTATAAATATGGCTGTTAATGACTATCGCTCACGAATTTTGGCGGCATTTCAACGCACTTGGATGTAGCAATTAACGCAATGTATAAAATTTGCTTACATTAGACATTTTAAACTTTTCGGATTAGCCGCGTTATAAATATTTAATATTTAGCGAGTTCCATACAGTACTCACCACGCTCGATGCAATTCGCAGCGAAACGTTCGGAATGAGGACTGTATTGAACTCGCTAAATATTAAATATTTATAACGCGGCTAATCCGAAAAGCTTAAAATGTCTATTGTAAACAACCGCGAAAACCTTAAAAGTTATATTGCTTACATTGTCTTTTTTTTTTGAAGTTGGAATGTGCTGTTCGAGAAGTTGTTTTGCCATCACTGATTGACCCACCTGAGCAGCTAATTAGTTACATTTCTGGCGCCACGCACTTCCTTCAAAATATTAGAAAGTGCAACTCATGTGTTCAAATGAGGTCCTTCGGACTTCGGATCAACTAACGTAGTAAACCAACTTCAAAATGCAAGGCCAGATCTACAACAGAATTGGATTTGTTTCCCTGGCAACGAAGGAACAGAAGTCGAGTACTGAAGAAACCGGAAATCGGTTCTTTAAGCTATATTACATGCAGGAACACCAAATTCGCATTCGTCTATTCAAAACAGCCCTAGACAAACACGTTTAAGATAAAAGCAAAGCACAAAACAATCGTTTACTCAGATTTGGAAAATGCATGCTTTCCACACGGCCAATAGTGTATAGGTATGTGGTTTGCTCCCGAGTTGGCACACCGAAAATTTTTTACGTTTTTACTCCAAATAGAAAACACTAAAAAATAGTCTGTCACTGGTCTTAAGATGAATTTATTAATGAAATAAATATATAATTTCACATTTACCTTAAATAGGCAGATGTGGTTTTTTCCTTAGGGCTAACAAGGCACTGCACCTATATACAATGCATATACCTACCTACATAATATATGATAAGATTTCGTCACATGACCACCCCAATCCAACAACCAGAAGTGATCTGGCTATAGGTAGGTACATAGATATTAAGTGCTTTCCGTGCGAAGCCGGGCGGTTGGCTAGTATAACATATAATGCCGTGAATATTTTGTATCTTGTTGAAACATTTAGAGGTTATCAATTTTATTCAAAAAAATGCAATTTTTATGCAGACAGAAAAATAAATCACCATTTAAACTTATGTTTATATCTTCTCTTCGCTTAAGGGAGACGTTGTATAGATATGTAGGTACATCAATAAACAAAATTATTTTCTATAAATACCCAACGAATATTTGTTTCATTGCTAATTGAATGAATTCTTAGTGCTATGTACCTATAAGCAAAAACTTTTGTTTCACTGTATCGTAGCATTACGGTTAGGTTAGGTATACCTACATACTTTAATCTATCTTCTGTACCTAGGTACCTACCTATTTATTGTTGAAGTTTTAAAATATTGTAAACATAGGTAGGTATCTAATTCCAACAAAAATTGTAAGGATTCGTTTCCTATTTTTGTCAGGGATGTTGTTTTGGTTTTGGAGAATGTTTTTTAAGGAATCTAGGTAGGTACCTATACCCATGAATACGAAGAAAACAAACATTCATCCGAAGAAAACAAGCAACCACACAAAATGAAAATTTTAATAACATTTGAAATAGCAACTCAGTGCACGTTATGTATATAGGTATGTATGTGCATAACACGAAGCTGGTATTTAAAATATATAGGATTGTTGGTGTAGTACACACATCGACACCACGTGTATCTTTTCATTCTCTTTAAAATCCAAATCCAATCCAACTCCAAGGAAAAGAATTTCACAAAACAACATGTAGATATGTACCTACCTACTAGAAAAACGAAAATGTGAAAATAAAACTAAACTAGTCATTTCCATTACGTAGAGTGCAAAATGGTTTGTGGATTGTGGCCTGATGCTAGTTGAAGGCTGGCTATGGCCTATGGTATGGTTTCAAGAAGTAAAGCGAAACCAAGATAAAGGAGATTGTGGGGAACAAAATGAAGGAAACGTAAGCAGCATACTGTTGATATAAGGAAGGCCATAAACCGGTTACTTCAGTCGCCTTTTCGCTATTCCTGTTGCTTTCTGACCTGACTTGACTGACGATGAATTTTAATAACTAGCAAATAAAATATAACTATATCTACATTAATATATATTTTTAGAAAGGTAGGTTCCTACATTTATTCTAAAAGTATAAAACACCATTGCCCACATCTTTTCCGAAGAAGTCAGAATTCTCAAAATAAAATCGCATCCGACCGTACAAAACCGGATGAATGTTGTTAATTGAAAAAACTCAATACATTAAATAGGCAATGAAAACGAATGAGAAATAACACTCACCTTATAGTTTTTCTTAGTGATATTCCAATAATTTGTATGGTAATTTAATTAAGAGAGAGAAGGTAATTTTTTCTTTAAGCCGTTTAAGGCAAATATAGGCAGGTATAGTAGGTTGTAATATTTTCTTATCTTTATTTTAAATTTAGGAATATTCTGAAGGTATTTTATAAAAAGAACCCTTAGCCAACTCTTTTTAGTTAAATTAAGATAATTTAGCTGGACATTACTAACCAAACCAAACACAGATTATTTTTTCTCGAACACTTTATTTTTTTTAGATGATTTAAATTATTAACACGAACAGTATAAACACGTTTAGTATATCCGAAAATGAAAAATCACTCCGTCCGACAGGTAGAGGAATATCTAATATATTTGCATTGCAATAGGAATAAATAGTGTGGTGCAATAAGTACATACAAATGCTTTTTTTGTTACGTGTGAGACCCTATACTTATTCAACTATTAATTCACAAAAAAAGCCAACAATACGCCACCTTACACGTCCAAAGCCGGTTTTAAACTGACTGAAATCTCAAATCTTTAACTATTCAATTCGTACTCGTTTGGGATTCACATTGAGTTTACCTCAACTCCAGGAACGCGAAAATTAAAATGCTAGCATTTAGATTCAACATCCAAAGAGGTATGCAGCATAAGCAGCACAGCATGACCAGCGCTGTCGAACATGTGTTAGTACCTACCAAATACAAAGGGAGTTTAATGCCATTTTTATAACGGGGATTTTTTCTTCCACCTGGAATTATTTTGATTTATCGATGAGTGCTTCCAACACTCACTGGAAATCTAAACTGCTTGCTACGCATACACATAGCATCAGCAAGATGAATAGATGCCCTGCCCTGTATACATAGGTTGGGTATTTTATTGCTCATCTTTGACAATTTATGGCCAAATCACAATCTCGCGTTCGTCGGTCCGGCGTTAAATGGGCGTTTGATCGTATATACGATTTTGTGTGTCAAAAAGCGCGACCGTAGCATTTGTAAAACGAAATTTAGCTTCAAACCTCGAGCGTTGACTGACATTTCCATGACATCTTTGATAAGTACCTACTTAATTGTTATATTCCAATGAATTTTGTTACTGTTTATTAATTTACAAGGTATATAATATTGCGTATTTTAAATTTTGGGCATTTAAAATAGTTAATTTGTAAAGCTATTTTCAAAGTTAATATGGTTCATACAGCCGGGTTAAAGATTTCTGAAACAATATAATTATTTAAATAAAAACAGAACCACACTTTTTTTGATTTAACTATTTATAAAAAAAGAACTTCAATTACTTACTTCTTATTTCACTTCAATTTTCAACTTTGAAAACAAATACAAAATACGGCCGACAATGAACTGTCAAACGCCCGACCGAATAGAAAATAGATCTACTTTTGCTTTGGCCTGGCGTTGGTCTGACGTTTACGATATTACGATATAAAGCGGTCGCAACGCCGGAGGTAACATTTCAGATTGCCTCATAAGAGTCTATTGTTTTTATTCAAAATGTCAAAGCCCGACCGACCAAACGCGAGATTGTGGTTTGGCTATTAAGTCTTCCGCAGTCAGAATTACGTGTACATATACAGTATACATGTACTTACATATACAATACAGTTTTGAATATTCAGTAGGATTGTATTATGAAATCAATATTTATAAATTGAAATGTTTTATAGGCACTAACAATCAACAAATACGAATAAACGTTAATTTGCAATCGATCGCATTTGAATAAAAAAAAACAAAATATACGTTTCTATTTGTTAAGGGTGGTTCGCATCCGATTTTAGATTCCGGCAAAGGGCAAACTTTCTCACCAATATTCGCAGTGAGAGGTATAGAGTTTTTTAAGAAGTGTATTCAAAAAAACTAAGTTCTTGCGACCCTACATATATGGGCATATCTACAGAACTTTTAAACTTGTGATTTTGAAACTTTATTTTTTCAAATACTTCGCACACCACTGAGACTTTGCGCACTTTTTATTGAACCTATCAGTATGTTGAATAAATAGTCGTGCATCGATTTTATCGCGGGCCGTTGAGGTAGGGTATATATACAGTATTATAAGAGCAGGACCCGAAATTTCATTTATTTGAATAAATACTCTAATTAAGGTTAATAATTTTAAAACTACAATAATTACTTTTGTGGCTCATTGTTTTTCTAGAAATCTATAAGCATACAGTAAGATCAGAAGCAGAAAGGATCGATTTTAAGCCTTGCGAAAGATGTGCTATACATTTAAGTGCAAATTTCCATTCTTGCAGAAATTCGATCTCTGATTGAAAACATTTCTAGTCTCGAAAATTTATTGCGCACATACTTGATTCATGGCTTGATTTCTTCGTTTTTACTTGAGGAATAAAGATAATTGAAAATTATATTTTGTTTGTAAGTCTAAGAAAGTTTTGTAGTTATAGACAAATAAATAAACAAAATAAAAAAAAAATAACCTATATGCTATACCCATATCGATGTTTCTTTTTGCTTTGTTTATTATGAATGAATATTGACGTTAAGATATATTGTGCCCTTCGTTTGTCATAAGTTAAACTTTCTTTTTCATGGAATAAAGTAAAACACCGTATGCCATTTGAATGGTAATGTCAAATTTAACCTTCTTGTTAATTTTGTGTGTAGTGGAACACTACATAGATTAATTTAATCTCAAAAGCACTTATGACTAGTCCTTGTGAGAGTTTTTGAGACAATAACATTTTTCGAATTCTCCTATAATCCTCATAATGAAACTCACAACGAAACTCACCACAGCCAAAGAGAATTTTGTAGTCATTACTGGAATAGCTATATATATGTATGTATATTTTCAGAAGAAAACAATCACGATTACGGCTATGACAATTCACGACGAGCCATGGTTTATTAATTGGATATATTAGTTTTTTTTCTAAGTGACCATAAGTAGCATGGATAACAACAAAAAAATACAAACAACTTTTTACAAAATATACATATACCGACATGCCAAAACTTAATCCATTTTTGAGTGAAGGAGATCATTGCGATTTTTGTGTGACTCTTACAAGTTATATCTGCGGGCGAGAATACGAAAAAGTCACAAAATCAATTTATCTTGTGACTTTTGATTGAGAGGTATCAGTGAGGAGGAGGAGTTTGGCTGTAAATTAAAACTTCGATGGAAACATAGCATCCGAATATTTGAAAATGCTTTATTGTGAGTTTGTAAAACGACAGCACTGCTAACAGATGGCTATTAAAAGAAATCCGAAAATAAAGATATAACATATCCTAAAAGAGAGACTGCGATGCAACTGCAGCTGGAAAAGAGAATACAAATTAAATTATATATTTTTAGGAACTGAAATGAATTGGGAAAGAACAAAAAGAAACATAAAAAAGAGTACATTTTTGTTAGATACATTTCCACTTACAGTCATTGTATATTATAATGCAGACAGTTCCGATCTGAGGTTCGGGGCCCATAAGAAAGTTTCGAAGTAGTGTAGAAAAAACGAAGTAAATAAAACAAAAATAGGTATATGGATTTAAAGAAAACTAAAAATAAAGAGATAGTAGTAGTGGTAGAGTACAAAACCAAAAACAGCAACAAAAATAGAAGAGCATTATTTTATCAATTGAAATAAACTGAAATAGAACAGGAAAAGTTGGAACAGAAGAAAATTGTATACTTTCCTCTGATGTTCGTTTATAGTGACTGAAAAAAATTAGTCTGTTGGAGCTGTCATTTGTATCTTTTTACAAAGTACGAGTAAAGCGCGGAACAGATCGAACCAGCAACAGCACCGTCAACAGCAACAGCGGCCGCCATTAATTTAGAACCAATGGCGCAAAATTTTAAACATTTAAAACCTACTCTTAATCAATTTTAGAATGGGAGTCGACTCTAAATATTGAATATAAAACGAGAACCGACTTTTTGTTAATTTTAAAGGACATAAACTATACTTTAACGTTAAAGAGCTCGTCTTACTTTAACAGCAGCAAATAGCTAGTTTATCTTTTAAAAGTATACTTTATCCATATTGACAATGGTCATTTCATACCAAAGCAAATCGAAGAAAAAATGTTTACTGATGTTTTATTCGATTTTTTAAAGATGTTTTTTGTAAATAGTCTTCATAATTGAATATTATAAATTCGAAATAATCGTATGAAAGTGCTCTACGATGAACAAATCTGAAAATAGATGTATGTAGGTATACATACATATCTTATGTATGCACGCGCGCCGCCGCCGCTACCGGCCGAGACGAGTATAGCTAAATTAATCTGCACCTTGCAACAACAAATTAGGGGTATTCACGATCTAATGCAACAGGTCTAGTATCATTGTAAAAGTGCAAAAGTGTAAAATCTTACAATACTACAACATGTTGTAAGATTGTAAGATTTTACACTTTTGCACTTTTACAATGATACTAGACCTGTTGCATTAGATCGTGAATACCCCTATTGAGTTTTTATGCTGTGAATTTGCGATTTATACTTTATTTCCATCTAAAATAATGTAAATAACTTATAAACAATCAAAATCTGTACCGAGGTAGTATATATATAGTATAATATAGTATTCGGCGAAAAATTATTTGGTTTAAAGTTGTCTGTTCTTTTTACTTTTTTTTGTGTTTTTGTAGTTGTGTGAGTTATGTATCTGTCAAATTAAGGGTTGTTCAACGCAAATTCGCTTAGGTTCTGTTGTAAAACCAACATCAGTTAGAAGAGTTGTCTAACGTGTTTAAAATTATGCAAAAGTTAGACGAAGTCTCCAAGCTAAACGACTGCGTTAAGTAGAGCGGGTTTTATTCCTTAAACGAGAACTGTTTAAAATTTTGCGCCAATGTATTTCAATTGTTCAACACACATAAGAACAGCAACAGCAACGCCAACAGCGTCGTTAGGCCAAAGTCCTAAATTTGCTGTTGCTGGTGCAGTGTTGTCAACTTTTCCACTGCAATATTTAGTGGCACCACAATGAAAAACTTTTTTTCTATATGAAATGTCAAGCAGATGAAATGACGTTGCTGGTGGCAATGTGTTTGAGAAATTTTTGCTGGTCAGCATGCTGTTTGCTGTTGACGATGCTGGTGCTGTTGCTGGTTTAATCTGTTTCGCGCATAAGGCCCCAGTTATAGCGTTCATTGAAATGCATCATTGGAACAAATCAGTGGAATGCTGAGTTTATTTTTTTTTTGACAAGCCAGTTATATCAATCATTGAAAAATTGGTTTCAGTAAATGATCCTGTCAGTGACTGATTACAACCAATTCTAGGTATTTGAGGTTAGAGTTGATCATTGAAATCAAAATTGACATTTGAGAATAGAAAGAGAATCGAACACATTCAGTGGAACGATTTTGTTTCAAGTTAAAGAAACGAAAATCAGTAATTGAAATTGATTTCTATCAGTGAAATAATAAAAGTGGATTTAAAAAAAAGTTAAAATCAGAATTTTGTATTTTATAGAGTACACAATTCTACTACTCATTATCTTCATTTTAGTACCAATTAAAGCCATTGCAGTTTGTTTATTCGTCTTAAAAATGGAAAGGAAAATTTTCTGTTATAGCTATAACTGTTCCTAAATGTTGAAATGCAATAAAACAAGCTGTGTGTTAGGTTTAAACAAAATTATTCTTTTCTTTGAAAAGCCAACGTATGCCTTAATGTATGGAATATGATATCGTTCAAAGACCCACCTGGGATTATTAATTATTATCGAATCGGTCATCCTAAATTTGGCCACGAAACGTTGAAAAGTTGACTTGAAGGGCTACTGTGTTAAAAGAGTTCAACGCGCGAAACGTTTCCACTAAAAAACATACTGTTCAATTCCGTTACTTGCCATGGTGACAGAATGTCACTAAAATAACGTGACTGCGATAGGCTGCTAAAATCTACCTGCGCCAATGGAAAAACCTTTAATATGATTCTAATTTCTTCAAGAAGATGTACTTGATGTTTAACTATTGCTGATTGCATCATGTTGGTAGTGGAATAGTTAAAAATTGAAACACGCTTAAGTTGAATAAATTGTTCTATTACTTTTTTTTTGAAATGGCATTCAACTGATACGGAAAAAAGAATTCTCATCAGTAAAAATAAAAAAATGCTTTTTTAAGAAGTAGAAAATATACTTATTTGAAAAAATTGTCTTAAGCGGTTTCTCATCAATGATAAGTATGATAGCAAATTAAATTATCTGATATTTTTTCTTGTGCCTTTTCCTGATAATCATATCCGGCTCCTTAGTCGGGCTCATAGCTTAAAACTTGGTAAAAATAATTTCCAAGGATATGGACCTACATATGTATATAAAAGAGAAGATTATTTCAAAAATTGCGGATTAAAATATCTTATTCACAACTAGAAAACTGTTCATTAATAATAATCACACATCTAATCAAAAATCACAGAATCTCATAGTTGCTCAGGTTTTGAAAAAAAATGCTTTCACAAAACTACAATTTATAATAAACGCATGCCTCAAGCTTAGATATGTGCCACATCATTGGAAAATTGCAGAAGTCATTGTTATACTTAAGCAAGTAAGCCACCAACAGAAGTAACATCTTACATCTATATCACTTATACCAATAATGGCAAAAGTTTTCGAGAAACTGCCACCGAAAGGGCCTTGTAAAATAATAGAAGAGAGAAGACTAATTCCCAACCATCAGTTTGGATTAAGAAATAAACATTAAGAAATAAACATTCCACTATAGACCAAGTGCATAAACTTAGAGATGTTGTAAAAAGGCACTTAAAGAAAAACAAGTATGTTCAGCTCTTAGGTGTTGCTCAAGTTTTTGATAAGGTTTTGCATTTGAGGCTTGAGTACAAACTGCATAGGGCCTTCCCAGGCACTACAACGAAATACTGAAATCCTACATTACGAACTGACTCTTTAGAGTACGGTACGACCAAAATTACTCGGAGCTAAAGAAAATTCAATCCGGTGTACCCCAAGTGTCTTAGGGCCAACACTGTATTTGTTATATACTAGGGATATTCTAGTGGACATCAACGCTATCATGGCCACCTTTGCTGACGATACTGCGATATTGGGCGATATTGGTGCCTGATAAATCCGTTACAAAGGCTAGAGAAATACTGCAAAATGCAGTCGATAAAGTTACAGACTAGACGCAACGATGGCGTATCAAATTAAACGAAACAAAATCGACGCATATACGAGTACAATGCTTAACAAACAAAAAAACTAAATAATGTTCCAATTTTTATCAACGATAAAGCTGTACCTTCCGCCAATACTGCCAAATATTTTGGAATGACTTTGGATACAAAGCTAAAATCAAAAGAGCACATCAAAAATAAAAGAGAAGAACTGAACTTAAAGTACAGCAAAATGTACTGGTTACTAGGACAGAACTCTGGCATATCCTTCCAGCACAAAATAATATTATACAAGTTCTGAGCCCCGTTTGGACGTACGGTATCCAGCTATAGGGCTGTACAAAGAAAACAAATGCTGAATCCATCCAAAAATTCCAAAACAAAGTCCATGGTACATTAGAAATAGCGATCTACATACATCTTGACAGTATTCGGAGAGTTAGAAGAACCAGGCCTCATGAGCTGATGTTCTAAAAACTATGGGAAAGTATTAAAAATTTGAACTTCCCCAATGTGATTTTAAAATAAGAAAGAAATTAACTGTCGATCACTGGTTGATAGAATGGTTCTGATCCCGGTGGTGTAAGAGTCTCACACTACTTGGTAGAGAATATTTGAAGATTTCCAAAAAAAAAAAAAAATAATCAAGTCTACGGTTCAAAAATCTCTTCACGACTTTCGTCAAAAAAACTTAAAAAATTTTATAGGTGTATATTATATAATATTAAAAAGACATTTTAAGGACGGCGGATGTTTTTTTTAAATATGTAGGTACCTCTCGAAAAGCCCCTAAGTGTGAAATCGCTGGATATATATGTAGTTACCTACATACTACATACATTATATTGGTGATTTTTTTTCTTAAAATGATACAGTTCCTCCTACAAAAATATGAATCAGATAACTAGACTTTCAACAAAGATATTCAATTTTAACATACCGCAGTCCCACCCTTGGCCTTGAACCTATCTCCTTAAGATGGATTTCTTCTTACCTAAATACCCGTTACTACAAAGTTCGATTCAGATCTTCCTTCTCTGATGATTTCTTAGCTACCTCCGGGGCAGCCACTTAGGACCTCTCCTGTTTGTTCTTACTACAAACGATATTGAAATGGTCATTAAACATTGCCATATTTCACTCTACGCCGACGATACAAAGTTTTCAAAGATCATTTCTTCCACACATGATGCCACTCTTCTACAACTTGATTTCAACAGTTTTTCTGTCTGGTGCCTGAAAAATTTCCATCCGTCAATCAATAACTTTTTCACGAAAACACATCCGATCTACTCCTCGTTTATATCTTCTACATTATCAACCCATATCCACCGCTGAGTCAATTCGAGAACTTGGTGTTCTATGTGATAGAGAACTCATCTTTCTCACACATATTGATGAGATTATACATACTAAAAGCAAACTCTACACTAAGCTTGCAGGTGGAGGTGATAGCGTGCTTGGTAGTTTAAGGTATGTCCGTGGCGCGTATTGCCAAACTGTATATCAGTACAGAGCTCCGACGCTCTATAATAGACTACAGAATGTTCATTCAAATTAAGAGCATACTATATACTGTGTCAGATCAAAAGCAGATTTTTCTGTGTTGGTATACATTTTGCTCAGGAAACTAAGAGCAAAGTACCTGTGATTACAGAGCCATCGTTCACGTTGGTGTGGTTATTGTGTGTGGTGCCGTGACATAAGGCCAAGTGACAAAAGGCCAAATTTGTTTGTGACTTAAGGCCAAACATAAAATGTTTTGTCCTGAGCAACAGTATCTTGTGTGGCCCGCTTCGCGGGTTTTCAGGATTTTAACTCCCTTTTCGGGGCTCACACCCGCTCACGCAGCTCCTTTGTTCCGCTTAGGGTATGTTCAGTCGCCAGGCAGGCGCCAATCTGACTCCAATGGAGGTAGGCCTCCCGTGGGGTTAAGCCGGTAACGGCAGGTACTCACGTTAAACCAAACGACTGTTCTACACTAGGCTTTGTGAAACGTTGGTCCAAAGAATTCTCTGACCCCTACGTGACTCATTCTTTATACATAACCTTTGTTCGCCCGATTCTTGAATACGCCAGTCAAGTATGGTCCCCTTATCAACAAACTCATATGTCCTGAATTGAGAGCATTCAACGTTTGGCACTTCGTGGTCTGTCTTGGAATAACCCTCTTATCTTACCTCCATATCAAGCCCGACTTCTCTTAATCAACTTGAATACGCTGGAATAACGAAGAGCAATAAGCGACATTCTCTTCATTCATCGATTACTTCCGGGGTCTGTTGACTGCACAACTCTCTACAATTTTATCTCTTTCAACACTAATTCGCGTAACATAAGAAATCCTCGTCTGTCTATCTGCGTACCCACCGTACCTCTTGTGGCTCCAACGAACCTATTACTCGCATGCTTTCGAGGATTTATGGTAACATTAAGTGTTTCGACTTTAACCTCAATTCACCCTGCCTGAAACTCCGTCTTAATCATCCTTCCAATTCCCAACCCTAGATTTAAGACCTATATTTAGGTTAGATTAAGAATTAGCTTGTATTAAGCTTGTATTAAATGGGGGTATTGCCCCCACCAAAATTAAAATTAAGGGTACAGAAACAATGACTTGGTAAGTCTATGGTTTTAGTGTGTTGCGAAAAAAATTTGTTTTTCTTAAATTAACATTTTCAAAATTCAGGGGTGCCAGCACGTAACTTGATACAATCGAGCATTGTCGATCGTAGGTCAACTCGAAACAAATTATTTTTTGCAGCAAGTAATTTGAGACGAGTTTTATTGTGACTTGCACTTAAAAATATCATTGTGAACTATAAAGTGAAATGTCAAATTGGTATTCTTCTGATATTTTTTGATTCTGAAAGTGAAGATGAAGAAGTCCTTAATGCTAAAGTTATGCATGGACCTCAGCCCGTGCCTTTAAAGTGAAGTTTTTGACTTTTTAGTATATTTTTGACTTTGTGTATTGGGTAACTTGTAAGTCTAAAAAAATGATCTGAAAAATATAAGAACGACCTACCTTTTTCCAATCTTTGAGATGTTTTTGTGGAGGACCCACTGTATTTTAAGAAGTCAGCTAGTTTTACCCACAGCAAATTGCTGTTTTTACTTCCTTGGGCACTTTTAAGCATTCCTATAAATCTTGCTGAGAACTCATTTTTTTTATTTATTGACACTTTTTTTGTTTGTCCATGCTTTTTCTTAAAAAAATCACTGCAGACGATAACTTTTTTCTGTCGATTGAAAACTTTAGTTTCAAACGTCATTTACAAGTTTGTGTGCTACCAAATCTGGCGATATAATCAAGGACACACGATTAAACCAAAATAGGTGCTGCCGATCTTCGATTGTATCGATAAAACTCGATTGTATCAAGTTACGTGCTAGCACCCCAGCTTTTCAAGTTTTTGAAACATTCCTTTTCGAAATATGAATTCTGTAAAAGTTTCAAGGATACGCCACAGCGATAGAAAATAAAATAGACGACTGCACATTCTTGTTTTTATGCTCTAAGAATCTTAAAATTGTATATTACTAGAGATACCTTTTCAAATGCATAAAATTGCTTAAATTGCTAAAATAACTCAAAAGATATTTTGAGCCAAAAAATAGATTGATGTTTGATTTGGAACAAACAAAATCGTTAATTTTAATAATATATTAATTTTTGAATACGTATTGGTTTTGGTATGCCAATAAAAAGTGTACATTTAATGACATAATTTGGAAAATCTAAAAATAAATATTTCAAAAATTTGAATAGAATATTATTTTAAATTCGAAGTAGCTCCTGTGTAAAATTTTGTATCAAAATCGGAACAGTCGTTAATGAGAAAGTCGAAAATACAAAAATCGTTCTATGACATTTTATGGTTATGGAATGAGATGTTTCATAATGACTATGTAACACGTACCCTTAGGCTTGCAGCAGAAATAAAAATTCTATAAGAAATCACCGAAAACCCTTCAGTACCAAATTAGAAGAAAATCGCTTCAGGTTGACAGTCTTGTCTTGTCACATGTGGTAATTATATTTTTGCAACTTTTCTAGTGGTAGCAATTTTTTTGTCAACTAAAATTCACGTTTGAATTCGATTTTTTTTTTATAATCTACCCGCGCTCAAGGGATTATGATTACCCTTTAAATGTTTCAACACAGCGCGGGCGTGAAGTTAATGAAGAGAAAGAAGGATAGGAAAGACGTGTGGCACGATGTTCTGAGACTGTTGGTGGTTGTCTCACATATTTTTATCTCCAGGGATGGCGGCTGAGCTAAAGCGGAGAAATGCCATGTCTTATTTCTATGTCGCTTATAATTCACATTATTTTATTCGTGTTCATCCTTATTGGGCACACTAGTTTAACTCAATTGCATGTTGTTAGTGTTATGCCTGAACAACATGTAATAAGTAAACTAGCAACCCATTGATGACAATTTTTAGAAGGTTTTAATGGAATTATTAGACGACATAGACGACAGCAGGGATCGAACCTGTGGTCATGAGGTTGACAGGCGAGCACACAACCATCGTGCCACGGCCACCCCCGCCCCCCTCGATTTCCAATATTTAAAATTGTATACCCTTTAATCACATAAAAATTCATAAATACTTACATATGTATAATCCCATAATCAGAGATCCTCATTTGGGTACAAACTATTGAAAACGATTACCTTACATACATTTGGTACGGAAACATCAACTTTTCCATTGTTGATTATGGGTGCAGTTTCTATATTTATCTCCTATGTGACTTTTGACAAGGCAAAAAAGTTTCTGGGTAATGTTTTGCTACAGACAATATTGAAAATAATGAAAATGAAATTAAAAGACGACTTCAATATTTGATCAAAATGAAGCATTATTTAATGGACTGACCATATATGCTACATTTTATTTTTTAGATGCCTTACGATAGTTGGTTCATAATTTAGAGTTCACAAAAATATTAAGTTCCTAACATGTATGGCTAACTTTATGTATGGCTATAACTTTACATAATGGTCCATTTCACTAAAATATTAAAGTCGTCTCTTAATTTGATTGTTGATAAAACCCGTTGGAAAAACTGCCATTGAAAACGAAATAGAATGTTATTTAAGAATTGTTCTCGAAAATCGGACGGCAGACACAAAACAGTATCCCTATTTGACAACATTTGCTAAAATCTACCTTTCATCTCCCGGTACTAGTGTATATAGTGAGAGATTATTTTCAGAAGCGGGAATTGTTTACGACGTATGTACATACATAATCATTTGCTATACCAACGAATGCTGAAAAAGCAGTTTTTATTCACCACAACTTGCCCTTAGTAGATTTTAAATACTAAAATAAAAAAAATTAATAAAAATAAAGCTTAAGATATCAAATCTTTTTTATTCTCCATTTAATATTCGGTATTCGGCCGAATAGTTTACAGCACAACCGAATACAGTACAACCCGCTTAAGAGAAAAACCCGCTTACCTGAAACACTTTTTTCATCCCCAAGTATTTTCCGACCAATTACCCTTAAAACACTCCGCTTAGGTGAAACTCGCTTAATCGTTAATTTTTTGTATAAATAATTTTAATTAAAACTTACCAGCTTTAATTTTTATCACAGGACAGATACAAAAATGGAATTCAAACAAATTATTAATGCATTCAGAAATTATACTTCTGTTTCGTTTCGGTTTTATGTGATTATTTTTTCATTCTACTTTGAAATGCGTTCCATGAAGCCCCAAGCCTCGACACAACACAGTGGCTCTCATTTAAAAAAAAGACAGCAAAATCTAAATCAAAATTTGGATTTATGTATTATTTATTTGTCTATGAAAGTATTGACAGAAAAAAGTACTCGGCTGCTCTTTGCCTTTATATAAGGCTTTCGATACGGTCGAACATGACATTTTTCTAAATAAATTAGATAAAGCTGGTTTAGTCATCAATAAATTGGTTTTAGAATTAGTACGATGTTAAAGCTTTTCTAGTACGAAAATAGTTTAAAACAACGATTTCGTAAATTGAAGAGGCGTTGCCGACTACATAGCATGCGCTTATTCTATACTCTGTCCAACAAAAATTGTCAGTACAGGCCTTATGGGAGAGCTTTTTCTAAAGCAGTGGCGCCTGATGCACCCTCACTACAATGCGTAAGGAAAAATGCCACTAAAAAAAAGAGCAAGCCACTGACTTTTCTTAAGGAATTGTTGTTGTAATTCTTTGCAAAAAGTTGTACACCCCAGCACGACCGTCGTATCCCACTGCTGATGAGATACTGTCAAGACCCAAGAGTGTCAAGTGTCACTCAATACGATCGTGCGCTCTTTATCTACATCAAAACAGAGTTACCATTATCATTCTCAATTGCAAGCAAGGAGCTTTTTCAGTGGTTTTTATTAAGGAGCTTTGGGATTTGAAGCTTTTGAGAACACATTTTAAGAAGATGAGTATGTTGAATGTTGTCGTATTGCTATTCAACCTAAAAAAAACGCGCCTATTATCTTACCGCTTGGTGTTGTCGGAAAAGGTAAATTGAATATTATTTTCATTCGTTTTAAATCGGCAGACGGGAGCCCTACGCGTTTTTTACTCTCATTTGCGGTGATTTATAATATAAACTACGGAATCCCTGTGAGAGCTTTAAAAGGCGACACACTTATGCATGGCAATGCAACCAGAATGAGAGACAAGTCCTATCTTCCCTGTACTGACAATTTTTGTTGGACAGAGTATAGTTCATAGTTAAGTAGACTTGATTTCAGACACAGAACATGATCTGGAATTATTAAGACATTTGTTTGCGACGCACAAACACGTTTCGAGTGATAAAAATAAAATTTGATCTACCCTTTCTTATTGATCGCCTTCCTCTTCTCATTCTGTATTAGTATTGGTTGCAAACACTTTCTTTCACTAGTTCTAAATGCAATATTTCTAACTCTAGTGGCTGCTACTTTGATTGCTCTTTGAAATGTTTCCACATTGAAAACGGTACTGAGCTTTAATATCTTGGTTTGACAATTAAAAATATGTTTAACGAATTGCCAATCTCAAGAAAAATTTTGGTTGAATTAGTACGATGTTAAAGCTGTTTTAGTACGAAAATAGGTTAAAACAACGATTTCGTAAATTGTAATCGAATATCGCATCATACTTTCTCTAACCCTCTTATTAAAGTTAAAATTATCGAATACCTATTTGTATTGTGTTATTTACAAACGCCACAAAAGGTCTGTCTGGTGTGTTCAGAAGCAATTTGTTAAGAAAATTGGCTTAGTACGATACTAGCTAGAAAATGTTTAAGATTAAGAATGAGTTGGTAATCTACTTTAAAGTTAGCAAATTGTTAAGTTGTATCATACCTTATCATACCTGTTTAAAATTTTGCTCCTTTATAACTAAAATTTTAATGAAATTGATGATTTACTTAGAATCTTCTGTTTACTCTTTTAACTTTTTTTTTTTGTTATTTGACTTCGCACCTCACAATATTTGTTGAATAAGCTACTTTAATTTTGCCAATTTTTTAGCTTTTTTTTTTATCTTGCTCGATACTTAATTTACATATAAATATAAATTAATGTTCTTATTCTAATAACTTAATTTTTAGGTTAACAAGACTGGGCAAACTATCTCTGCTCTCAATGGCTACGATAAAATTTTCATATGTATCGGGCAAACTACATAGCAAAATTATAGTTAATAACTCATCTGGTATATCACATTGGATTTCATGCAATTTTTCAATCAATTCGTAAAATTGATTAACATGAGCTGACATGGACTGACCATCACTCATTTTCGCATGCACTAATTGTTTGAAAAGACTCACCATTCTAGCTGGACCCTTTGGCTGATGTATCTCAAGAAATTTGTCCCATGCTGACTTAGACGTCTTGCAGTGCTTCACATGCATTAGCTCGGACGATTTCACGCTCAGAAGAATAGTTGCCAGCGCCTTCCCATCACTAGTGTCCCATGCAGCCTTTTCCTCATCTCCTGGCTCCTTTGGTAAAACTCTCGACCAATCGACGAACGACCATAAATCCGCATGGACCAAAATACTCTTCATTTGGATTTTCCATGTCGAAAAGTTTTCTCCATTTAATTTTTCTATTTGATATAAGGAACTCATCCTTCTTTTCTCACTTTATACAGTACAATTTCAATAAAATTAAAAAAATTCAGTTAAAAAAAAAAAGTAATCCACGTTTAACTTAAATCATAAAATATCGACAAACGGAATAAATTATTTTAAGCTTAAACTGTATATATTCTTTTTTTTTTTACTCGCAACCTGGGCCCATAACCTGTTGCAGAAATAAAACCAAAGCGGGATTTTCTAATAAATGTTTAATGTATAAAGTGTTCGGAGCAAGTGAACAATTAATTTCTAAGAAGAAAGAATGTTATTCAAAAGAAAAGTTAAATTGAGTACATAGGTTCAGTTAAACTTAAAAGAGAGTATTGTGTTGATTATTATATAATACAGTAGTTGACAAAATTATTCCAACAGTAAATCTATTACGAAAAATTAATAATTATAAATAAATTTAAAATTACTGATCAGTCAAAAAATTTAATTTTAAGATACAGATCGTCCATTTTTTTAATACAATAACTTGTTTGATTCGATGACTCAGTTTATACAAACATCAAAATATGTAGCCATTGAATAATTAAATTTTCCATGCGAAATATCGTTAATACCCATTGCCGAAGTCATCACTGCGTTGATGGATTGTCAGACTGGAGGTTTCCTAAGAGGATTCGCAACCGCTCACACCGGGGTGCACTGCGTCTTCCGAAAAAGTGGCAAGTCTTCCAGAATTATCTCTTGTAATGAAAAGCGTGTCTCTTAGGTATTTGGCAGCGGCTAGAGCAACAAAATGGGAAAAAGGGGCTTTAAATGTTAACATATGCACATTTAAAAGAAAACATTAAAACAAGAATAAAATGTGTGAACATTTTATAAATAGATAAAATTCGTTGTTTATTTTGTTACAACAAAAAATAGAAATAGAATATAAAACTAAAAAACAAAAATGATACGCAAAATTTAAGTTTTTATCATTGTGCAAATAAAAATCAAAACCTAAATTTCCAAAAAAATCATGATTTTTTTTTTTCAAAAATCCAAAAAAAATATTTTAGTTTTTGTTTTGATATGCAATGTTTTTTGAACTTTTTTTTTTAAACATTTTCATTGTGGGTAGGTACAGTTGTTTTTAAAAAAAATAAAAAAAAATATCACAACTTGTAGATATTATTGAATTAAATTAGTGTTCATTTCAAAGTATTCAAAAGAATGTACAATGAAGTTTTCGAAGTATTGAGTTTTCAAAAAAAAAACATGTTTTTTTTAATCTAACAGTGTTGCTCTCGAAAATTTGAGTATTTAAAACTTTTTCGACTTTTAACAATGCGTAAGCATAAAAAATGACAAAAATTGGTCGAACTATAGTTGATTAGACAGACAGAATTGCGAGACCCAGATTTTTCGTCTTCCCTATATCGTAATGTCAACTTTACTCAAAATATCCAGTTCGATTTTGCCCTAACGGTAGTACCTATGTTTATATCGCAAGTAAAAATATTTTTAATTGGCTGAGACTGAGAGTCTTTCTTTCTTTGTTAAATATTTTGCAAACAATATAATTTTGTAAGCCAAACAACGTTCGTCGTGTTCTGCTAGGAATATATATAAATATAAATGAAAAAGAGGGTTGGATATTAAAGGAATTAATCAAATGAATCAACTTTTTATCTTCTTGTAGCATTTGCAATATTCTAAGCTGTGTTGCACAGTTGCATATTTAATTTCTTAAAAAAAAACAGATACATTAAAAAACACAAGATGGATACATCATTTTTTTAGGTAAATAAACCAAAGTGAGTGTAGTCACTCAACTTAGACTTTCACATTCTACATATCCTTTAACCTTGTATGCCTATATGTACTATATTTATGTATACTCATATTTTGATAAAAAAAAAACTCATTCGAATTAGTAAGGAAAGTGTTCTGAATTAATCGAAGTGAAACCCCTTTTACACGTCAAATATTCGTTACCATTCCAGTACTATTTACTATCAAAAGAGAAATAGACTCTTTTTATGGTTTGTCAAACGCTTCAAGAGACAATATTTTGCATCCCCAATCGATACCTGACAATCCCCACTTCAAATATATTTACTGTATCGACCATGAACAAAAATACGCTACAGTACTCCTGCAACCAATATCCAACATTATTTATTTATTCGTGTGAGACTTCGCAAAAATCCATACAATATTTCAACAAAAACAAGACTAGAACCCAAGGTGGGAGGCATTCGCCTGTAACGATTTTTGCATTGCGCAAATATTCCACTCAATTAGCTGAAACGGATCCAACAGTTAATCGTGTGTTTTACCAAAGCAGGAATGTTTACCCATCCGAGGAAATAACTGATGCGAGGCGCTGGCGCTGCTTAGCCCGACAATGTTTAAATTTAATCTCATTAATGATAACCGATTAACACCAAGGATTCCACTAAAGTTTCATATACGAGTAAATATGCAATATCCTGCGAAATAAGTTCTCCCCAATTCCAAATTCAAAAGATGAAAGTTATAATCGCAAGGATATCGAGTTAAGGTTGTAGGTAGATACATAATGTATGTTATAAAGGGTGTCCAGTAAAAAATGGATAAGCTTGAAACCGGTTGGAGCCTGCCTTCCGAACTTTCAGAAAAAAATGTTTCCCATTCATTAAAAAACGACTTTCTTTAAATACCTGAAATTCGACCACAAACGAAAGATTTTTGTTGTTATTTTATTTTTATAATTTTTGTGTGTATAGGACGAAGGAAAGAACTTGATAATAAGACTGAGATATGACATAAGAAAAACTTAACAGGTTGAAATTGTATATCTGAAAACTTCTACAAGGTATCAACTTTATTCAATCGCAGTTATAATAAAACTAAAAATAAAGACCATCACGACGATTTTATTGCTGTGCTTCATTAAAGTAAGTCTCTTTTTAAATCCCCGATAAACATTGGAGATATGCACTTACAGGCTTTTTTATTAGATTTTACTAATACTCGGTTCAACCTCGGAATAGTTCAGCCGAGCCGAAGCATTTACCTCGGGTTTACGCCATGTCAAATAAATCCTTATTCATAAAATATTTTCTTAGCCGTTTTAGCAACGCTTTCCTTATGTCGAATTTACTATTAAAATAAAATGCACGATGCAATGGGTCGCACGAACTTGCTCCTATGTAATAGACTAGGAATTTTAAAAACGAATGTTATTAAAGACAACCATTCATAAGGATAAAATTAATCTTTTAAATTCTTTTAGTAGTAAGAGACAAAAAGAGAATGCTATGCAAATATAAATTTATGCAAGACCAAAAATAAGTCGTTTTAGTGGTTTCTTAAAAAAAAGCTTTTATATATGTAGATACTAAATTTTTAAAAGTGTTTTAAGAAAAAATTTTGGTACGCCAATTTAAAGTTTTTATTATTGTTCGAATAAAAATTAAATTTACAAAAATAATATTGAGCCGTTTCTGAGATATCGAATTTTCAAAAAAAAAATAGATTTTTTTTTTCAAAAATTCAAAAAAAAAATTATTTTAAAATTTTGAAATGCAATGTGTTTTAGACTTTTTAAAAGCTTCTCTATACAAAATTTCATTAAGATCCGTTATGTGGATAGTGAGAAATGCAAAATTCGAAAAAATGGTTCTATGGTAGGTAGGTACAAGCTGTAATATCTTAATTTCAAAATTTTTTTTATTAAATTAAAGATTATAAAAATTAATTGAAGGAAAAAAATTTTATCAAAATTCTATGCGCCGTTTTCGAGAAAAATACGATTTTTGAAAACCATTTTTTTGAATTTTTTAACATTTGTATGGTGGGTACCTTAAATTTTAGGTAAAATAAATTTTTTTTCTGACATCTTGTAGATTATATAAAGAAACTTTCATTAATCAAGTTTAAAAAAATCTAGCATGGGGTTTTCCAAATATTGAGTTATGAAAAAAAAAAAATTTGAAGTTTTTTTTTAAAAATCCAAAAAATTTTTTTTTGAAAATTTGAATACACAATTCTATTTATAAAATTTTGAAAAAAATTCGTATGGCAGGTACCGTAATTTTTGGTCTTAAAAAAAAAGAAAAAAACCTGTGGGTGGAAAAAATCAAAACCCATATCTACCAAGTTTGAAGAAAATCGGCCGAGCCGTTTAGGCTGTAGTCGAACCGACAGACAGACAGAATTGCGAGACCCACTTTTTAAGTCTTCGCTATTATCTTAATGTAAACTTTGATCAAAATCTCGAGTTCGATTTTTTTTACGAATGCATAATTTGCCTTATAGTACCTATAAGTCGCAAGTAAAAATCACCAATCTAAAACCAACCACATTTCCTCCCCAATACCGTACAACTGTTATAGAACGTTTGAAAAATGTAAATAATTAATTAATGCAAAATATCTTTCCATTTTGTCTTAGTAACAAACGAAAAAAAAAAACATTTACTCTTCTTTTTGTAAATTTTACACGATGTTATGTCAAAAAGACATTTAGATACTAAAACGGCCTTAAACCTCTTATGAATCAATTTAAGGTTATTCCGCCTCTATTCCTCGTGGATTTTCAATACTATTTTAGTACTATTAATTAAATATTTTATTTTGATCTATTTTTAAACATATGGAAAGTTGGTTCGGGAAAAATTCAGTTCTTGTTAGAACTCCGAGGAGGTAAACCTCCTCCATCTTTAGAGAGATGATTTTCAATGTTTTGGCCAATTATTTTTGGACATTCGACCAAACTATTTTTAGACTTTTGCCAAAAATATTTTTTTAACAAACTTTTTTTCAACAATTTTTTTTTAACAATTTGTTTTTGAAGAAATTTTGATTTTTCATACATTTTTTTCTGGACATTTTTTTCAAAAATATTTCTTGACAAAAATTTGCCACCCAATGTACTTTTAATCAAAAAAATTGTTAACATTGGCGCCTGCCAGGCGACTTAACATAACCCTAAGCGGAGCGACGGAGTCGCGTGACCGGGTGTGTCCACGAAAAAGGGACTTAAAATCCTTAAGTCCCGCGGCCACTCAATGTACTTTTAAACGTGATTTCTGGCTAAACTAGACATCTTAGCGAGTTAAAAATTGCATATTCGTGATGCAGGGAGTGATGTATCACATGTTTTTTTTTCTTAACTTTTTTGGATATTTTTTTTTGTAATTTTATTATTTTTTTTATTTTTTTTTTTGACTCAAGATACTTTCAAGACTTCATACTTTACTTGTCTTCAGCTTTAAGCCAATCAGAGCTCGTTGAAAATTAACGAAATCAGAGCGGTCTTCTTCGTATTGAATATTCTAGTACAATAGTAGGGAACTTCGTTCTCGTTGCTTCTGATTGATTCGAGTCACCCTATGGAAATGAAATTCCATACTGTGCTGTCAATTTAGTATTGAAACGGCCGGCGGGATTTCGTGATTCGGGATTTCGTGATTTTATGAATCGGGATTTTGTGATGCGGGATTTCGTACCCAACCCACCCAGATTTGGCTTTTATCAAAGCCGTATTCAAAACCTATATAATTTTTGAACGAATTAACTTTGCTTTCCTGTTTCAAATTACAGACCTTTAAAACAAATGTTCATAGATATCATATCGTCCCCCTTTTGAAAGAAGCATGAATGTGAAATTTAAGTTTTTGAGGTGACTATTTGTTTTGAAAGTTCTTTCGGCATTTCATGTCAATTGGTTCACTAGGTAATTGAAGACTTTGTTCTCATCTAGAAGAACATTCAAATAAAATTTCCAAGGATTGTATGTATGTATATAAATAAAACCGAAAAAAAAAAAAAACAAATATTAAAAGCCAAAATTTTTGCAGTGGCTGCTTTAGTTTTTAAAAGTTTAGTTTTATTTTAAGTAGGTTTAAGTAGTTTTAATTAGTTTTAGTCTAGATTGTAAGTTTAAAATAAGACAAAATAAAAAATCTGTTTTTTTTTTAATTCTTCTCGGAGAAAAATAAACCTATATGTGCAGTATAGTATATTTATGTATTAAGAGCAATATTATGTAAACCCAGAAAGTTAGACATTTCTGCCGTTGCAAAACTTAAGCCACATATTTCTTGTAGCGCGCACTAGAAATTCTTGTCTTAACAACAACTAAAAACACTTCCAGTTCGCCTCTGACGCAACTACTGGAATGGAAGTTGCTAGAAACATATACCAGAATAGACGAAATCTGCTTTAAAAGGCAATGTTTGAGAGCGAATGTGGACAGGCCCGACGCGGGTGGTCTATTCAACTCTAAAGTGTTAGTGGCAGCTAGTCACAGAGACAGATGGGCGGCCTATTTCACGTCAAAAAAAAAACGCTGCTAGGTGGTTAGTTTTCGCCGTTGCAACAAGTTTTGTACCACTTCTGATCTGGCTGTAATCTATAAGGACTATATTCGTCCAAAGCTTGAGTACAATTCCCATATCTGGGCAATTCAACAAAACTTTTCAAATTCTCATTATGAATTATAATCTTAATCCTTTTATTTAAAATATCTGTCACCGTCGCCTCGGTTTCGTTCCAAAGCTTTGTTATTTCCTTATAAAAAAATTACTGGCGCCCGTTTTCATTTTTCGGCTACGTCCCTGCGCTAATTGGAAAATGATCATTTTAATTTGTTGATTCTTTTTAGTTAATAAACATCATCAAAAATAATGTTCCGTGAACCCAATTCCTTACTGAGTCTAGTCGTGCATTCATTGGTCTACCAGTTAAAATTTTTAATTTTTTTTTAATCCGCTGAACTCGTTTACCTGCAGTTTGACAGTTCATCATCGCATTATTTTCATTTTCATTTAACTACTGGTGGTTCGGTCACGTCATGGTTCTCTCTCCTTATTTTCTTTGGCCTTTTACTTTAATAATCGAAAAATAAAGTTCACGAATTAGAATTGTAACAATTGCGCCCAACGTGTGGCTCGAACACACGACCCTGAGATTAAGTCTCATGCTCTACCGACTGAGCTAGTCGGCAAATTGCTTATACATATAAAAACATGGATCTAATGAGAAAAAAATGTTCAAATGCATAAAATTGCATAAAAAGTAAATTGCATAAATTTCGTATATACAAATTTTTTTTTTAATTTTTCTAAAAAAAAATTGGGATGTCAATTTTAAGTATTTAATAATATCTTTGTATATATAACCATAGAGCGTGATTTTGTGGTACCAACGCTATCCTGGTGGTGGCGCTGAAATGACCGCACGAGTAGGAGAGTAGGATAGTAAAAAAAGAGAATATAATCGTTAGAGCTGTTAATGAGAAAGTCGAAAAATAAAAAACAAATGGTTCCAACGTGTCCTTTTTTTATTTTAAACCAACTTTTTCTTAAAAGATCTATTTTTGTGTCCTTTTTAATAAGCGTCACTTTTATTCCGCTATTTTTACTTGCAACTCAAAGGTACTATAAGGAAAGTTATGCATTCGTAAAAAATCAAACTTAAGATTTTGATCAAAGTTGAAATTACTCGTACGATGATAGCGAAGAGGAAAATAGTGGGTCTCGCAATTCTGTATGTCTCTCTGTCTATTCGACTACAGCCTAAACGGCTCAGCCGATTTTCTTTAAACTTGGTAGATAGCATTTTTAATTCTCCCAATTTTTTCCGAAATTTTATAAATATGTACTTTTTTCTCAAAAACTATTCAAGAGATTAAAAAAAAACAAAATTTCCTTTAGTTAAGGCTATTAATGGTACCGCCTAGAACCATTTTTGATTTCCTCAAAAACGGTACAATGGTGTTTGATATTTTTTTTTTGCTAAGACTCCTCCAAAGTTTGAATAGTATTTTGTATTAAAATTTTCAATCAATTTTTTTTTTGATGTAAAAAAAAAATTTTAACATTGCATTTCATATTTTTATTTTTTTTTTAACGGAATATTTCGAAAACCCCGCGCTCGTTTTCTCTTAAACTTCACAGTTCAAAGTTTTTTAATAAAGTCTACAAGGTTTGAGAAAAAAAAATACAATACAAATGTTAAAAAATCGTTTTCGAAAATCGTATTTTACTCGAAAATAGCGGCGCCTAGAATTTTGATAAATTTTTTTTTTTCAATTAATTCTTACGGTCTTAATTAAATAAAAAAATTGAAATTAAGATATTACTGACTTTACATACGATAGAACCATGGTTTGAATTTCTATATAACGGAATAACGGATTTTAATGAAATTTTTTATAGAAAACCTTCAAAAAGTTTGAAAAACATTGCATTTCAAAACTGAAAAAAAAATTGCTTGGATTAAAAAAAAATATTTTTTTTTTGAAAAATCGATCGATAAAATTTTTTTCTTTCAATTAATTCTTACGGTCTATAATTAAATAAAAAAAAAATTGAAATTAATATATTACTGACTTTACATACGATAGAACCATGGTTTGAATTTCTATATAACGGAATAACGGATTTTAATGAAATTTTTTTATAGAAAACCTTCAAACATTGCATTTCAAAACTGAAAAAAAATTGTTTGGATTTAAAAAAAATAATTTTTTTTTGAAAAATCGATTTCTTAAAAAGCGTCAGTATTTTTGTTTTGAAAATTTAATTTTTATTCATAGAATAATAAAAACTTTTAGTTCGTGTACCAAATTTTTTTCTTAAAAATGTTTTTAAAATTTTGTGTACAGGGTGTCACTTACATAATTCGTGTATAATATCTTGGGTATGTTCTTAGAAAAAAATCTTTTAACAGTATGGGCCTATCTCCAATTTTTATATCGTATATCGAGGATTTAAGAAAAGGCTTATGTGGGTGTTCCCTGACCCATGTTTAGGGTAACTGCGCTGTTAGTGCTAATGATAGAATCTTGATTTAGGCTTTTATTTTAAGAAGAAATACTAGCCATTGTAAAATTAAACTAATTTTATATCCTCTCTCGGTCTTGAGATATCCAGTTTCTAGCATGTTTCGTTTTTCCTGCCCATTCTAATTTCTTTAACTTTGGGCCCAATTTTCTCTAGAAAATACGTTGTTTACTACCGTTTTACTATTTTTTTTAATGAACGTAACAAGAATAAAAATAAAACTCAAAAACAAGTTTGCATTAAAACCCATAGATTTTAAAAAAGGTTTTTTGCTTTAAGCTCCAAAGGCTCTATGAATAAAAAATCATTTTGTGTGGGTTTAGATATTTTTTATTTTATGTGTGTACTAAAATAGTTATAACATGTGTTCAAAGTGTCCCCCTTGGTTTTGTATGCATACTACATAGAGCCCGTTTTTGGATTGCACTATGAATATTTATTGATAATACAGCTGCTGCCTAACTCTTGACGACGCTTTCAGAGGACGGTTTTCTAATTCACATATATTTACAATTTCGGTTGAATACACAAGATATTTCATTCTACCCCATACAAAGAAATCCAATACTGTAAGATCAGAAGATCTTGCAGCCCAGTGAACCGGTCCATAAATTCCTATCCAACGATTGCCGTACTCTTCATCTAACTAATTCTTAACCTCACGACCATAGTGGGCTGGAGCGTGCGTCGCCGTTGGTCCTGTTGGAAATATGATGAAGCTAATTGCATACGTGGAATGTACCCCAATAGTTCTGGTAAATCATTGCGCAAAAACTTCAGATAGTTTGTAGAATTCAGCTTGGAGGGAGTTTGAAGGGCTGATTAATTTGTTTTCAACTGAAAGTGCTACCGTTTCTCGAAGCCTTCGACATGTATTTCCAAATGCTTGCAAACTAGGAAGTCTTCGGTTTGGATAAAGTTCCTTAAAGAATCGGGAGAGAAATTGGAAATTGAGGGTTTTGACAGGTACTCAAATAAACAAGCACGTTTTAAAACCCCTATATGCTATTTAAAAAAAAAACGTTTAAAATTTTTTGAAAAGCCACTCTTGTTGTCAACTGTTGTTAGAAACGTGTCCAAAACCAGAAAACCCATTTTTACAAAAAAAAAAAATCAAATAAGCAAAAACACTTTTTTATTTTTTCCCAAGAATCATAAAATCTATGAGTTTTTCCGCAAACTTGCAGTTGAGTTTTATTTTTATTATTGTTACGTTCATAAAAAAAAAATAGTAAAGCGATGTTTATTAAGCATTTTCTAGAGAAAATTCAACCCAAAGTTAAAAAAATTAGCATGGAGAGGAAAAACGGAACATGTACATAAGAAACTGGATATCTCAAGACCGACAGAGGATATCAAATTTATTTAAGCGCAATTACAATGGCTAGTATTTCTTCTTAAAATAAAGGCGTAAATAAAGTTTCTTTCATTAGTACTAATAGTGCAATTCGTGGGTCATGGTACACCAAAGTAAGCCTTTTCTTAAATCCCCGATATATTATATAAAAATTTGAGATAGGCCTTTGCTGTGAAACGATTTGTTTCTTAGAATTTACCCAAGAGTCACGCCTTAAAATATTATGCACGAATTAAGGGAAACCCTGTATATTAAGTTTATTTTTTTAAGAAACCACTACAACGACTTAGAAAAAAATATTCTAAGAAATTAAATTTGTACTTATGAACAGTTTTTTCTAATAAAAATCATTTTTAAAATTCTTAGTCTATTACATAGGAGGAAGTTCGTGGGACGTGCATTTTATTTTCATCAACATCGTAAGAGTCTTTTCTGAGATAAATAATATTTTGCACAACGCTGATATGGCAGGTGCAGTTAGTTTTGGAGCGAAAAAAAATTACAAATTTCTCCTCTAGGAAACCTTAAGTACCAAGGAAATAGCTTCAGCGGATTAGACTTAAGTGGTACAGAAATAGAGACAAACAGACCCATTTTTTTGTGTTTCTCTCGATTTTGATTTTTTGCCAAACACAAAATTTAAACTTTTTACTAGGCAAAAAGTTCGCAGTAAAAACGCATTTATCTTAAAGCAACAAAGTACTAAAGACGCGACGGCAGTATTCTAGTATATTATGTTGTTTTCGAAGAACAAAATCGTAATTCTCAACATTATAATTTGTACACTAAAGATACTCATATGATGTCATCTTTACAAATTGTAAATCATTATTAATAAATAATAATCATCGGCCATCAAATGAGAGCCTTAAAATGAGTCAATACCTTCTGTGTTGTCGGTCGTTAAGAATATTGTCAGATGATGAAAATGATTAACTATCTTAATCTTGAATTTTTTACCTTCGAAATAATTATTTAAATATAGCTTTGAAAATCATTTATGTATATTATATGGTTAGTAGCATAACACAACACATGTGAATTTCCTGCTTGCAAATTCATTTGAAACACAATACAAATATTGAATATTTAAATGTTTATACAATAATAATAAAAACGTAAATTGTATGTATATGTATATATATTTACATAGGTACTTTTGTAATTGTTAAGTTTGTACTTGTTTTGTTATTCACCCAGGGGTTTAGCCAGACAAGTGGAAGTTGTATAGTTAATGCGAGAGCACAAATAAATAATATAATTATCTTAATATGCAACCAGTGCCATCTGCATACAAGCCAAGTATTAACGATGTGTTGTCAGCACAAACGTAGCAACTAAATTCAGCATGAAATGTATTCATTCGTTCTAAAACTTTCGTAAAATAAAGAACTTATTTCTAAAAACTTAAAATAAAGCTGAGTTTTTAATTACAACTAATGAGGCTTTCAATATTTAATTTGCCAATTTCATTTCATTCAGACAACAGTTGTTGATGACAAATGATGCAAAATGTTGTGCGATACTGGAACAGTATTTGCTTTTACAACTTCATTGGGTGATGAGTCGATAAGGTCAAACTTTTGCAGACGCGTTATTCATCGTCAAACTGTACTGATATCGCAACTTTCATCTAAAATTTGACAATTTAAAGTTAAAATGGCAAGGAATTTGTCAACAATCACTTTGGAATTCAATGCTCTAACTGATTTTTAGCCAAAAACAGAAAACCAAATGCTCAAATGTGTTCGCGGCGCTTTAAAAAAAAAAAACAGAAGGTCAATTTTAACTTGATGTGCGTAATTTATTTTTATTTATTTACTTATAACTCATATAAAAAACATAATTTAGCTCTAAGCTATAAATGGAAATTCATATTTACATGTTTGACTTAAAAATAATAAGTGCTTTCCATAGAATTATAAATGAAACGGTAAAGATAGGTACATTCTGTAGTTAGAAAACTAGTGTCGAAAGTACCGAGTTAGAAAAAGTCATATAGAATGATTTATTTACTATGAAGTTATATTGTGGTGTTTAGGGTTAAAATGAAAAGAATCTGTGAAAAGGAAAAGCAAAACAGAAAAAAAATTTTTTAGACTACCAATCTTAAGATGTTATTGATTTGATCAAAATCAAAGCCAAACAACCATTTTTTAACCTCTCGAACAAAAGGTTGGATATTCTCTATATTTCTTATCTGCATGGGTAGTTTGTTAAAAAGCCGAGGTGCTAGGACTGTAAAAAAGTTTAAGAATCTGTGAGTGTTGTGGTTTGGTATTAAAGCAAGTCTTCTTACATAACTTTGCAGACCATGCTTTGGCCGTGGCGCGATGGTTGTGTGCTCGCCTGTCAACCTCAATATCAGCTTCGATTCCTGACGTCGTCTTTAATTCCATTAAAACCTTCTAGTAATTGTCATTAATGGGTTTCTGGTTTACTCATTATATGTTGTTTAGGCATAACACTAACAATATGTGATTGAGTTAAACTAGTATGCCCAACAAGGATGAAAAACTAAAATAATGCGAATTATAAGGGACATAGAAATAAGACACGGCAATTCTCCGCTTTAGTTCAGCTGCCATCCCTGGAGATAAAAAATCTGAGACAACCACCTTCAGTCTCGGAACATCGTTCCACACATCTTTCCTATCCTTCTTTCTCTTCTGTAACTTCACGCCCACGCTGTGTTGAAACATTTGAAGGGTAATCATATTCCCTTGAGCGTGTGTAGATTATATAAAAAAAATGCTCTATTGAGCCCTGATTATATGTCCTGAATGAAAAAAAGTAGAACAGGATTAATCCAGTACTTTGCCACTTTATTTTATCCTTATTCGGTGCTGGATATTTAAAAAATAAAAAAAAGGAAGGTTAATCCTATTATTCAAAAGGTTTTTCTTACAAAAACGTGGTTGTAGTTGTTTTTAATTTTCTCAAAAAGTGCAAAACATTTGAGCATCCGCTTACCTGGCTTTGACTTAAGACTAATTAGGGCTTTGAATTCTGGAAACATACTTAAAAATAAAAAAAAAGTGTATAAAGTGTACATTTTTCAGAGTTTGAATAAACTTAGCCGAATAAGCGTAACTTCAAAAGTAAAAAGCAGATAGAAGACAGAAATTTCTTTTAAGGCAAAAGCCAATGGAAAATCTCAACGGCATTGATTTTTAAATTTAACCATTTAGATGAAGAGCCATTCTCCTTAAATTTCCGACAACAAAATAAGTATTGTAAATCGGAGCATAAATCGGAGCCTTGCTGTCTACGCGCCTCTTTTTTCAGTTGTTTTGTTTTTCGTCTTTTTGACATATTTGGTGTGAGGTGAAGAAGTGTTACATTTCTACACCCTTCGCCTTCACTCAAACTTTCAAGAAGACGAAAGACGCAAACAACGAAAAAAAGAATCGTGTAATCAAGCTCCAAGAGTCAAACGGGAGTATCGTATTTTCGTGCATCCGTAAGAAAAAATATATAAAAATGAGTTTTATAAAAGATAGCAGTAATTCAAGTTTTTTGCAGCCTAGGAATATACAAATCAAGTAAAGTTCCTCATCGAAAATTTCATATTTGCTTTGATTTCGTCCGCCACGGTCAAAATTCAGTACCTTTGACGAATGTTTTTCATCCATCAAATATTCATAATGCCGTGCTTGACAAACAAATTCAAAAAGGCCTCTATTGATGCTCGGAACAAATAGTTGTAATTAGTATCAGACAACATCTTTGTTTAAACATAGTAGCAAAAATGTAATGTCGTATCGAATAACTTTCCTGTTTAAAGATAAGTCTAACAAATTTTACATTACGTAGCACAATACGGTGGTGCGTTAGTTTTCTTAAAATATTTAACTTTTGAAATAAATCGGTTTGTTCCTTTACTTTCAAACTCTGTGATTTTCTGTGAATTTCAGTCCAAAGTTCTTTCAAAGCTCATATAAAAACAAATTGCTCCTAATATGCCAAGAAAATGTTCAATATTTAAAAAAACAATGTTTACATTAGGATTGCATAATTATGAACGTTGACGTTTACACATCTTAACGGCGAGTCCCGGCACTCACACTTTTTTATTATGTGTCATGGTCATGATCATTCCTAGAAAAAAAATAATTAATATGTGTAACAACCTAAAATCAGTTAACAACGACTCAACCTCAACGAGTATCTACTTTTCAATTTCGAAACTAAAACCATCAGTTGCACAACAATAACTCTACGGTATCACGTTAACCTTATCCAATGATCGCCAGCTCAAATAAAACTTAGAAACTGGGCTTCTTCTTGCGAAAATTTAAATCTGTAAAAATCGTCCACTAAGCTGAAAGGAGGGTAAAGAAATACACTTAATTTTGAAATGTTTAAATTTATTTTGATTACTTTGGTTATTTGGTATTGGTGATTGGTTATTCTTATTACAAAAGCCCTATGTAAAATTTGATTAAAATCGGTTAACGTATAAGGACTTTAAAAACAAAAACCAAGATGTTTACTTGTTTACTGTGAACAAAATAAGACTGTATTTTATACTTCATGCACTAAGTTTTATTTATTTGGAAAATTGAACCGCTGAGAAGAAAAAGGAAAACATTCCACAAAAATGGGAAATTGAAGTAATGATGCAAAAGCGTATAGCTTTTTTTTATAGCGCACATTATAAGCCTAAAAACGAAAACATTCCATGTAAACCTATTTTTTTTTTTTGGAATTAAAAAAAAAATTCCAATTTTTTTTGAAAAACCAATATCTTTAAAACGTGTGAACGATTATTTTTTTAAACTATTTCTAAAATCTATACTGCTAAATACTTAAAATTTGGCATCCCAAATTTTGTTTTTAAAAAATTTTAAGGAAATTTATTATATAAAAAATTACTTTAATATTGAAAGAATTAATCGGACGGAAATTCCATACATTTGAACATTTTTATCTCATTAAATCCATGTTTTATATTTATAAAATGTATTTTAAATTCCGAAGTACTTTTACCTAAGAGCAAGTTCGTGCGATCCAGTCGTGCATTTTATTTCTGTTTATTTTTATTTCCTTTAATTATTATTAAAATATTGTTTAGAATCTTGCAGAATTATTTAATATTAAATAAATAAAATGTTTTGTAACCATTATTTATATTATTTGAATAAAAAAACTTAATTTAAAATATATTTGATTTTTTTTTTCAATTTGTGGAAAAAGGAAAACATTCCACACACTTTAACAGGAATTATTAAGCCAGGCCTTAAAGTTTTTAATTTCAATTGTTTGGTATGTCACTCTTCTTTACTAGCTTTACATTTGTCCTTCAGAATGTTTTGAAGAATAACTTTCAGTTTCAGAAATAAACAGTTTTCTTTGATTTCCCAAAATCTATAATTAGTGGAATGTTTTCCTTTTTCTTCTCAGCGGTTCAATTGCAGGTGACATTGTGTAAACTTAAACCGACTTTAATAAAATATTACACAGATTTTTAAAATTTCCTTGATTACCTTTAGGGGTGGGATACAAAATACCTACAGTCAAAAATGTCAAAACTAAGTGCCACCCTTATGTGCACATGCACATAGTCAGTGCCGGATTAAGCCAGCGCGGGGCCTGTAGCAAATTCTATTAAGGGGCCCTTTGACTGTTTTAGGTTAGGTACTTATCAAGTTTATGGTATTAAATAAAACAAAACTTTTCTTGATTTAATTTGGGAAAATTTATAAATAATGCTGTTGATATCGACTTCTCGGAGTAAATCATGTTCAAAATTCATTAAAGTGAGGTGATTAAGACGTTGTTGGCTCAATTCATTTTTAACACGTTTTAATGTTGAGAAAGATCGTTCACCACTGCAGTTGGTGATCATGAGAGACAAATAAATGCGCAAAGCAATTTCAACGTTCGGGAAACAAGATTGTAAAAAGTTATTTATCAACAGCTTGTAAACCTGCATTTCCAGAGCCTCAAGATTCCTGCTGTCAATAATACCAGCCACATCAGAATTGAGCATTGAAGCGAACTGCACAAATTCGTTGCTCAGACTGTCCTCCATCTGTGTAAGCACTTACTATGGTTGCAGATTTTTTCAAAATTTCTTCTGGTGGAAGAGATTTTATATGAAGGTTTTTATAATACAAATTCTATATACTACTGAAATAAATCAGCCAGGTAGAAGACTTCACTATTAATGGACTTGTTGAATTATTGATTCAAAATAGCAAAATATTCCAATGTTAATGATTACAATTTTAATCTTGGTTGGATATAGTTCACATTGGATTTTTGTCAAAAAATCGATGTAAGATGAACTGAATTTAATAATAATTGCGTATTGACAAGGTCCTCACAGTCAACTGATGAGTCCATGTGCGATCACCCGGACGAAACGCCAATTTTTGTGGACTGGACTAAAGGCCAAAATAGCTATTTTGAATCAGGAAGAGATTTTTGCTCTCGGAATATTCCGAAAATGCCAGCAATTTTATGATAACTGTTCTGTTTATACGTTTACCTAAAGCAGTGAGTACGTTATCAATGGTGACAATAAACACCTGCATTTCATACCGTTGTCCAATTTGCGTGTAGTGCGGTGCGAAACATAGAAAAATAAAATTTTAGTTGATCATTTTGGTGCAAATATTTTCTTCTTAGTAATTGTAACTAAATCTTATATATAAATAATACTTTTTTATGGTCAGAAAACGTTGGTGCGCGAGGCCCCTAAATGCGCGGGGCCCGTAGCATTTGCTACTCTTGCTTCGTGGCTAATCCGGCACTGCACATAGTAAATCTATACATATATTTTCTTTTCCTTACACCTACGAGTATTCGCACTTGGTCTTTCGACCACTTAATTCAAAATAAATTGATAAACACCAGAAAAGGTCGTTGATATTAGAAAAAAGTTCCTAAGCACACACTGAAGTGGTGTCACCTACAGTCAGTAAATAATAACAAGAATATTTTCTATAGCCACTCTCAAGCAACTTCTAATAGGGCCCCGTTCAGAGGATAAGTAACTCTTTCAAGTTTACATTAATTGCTTTTCCCTGTACATGTAGGGTTGAAAAAGGAAGTTGGAGGTTGTTTGACTGCTGTGTTGCAGTTAATAAATTAGTCTAAATGGAGAAAATGCATTAAAATCACTACAATCGTAGTTGAACACTTAAATGGGAATGATTGTGCAGCAGCAGTTCATTTATATAAAACTTAACCTATATGCTATATCGCACATAAAACTATATGTTGGCAAACTGAAACCGCCCTGAAACTCCATATTATGGTGTTTTCAAGTATGTATATACTTAGTGTGCGGTGTGGTAGCACATTTTTGTTTAATATTCTCTACAACTAGATTAAGAAAATTTTTAATCAAATTAGTACTGTATTAAAAATATTTTAGCATAAGTGTCATTATTTAATGTGTGTTCAAAAACAATGTCTACCGAACTAAGAACTTTTTCATGAACAGATCCATGGAGATACGATTATACTATCAATCTACCAACATCAAAGAACGAACCTTTTAAAAAGTCTAAAATTCCTCTGCAATAGGATTTTACTTTAACTTTTATCGGCCTTTCCTACTGCCGTGGTTGTAGTTGTTATACGGGTAAAATGATGCTTTATTAAGCAAAGTATAGAAAACTATACGCGGCTTTGTACGAGTAGTTTGAGATGATAAACAATAAATAAATTTGGCAGCTTGTAGAAAACCAGGATTTATTGACTTAGAACTCTCATACATTCTGGACTTTGCAACTTTATTGAAACCCATTTTATTTTATAACTTTAACTTTATATGCACATACCATCTACAAATCTATCTAATCTAATAGCAAATCAATTTAACCCAAACGGAAATAGATTTAATTTAGACGCCAATCGATTTAAGCTATCAAAGGGCACGGTAGTGCCCAGCCAAGTTCTGGCACTACACCCTTTTTTACAGGAACAAACTCAGGCGACTTTTGACCCCTCCCTATCTTCAGTACCAATCAAGTCAGAAACTTGAAATTCCGAATATTTGCTAAGCTAGTCAGGCACATGCGCCTGACCAAATTTCAATTTTCTAGCATAAGCGGTTCCTGAGATATAATGCCTCAAAAATCACAAAAACCGTAACTGACTGACTGACTGACTGACTGACTGACTGACTGACTGACTGACAGATCATCAAAATTATGGAGCACTTCCCGACATCGTAGAATCTTGTTATTTTGCACAACGGTAGGTCTTGTCATGTAAGCAGAGGAAAAACTCGAAAAATTTAAATTTTCCATTCAGGGGGCGTGGTATCCGCCCACTTTCTCCGAATTGTCTCCGAATTGGTGTTGGTTGAATGGAGCACTTCCTGCTGCTGTAAAACGATGAAATTTGGTGAACCGGTAGGGCTTATATTGCATATAAAAAACCAAAAATAAACACCAAGATTTTCCTTTCGGGGGGCGTGGTATCCGCCCACTTTCTCCGAATTGGTGTTGGTTGAATGGAGCACTTCCAACTACTGTAAAACGATAAAAATTGGTAAAGTGGTAGGGCTCAAATTGCATTCGAAGAAAAAAATATAAAATTAGCGGTTTTTTATTCAGGGGCGTGGTATTCGCCCACTTCCTCAGAACTGATGTAAATCATATATGGCGCACTTCCAATTGCAGTAGAACAATGAAATTTGGTAAAACGGTAGGGCTCAAATCGCATATAAAGGACCAAAAATAAAAATCGAGGTTTTCCATTCAGGGGCGTGGTATCCGCCCACTTCCTCAGAACTGATGTAAATTATATATGGCGCACTTCCAATTGCAGTAGAACAATGAAATTTGGTAGAACGGTAGGGCTCAAGTCGCATATAAAGGACCAAAAATAAAAATTGATGTTTTCCATTCAGGGGCGTGGTATCCGCCCACTTCCTCAGAACTGATGTAAATTATATATGGCGCACTTCCAATTGCAGTAGAACAATGAAATTTGGTAGAACGGTATGGCTCAAATTGCATATAAAGGACCGAAAATAAAAATCGAGGTTTTCCATTCAGGGGCGTGGTATCCGCCCACTTCCTCAGAACTGATGTAAATTATATATGGCGCACTTCCAATTGCAGTAAAACAATGAAATTTGGTAGAACGGTAGGGCTCAAGTCGCATATAAAGGACCAAAAATAAAAATTGATGTTTTCCATTCAGGGGCGTGGTATCCGCCCACTTCCTCAGAACTGATGTAAATTATATATGGCGCACTTCCAATTGCAGTAGAACAATGAAATTTGGTAGAACGGTAGGGCTCAAATTGCATATAAAGGACCGAAAATAAAAATCGAGATTTTCCATTCAGGGGCGTGGTATCCGCCCACTTCCTCAGAACTGATGTAAATTATATATGGCGCACTTCCAATTGCAGTAAAACAATGAAATTTGGTAGAACGGTAGGGCTCAAGTCGCATATAAAGGACCAACAATAAAAATTGAGGTTTTCCATTCAGGGGGCGTGGTATGTTTAATTTATATGGAGCACTTCCGATTGCTGTAATTAAGGTAGGTATGTTAGTGTTATGTATCTTGCCAGGATAAGAAGAAATAATTGAAGCGCAAATTAAAACAATCAATAACAAAAAAAAATATACCAAAAGAAATAGGAAGCTATAAACTAAGTTGATTTTAGTAGGAAGAGTCCACCCTTCTATCTTTCCTTATCTTTCGAGATTTTGACATGGCAAAATATTTAAATCTTTGCAAAAAGGAGTGAGATCAGACCAAAAACATAAATGTTAAAAAAAGAGCCAAGTTCTTCTATACGAAAACCTTTGTGTAACAAGTCAGCCGTGAAAAGTACTGAGATCTAAAAGTACGCCAAGTTCTTACTTCATGAAGGTTTAATACCGAATATTTAAAGTAGAATAATATTGAAACAGCTACAATGTAATAGAGAAATTTTATTATTTAATGATTACTGAGTAAAATTTGATGGGCTTACTTGGCAAGTTTTTTTTTATGCCCAATTCAAACGGTTTTAAAAACTTGACCAGTAAGCCCATCAAATTTTACTCAGTAATCATTAAATAATAAAATTTCTCTATTACATTGTAGCTGTTTCAATATTATTCTACTTTAAATATTCGGTATTAAACCTTCATGAAGTAAGAACTTGGCGTACTTTTAGATCTCAGTACTTTTCACGGCTGACTTGTTACACAAAGGTTTTCGTATAGAAGAACTTGGCTCTTTTTTTAACATTTATGTTTTTGGTCTGATAAGCAATTTAAATTGATTTGCTAATAGCTTAATTCGATTTTAATCAATCGTATAATTTCTTGCCTACCTCGACATATTCTAGTTTTTTGCTAATCAATTAATTTGCCAAATTGAATTTTTTTTTAAATATCCAAAAATATTTTTTTTTTGAAAATTTGAATTCTAATAAAAATGGTCTCAATGGTACCATTAGTCTTCGGCAATTCCCTAAAGGAGAAATAGAATCTTTTTTAGCTCCAAAACTTCCATACACCCGTAATACAAAACCTTATTTATCTCGAAAACGGCTCTAACGATTTTGATAAAAAAAACTACTAACGGTTTTTTTTATTTTCGACTTTCTCATTAACGGATCTAAGGAATTTAACCAAAATTTTTAAGCAGTAGCCCCCTTCAGTTTAAAATAATATTGCATATAAAAATATTCGCAAAAATATTTTTTGTTTTTTTTTTTTTTTGAAAAATCAATATCTTCAAAACGTGTGAACGATTATTTTTTGAAAGTATTTCCCAAAATCGATATTACTAAATACTTAAAATTGACATCCGAAATTTTGTTTCTTCAAAAATTTTAAAGAAATTTCTTATATGAAAAATTACTTTAATAATAAAACGATTTTTAAGCTTAAATTCATACGTTTCTGGAAATCAGACGGCAATTTCATGCATTTGAAAGTTTGTATCTCATTATTAAGTTCATGTTTTATATTTATAAAATGTTTCTTTAATTCCAAAGTACTTTTACATTAAAGCAAGTTCGTAAGATCCAGTGCATTTTATTTAGTTTTCGCTATCATCGTAATGTCAACTTTTATCAAAATCTTGGGTTGCATAACTTGCCTTATAAGTCGCAAGTAAAAATATATGCATGGTTAAAGTGTTTACTTGTTTTCCTTGCGAGTTTTTGACAATTAAATTTTCTAGAGCTAAATTTTTCGAAATTCAACAGATATGCAACATAATCATTTTTTGTTTTCAACTCATTCAACAATATAAATATAATCAACTTTTTATTATTTTAATAAGTTATGGGTTGCAAAAGAAAAATATTTTAAATATGTAAGAAAACTAACAAACCTTTCCGAGCATTTGAATAACTTTTAGTTCTTATCTGTTGAAATTCAAATATATGTGTACTGAACTCAAATTTGAATCTTGATCTTGATTTCGATTTGTTTTTATATTACCATTTTTATACTTAAGCTCCCCAAAAATTTTGATAGTATTGTGTATTCAAATTTTAAAACAAATTGTTTTTGGATTTCGAAAAACAATTTTATCGATTTTTTTTTTCAAAACTCAATTTTTCAAAAACCTCACTCTCGATTTTATTTAAACTTGACAAATAGAAGTTTCTTAATACAATCTACAAGATATGAGAAAAAAGTGTTTACCTAAGAATAACGGTACCTATACTAATGTTAAAAAATTTTTCGAAAATCGTATTTTTGTCGAAAACCGCTTCTATAGAATTTTAATAAAATTTGTTTAAAAAAAATTTAAATTAAGAACCATTTTTTCGAATTTAGAATTTTTCATTATCGATATAACGGATTTTAATGAAATTATTTGTAGAGAAGCTTCTTAAAAGTTTTGAAAAATTGCATTTCAAAACTTAAAAAAAAAGATTTTTTGAAATACAATGACTCATAATTTTTGATCTTGCATAAACTAATACTTGCTTGAATCACATGTCATCCTGTTTTTAGCTCAAACTTATGTTTTAGTCATTAAAAAACTTAATTTTTTGGTTATGAATATTTTTCTCTAGCAATATTCATTTTTGAAATTCTTAGTCTTTTACATAAGAGCTAGTTCGTGCGACCCAGTCGTGTATTTTATTTATTTTGTTCTTTATCCTGGACACTGCGTTTTGTTTTGGTCTTAATTGGCCATAACCGAAGACTATTGTTGAAAGAGTGAGTCTGCGTAAGCCTCATCGATAAAAAAATCTACGTTAACTCATCCAATTGAAACTCGTACTCATAATCGATTTGAATGTCACGAACCTGTGACCACCAAGAATCCTTTGTCATTCTTCACAAAATAAGATTTTGGCGGCCATGTTATTTTGCAGACATTATGTGAAATATACTTAGTTGTTTATTATTCAGTTACTGATACTAAATTACAATGATAAGTTACACGATTAAACATTACTTTCGCAGGTTTCAAATTTGCGAACTTTGGGTCTTGGACCTACACCATTATATGATCCAACTGACCCAGGACCTCAAGTTCAAGAACAAGGCCGTTTGTTAACTGACTGGGCTTCAGAGAGTTTGGAAGAGGACCCCTCGTCATTAGTCAATAATTTTTCGAAAACGCCGTTGGTGAGGCGGTCACCGTGAATGGCGGGTGCTGCAGAATTAGGATAATTAATTTCTTATATCCCAACTTGAGCCATATGGATCTTGACGACATTTGTTTGCCGCAGGATGGCACTACGTGCTACATAGCTAGTCGTGGCATTCTGCATAAACGATTTGAGGGTAAGGTTATCTCTCGCAGAGGCATTGTCCGCCAAGGTTATGCGATTTGACCCCGATCGACTTTGTTTTGTGGGGTTTACTGAAGTCGCATACAAATAAACGACAATCGACCGTGAACATAACACAGACCATTGCTCAAATTCAGCCGAATCTATTCGGAAGAATCATTTAATCACTACAATCCGTGCCGCTGTAAGAAGCCGAGGCAGGCTTATTCCATACATAATGGCGCAAAATTTTAAACACTAACTCTTTCTTAATTTTAAACATTTTCTGACTAGTAGCGTGCTAAAGCTATTATTTTAATCAACAACTGCGAACACACCTAAAGTAATAGGAATAGCAATTCATGCAAAAAACTAAGTAAACAGACCTTTTTTGATGTTTGTAAATGGCAAATAGTGAAGTTAGTACGATACTAAAAACATAAAATAGGTATTGAATAAGTGGATAACCTTTGGTATAGTCATACATATATTTACACACATAAATATAATTATGTATAAATTTTCTATCTTAAAGACATAATCAGAAATTTCGTGAGAGTAATGTTTTTTGTTTGAGTCATGAATGTAAAGTTCAAAGTTTATAAAAATTCTCCTAAAAGGAAAGATACGAAATAAAGTTCAAATGAATTTTAATTGTACAGTTCTTAACGACAAAATAACAGTAAGTACCGTAGCTAAGTTGAAAAATCGGTTCAACATCATGCGAAATGAAAATTTCCGTTACCAGGCCAGCGATTTCCCAATACTGGAAAACACCAACAGTGATCATTTAGTGTGGTATTAGTTGTTAATAAATCAAAATACATACATAATTTGAGTCTAAGACACTAAGCAAAAACAAAAACATTGACAAAGGACTTTTTTTATTTATTTATTTATTTATTTATTTACATAACTAAAGTGCTAGTTTTACAAAAAAATTCTTACAAAGGTGTATATTAAGATTCTTAAACAATTTCATGGAAAAATGCTGATTTAAATTGACATGAATTAATTATTGTTTTATCAAACAAATTGTTATATTTAAGATTGTAAATATTAAATAGTTTAAACATTTTATTCAATGGAGAAAATTTTTCATAATTGGTACGATAGTTTGAAATAAGTATACTCTCCGGTATGTTCCTCAAAGTTCTTTGAGGGATATTAAAATTAATACGAGACAGAAGGTGCAAATAGTCTATGTTGCCGTTGATTAATTTTACAATGAAGACGAAACATAAATAGGAACGTCTTTTCTCGAGACTAGGTAAATCAATAAGTCTAAGTCTGTTGTTATAAGGTGGAAGATCATAAGGATTATCCCAGCTAAGTCCCCTGAGGGCAAACCTAATGAATCTTTTATGCACCTGTTCTAGTCTATTTTTATGACATTCGTAATGAGGTGACCAAACCTGACAAGCGTATTCTAGAATGGGTCGAACAAAAGATATAAAAAGCTGCTTTGTCACGAAAGGGTCGGAAAATTGTTTCGACTCTCTTTTTATCCAACCAAGAATTGAATTAGCTTTATTTTAAATGGAATTTATATGTTGAATGAATTCGAGTTTGCGATCAAATGTGACACCAAGAATAGACATAACTGTTTCACGAGATATTGATATACCATTAAACAAATAGTTGAATGAAATAAATGAAAATTTTCTTGTAAAACACATAGTTTTACATTTATCAATATTAAGAAACAAACAATTACGAGTGCACCAGTCAAAAAACGAGTTGCAATTGTTCACAATCACGAGTACTTGAAATAGTTTTGAAGATTGTTACATCGTTGGCGTAAATGAGGCACTTAGAGTATTTTAACACCGATGGTAAGTCATTTATAAATAAAATAAAAAGAATGGGGCCTAAATGACTACCCTGTGGGATTCCTGAATTGATTTTAAACTTATTTAAACCGTTAAATAACACCGAATAAGATCTGTCTAATAAATACGATTGAAGCCATTTTACAAAATTTTCGCTAAAACCTAATTTTCTTAATTTAAAAAGCAAAACACGATGTGACAGCTTGTCAAAAGCCTTACTGAAATCAGTAAATACACAATCTAGTTGTTTACTGTTTTTAAATGAATCAATACAATTTTCAGCTAATTCTATTAGAAAAGTAATAGTAGAGCGACCTTTTATAAAGCCATGCTGATTAGGAAAGAGTTTAGGAATCACAGATAATCTAGCAATAGGCCTGTAGTTTTTCACATCGTCTTTTTTCCCTTTTTTATGTAGAGGGATAATGAATGAACTTTTCCAAATAGATGGGAATGAACATGAAGACATTGAGAAATTAAAAAGAATAGACAAAGGTAATGACAAATGACGTACACAGTTTTTCAAAATAGTAGAGGGTGTACCATCAGGACCTGGTATAGAGCTGTCATCAAGGTTAGATATAAACTTAACAATGTTGTCGATATCAATGTTAAAGTTCATATCAGTCAAGTAAGTAAAAGATTTCAAATGGTCAAAGTTTTGATCCATTTCGTCAGATTTATCACAGATTGAGGAATCACAGTTAAAGGTATCACAGTTGGATGTATCACAGTTGAAGGCACTTTGAAAGAAGTCAGAAAAAAGTTGCGTTATAACTACGCTGACCATCCGTCCCGTATTTCCCGGGACAGTCCCGTATTTTACTCGTTTGTCCTGGCTAAATTTTAAGGAAACCCGGGACGTACAACTGTCCCGTATTTGATTTTTTGTCACGGGTTTGTCCTGTATTTTCATATATTTTTATTATTCGAATAACGTTCAAAATTTTAAACAGTCTTGTTTATTTTAGCTGAGCTGTTAGATGCTTTTCAAAATGTGTATTCACAAAAAAAACAATGCACAAATTTGAAATATATAAATCATCATTTTTTAAAATATAAGCTTATGTACTTCTACCGAATTAAAGAAAAAAATTGAGCATAAACTAGTTCAAAAAATGGAATTTTATTCTCCTAATTATTTACAATAAATTTACAAATTTGTAAAATAACTCCAAAGAAAAAATGTGAATTCAACGATGATCTTCAGAAGAAATTTTTCTTCATACAAAGAAAAAAAATGGAAAAACCCAATATAGGTAGCAACCTGTTCAAAAATCGCTTATACGTTTTCAATACGCAGTGGTGATATTGAATAGCACTTAAAAGCAAAACAAAAAAACACAAAGAATCCGACATTGCTGCCGCTTCAAGCGAAAGTTTACAATGATTCTTTAGTTCATCAAATTTTCAAGGACCTGGAAAGAAGAATACAATTAATGAAAGCACCTGGGCTTACCACACAATATAACATAACCACTCATTCAGGTTTAATAATTGCGCATCGAAACTTATAAAAAGTTGTTTTGATCAAATGTATTTCCTTACACTCACAAAATGTGATCTTTTGTGCAATGTTGTTGCACCTAATTCCATCGAAGAAATTAAAACTTCTCTATGCAAAGTAAGTTTTGTAACCGTTTTTTTTCTGATTGTTCCAATCATGGCTGTACAAAACTGTGTCCGCTCTTAATTCGTTATTTTACCACCACAACAAAGTATCGCTGTAAAGATTTTAGATTTTGAAAATCTTCCAGGGGAACCATCTGGCATCATTTTAAAAAATATGGCAACATAAACTGTAGTTTTGGCGGGCCAGCAAGAAAAAACTTCAAGTCGTAACCGGTATCGATCTCATTGGAGTTAATTGTGCTGTTCACGTTTTAAATAACTGTAAACAAACTAGAGTTGAATGTTCTCCAATAGATATAAAAGTTGTCATCATCAAAATCCACACTGTTCGCGTAGAAAAATTTTTAAAAAAATTTGCGAAAAAAAGACTGAATACCTTACTCTCAATAGCTAAGCTAGTAAAATAATAATAAAACTTTATAATCCCTTAAAAGAATTTGCATTTTACAATTTGCAAGAAATTTGCATTTCTAAAGTTGAAGAAGAAAAATATTAAATTGATGAAGGAAAAAGTCGAACAAAAATTAATTACTCAAAACGAATGTAAAGCAAATATTCAACAATTTTACATAACGTGTTAAGAATACTTAAACCAGTGGGATGTATTTTTCAAAGAAAAATAAACAGAAAACAAAACTACTGTTGCCCCAAAAATGGAGAGAAATTTTAGAGCAATTTCGTAAACAAAATATAAACTTCAAAAATCTTTTATTTATTGAAGAGTTCGACTTGTGTCTTCCAGTTTCAAATGGTCCAACCGAAAGAGTCTTTTCCATAATGAACAATATTTGAACAAATGAAAAAACGCAACTGTGTGTTGGAACTTCCATAGCCATGTTAATGGTAAAATTAAATTATAATTTAATCTACCAGGAATTTAAAAAAAATATTTTAAAGAAAATGGAAATATCATCTAAAAAATTTGTTAGGCAAAAAAACAAACATTAATCTCTTGGACAATGTGTGATTAATGTTTATTTTTAAAAGTCTTGGTAAAGAAAGTTTTAAGCATTTTGTGCTGGGATTTAGTATTCTTTTGTTTTTGAGATTTTTGTTGATTCCTTACAAAATAAAAGTAAAAAAAAGTATGTCCCGGGTTTGGCTTTGAGAAATATGGTCACCGTAGTTATAACCCGTGGGTCATGACTTGAAATGTCATTTAATTTGAGAACAGACGGGTAAGGACAAGATTTTCTTTTGCTGTTATTTAAATTCCAAAAACACTTTGGATTCATTTTTAGATCTCTTTGCACCTTCTGAATGTAATTTAGATACTTTAAACTATATATTCTATTGAAAATATCCCTCGATTCACAATAAATTTTAAAATTGGTTTCTGTTGGATATAGTTTAAAAGTAGATCATAACTTGTTTCTTCGATTTCTCAGACTTTTGATTTCACTATCGTACCAAACTGGCACAAAAGATCTTGTTTTAATAATCGCTATGGGAACAGATTTAAGAAAACAATCAAACAATATATTGTAAAATTTAAACACCATTAAGTTAACATTTAAACAATTATTCAAACAAGACCAATCAACTTCTGATAACAAAGAATTAAGTTTTAAAAAATCAGTCTTTATAAAATTAAAAGAGTAAAAGTTATCACACAATTCATTATCAAAATTATTAAAATTTTTAAAAAGTGAACAGATCAGTGATGGGTGATGGTTATCTTCAGGCACTAAAGGCTCGGTGGATTTTTGTATTATAATCTCATCGTCAATGGTAGTAAACACTAGATCCAGCAGTCTTCCATTAATATTTAAAACATCGTTTGATTGAAGAAGTCCAAGTGAAGTTAAATCATCAATTAGCTTAGAGTCGTTGGATCTGAGATTACCAGTTGGTAACATACCATTTGTGTCTCGACAGCGCGTCCAAGCGACATTTGGAAGGTTGAACTTTAGTACAAACAAAACATCATAATATACATTTGGGGAGTATTATACATTAAAAATAAAATGCACGACTGGATCGCACGTACTTGCTTTTATGTAGAAGTATTTTGGAATTTAAAATTTATGTATAAATAAATATAAAACATGGATTTGATGAGATAAAATGTTCAAATGCATAAAATTGCCGTCTGATTTCTAGAAAAATGTGAATTTATTAAAAGAAAGTTTAAAAATAGTTTACCTAATTATTAAAGTAATTTTTTATATTAGAAATGTTTTTAAAATTTTGAACGAAATTGGGGATGTCAATTTCAAGTATTTAGTTGTATAGATTTTAGGAAAAAATTTCAAAAAATAATCGTTCACACGTTTTCAAGATATTGATTAAAAAAAATTGGAATTTTTTTTTTTCAAAAAACCCAAAAAATATCTACTTCATAGTAAATGGATATCCGTCAGATGCTGTCAAGGAATTTCAAAAAAAAGTTTTGGACCAATAAGAAATAAAAGGAGTTGTTAGAGACGAGTGTCTAGATTTTTTTGACCGGTACAGAGACATTTAAGAACACTTTAATATGTAGAAGTTGAAAACTATCCATTTCATATTTCCATTCAAAAGCGTGACAAAGTCTTTGAATATTTTCATTTAGCAAAAGAAAGTCATATTTTTTTAAATCAATTTCAAAATTGTCATTGTGTACAGAATGGTCCAAACTGAATATAGGATAGGATATAGGAATATATATAATAGGCCAGCTCATGACCTCTCAGAATTTAAGAACTTGTCCATACCGAATCAGAACAGTTTTCGAGTAACGGCTGTTTTTTACAATTTGGACAAATCAAGTTTGAACCAGTTTTTGCTTAACCCGTCCATAATTTATTTTTGATTTTTTTGTTCTTACATTTTTTGTGCATTAAAAAGTGTTTGATTTTGTACGCACTTTTTTATAAAATTACTAGATAAAGTAATAGTTTGATCAAAATTAATTTTTCACTTAAATCTTTTAAAGGGCAAGCTTTCGTAAGAATCATACTTTTTTGGAAAGCGCCATAATAATGCAATTAATTTTAATAGTAAGAACCAATATTGATTCATTCGAATTTTTTTCAGAGTTTAAAAAAAAATTATTTGTATGAAACTGTGACTTTAGTATTTAGTACTTATTTATTGTACATATGAGATAGACCCCTATTGCGAGTTTCGATGTTCTATTAACTCTATTTCATATTGTGAATGTCGATTACGATCGAAACTTGTCGATTTCACAGTCGTTTCCTTTCGATTGCCATTTTCTGATCGACGCGTAAGGAAACTGATATCTCTGATGTTTTCTTTTTCTGGCCAACATTTTCTTGGGCATTTTCGTGGACCATAACTCAATTCCACACATTTCAAAATGTAAATAAACTTTTTCAATGCATATTAAAAAAGGAAAATCACAAAAACAAATTACGATTTCAAAAGCTAACACATCCTAGAACTGTTAAATTTGAAATATTCCTTGGGTTCATTCACAATAGTGCATTGTTCAATCTTCGATCGATTGAGTTATACAACACAAAATATAAAAACCAATCGAAAGAATCGAAAAGTTTCGATTGATAATCGACAACGGCAATCGGGATCATAGTAACACATCTTTTAGGTTGTACATACTTGTGTTATGTAGCAGAGTTACATTTAAATTTAAGTTTTTGAAATAAATTCCAAAATTATAAAAAAAAAAAATAATTTAAAAACAAGAAAATTAAATACAAAATTAAAATTAGAACAAATAAAATGCACAACTCGATCGCACGTACAGAGTACTTTGGAATTTAAAATTTGTTTGAAAATAAATATAAAACATGCAATTAATAAGATATTCAAATGCATAAAATGCCGTCTGATTTCTAGAAAAGTATGAATTTATGCAAACAAAGTTTAAAAATCGTAGTTATACTTGGATCATAATTGTTCGGATATATTGCAGACATACAGGGTACGGAAATTTAGCTTCGTTTTTTGCAAGACCAACTATTTTCCAAGATATGCTTCGACGACAAACTCACGCCCCATGTGGATGTCGTTAGACCTGGGAGGACACAAAGGTGTAAAACCACGATTGTCATCTTAAACTCATTCCCGTTTCGCTACAATCCCTACATTCTGAATGACTTCTTTTCAAAAAATTAAGCTATGTTCCCACATGATTTACATTTAAATTAACAAAACTATGCAAGTTGTATAGAAACAAAAAAAAATCACATTTTGTATTTGAATATACATTTGTATACGTAGATTTGCTTACGAGTATCTCACGAAAAGAAGTCGGGTAGACACCCGCATCATGAATTTTGGATTCCTCCTGGAAGTCTTATAAGAGAATATTATAGATACATACATAGATATATGCAGATAACGATACAATACTAAGAAATAAACAAAAAAACAATCAATATTTAAATTTGTATACTGACATCGATTTCAAAATTCCTCCCACTCTAATTCAATATTCATTATATTCAGAAAAAAAACTCATTGCTCCATATACGATCCATTATCAGACAGGAACTGCTAAACCAAAATCATTTACATTTTATCATCGTTCTCAAAAGGAATCTTCAGAATTCAAACAGTTTTCGAATAATAATATGTACATAAGAAAGGAATTAATTCCGTGAAATATATTTTAAAAACTTACAAGCAAAATAAAAGTAAAAGGTCGGTTGAAGAGGTCTTTGTGTTAAACTGCGGATGAGGGCATTTGAAGTTAGTGAAAGTAACCGTTATTGCTGGTTGCTGCCGGGAGTGACATGCAAGAAAATTGCAATTCATCTTCAATAAGGAAATTGATGAACTTTTTGACGGTATTGTGGTAGCAAAAGATGCTTCCGCTTAATTACTCTATAGCTAATCAAATTATATTATTAAATTACTACTTTCTCTAAATTCTAATTGTTTGTACCTGCGCAGTATGCAAGACAGTTATCAATTTTTTTTTACTCACTACTTAAGATCTGTGAACAATATAACAAATTCATTTAAAAGATCGCACATATTGGATGATAATAATTAAAGATTGGTCATCAAGCCTGACAACTTAAACACAAAAATCTATAGCTAGCTCAGAAATTGGTTCTCCTGCTAACTCTATTTAAAGTTATTAACGCAACCTCCTTTACCTATTCTTATTATAGGTTTATAATACAAGTTTTCCATTTTTATAAAAATCGAACTCGAAATTTCCATTAATTAAACATTGCGATAACTACGAAAAAATATCGGTAATACAATTATGTATGCCTATACTTATGTCAGCCTAGGCCGCTCGGCCGATTTTCTTTAAACTATAGGTAAACAGATTTGCTTTTTTCGTAAAATAAAAAACATAACTGTACTTGCCATACAATTTTCCTTTGAAATTTAAAAAAATATTTTTTGTTACTCAAAAACTGGTTCACATATTTTTGAACAAATTTAAAAAAACGTAGCTAAAAAAATGGTAGCTACCATATAACCATTTTTTTTTCGATTTTATCAAAAACGGTCCAAATGATTTTAATCAATTTTTGAATCCTAAAGGTCTTGAAAAGTTTGAATTTTATTGTCTATTCCATTAATTGAAAAACTTAGACTTAATGGTCGTTTTCTTTTGTGGATATCCTCATACATTATATGAAGATCAAAGGGCACGGTAGTGCCCAGCCAAGTTCTGGCACTACACCCTTTTTACAGGAACAAACTCAGGCGATTTTTGACCCCTCCCTATCTTCAGTACCAATGAAGTCAGAAGCTTAAAATTCCGAATATTTGCTAAGCTAGTCAGGCACAGGCGCCTCACAAAATTTCAACTTTCTAGCTTAAGCGGTTCCTGAGATATAAGGCCTCAAAAATCACAAAAACCGTAACTGACTGACTGACTGACAGATCATCAAAATTATGGAGCACTTCCCGTAATCGTAGAACCTTGTAATTTTGCACAACGGTAGGTCTTGTCATGCAAGCAGAGGAAAAAATCGAAAATTTGAGGTTTTCTATTCAGTGGCGTGGTATCCTCCTACTTTCTCCGAATTGTTGTTGGAGCACTTCCGACTGCTGTAAAACGATGAAATTTGGTAAAACGGTAGGGCTTAAAATGCATAGAAAGGACCAAAAATAAAAATTGAGGTTTTCCATTCAGGGGCGTGGTATCCGCCCACTTTCTCTGCATTGGTGTTGGTTGAATGGAGCACTTCCAACTGCTGTAAAACGATGAAATTTGGTAAAGTGGTAGGGCTAAAACTGCATACAAAGAAAAAAATATAAAATTTGACGTTTTCCATTCAGGGGCGTGGTATCCGCCCACTTTCTCAGAACCGATATAAATTATAAATGCCACACTTCCGATTGCAGTAGAACAATGAAATTTGGTAGAACGGTAGGGCTTAAATTGCATAGAAAGGACCAAAAATAAAAATTGAGGTTTTCCATTCAGGTGGCGTGGTATCCGCCCACTTTCTAAGATGTTTATTTTATATGAAGCACTTCCGATTGCTGTAGAATGATGAAATTTTGGTAGAGAGGTATACCTTAATGTACATTCGAAGCGAAAAATAGAAAATCTAAGATTTTTCATTCGAAGTGTCTTTTTATTATCATTTTGCCATTTTCAAACTATACATGTAGCTTGAAAATTCATGACTTTTCTTAGAACTACATGAATGAAAAAAGAAAGCATTTGCGTACCTGAAAAAATTATGAGTTTACAAAAAAAAAAACTCTTAAAAGTACTGTGAACTATAATCAAACCACTAATTAGGCTATTAATTGGTGGGCTACCTTCATTTAAAAAAGAATTTAAAATTGCAACAAAAACATCATTGCGTCCTCAACAATTATTGCTTTTTTATGACTTTGAGCGGATGTAGGTACTAGTATTTATAATTAAGGTAGGTAAGTTAGGGTAAGGTATCTTTCCAGGAAAAGATCTTTCTTCTTCGTATCTTTCAAGATTTTGACATGGCAAAATATTAAAATCTTTGCAAAAAGGAGTGAGATCAGACCAAAAACATAAATGTTAAAAAAAGAGCCAAGTTCTCCTATACAAAAACCATTGTCTAACAAGTCAGCCGTGAAAAGTACTGAGATCTAAAAGTACGCCAAGTTCTTACTTCATGAAGGTTCAATACCGAATATTTAAAGTAGAATAATATTGAAACAACAAAAATGTAATAGTGAAATTTTATTATTTAATGATTACTGACTAAAATTTAATGGGTTCACTTGTCAAGTTTTTAAAACCTTTCGAATTGGGCATTAAAAAAAACTTTTAGTCAGTAATCATTAAATAATAAAATTTCACTATTACATTGTACTCGTAGCTGTTTCAATATTATTCTACATTAAATATTCGGTATTGAACCTTCATGAAGTAAGAACTTGGCGAACTTTTAGATCTCAGTACTTTTGACGGCTGACTTGTTAGACAATGGTTTTTGTATAGAAGAACTTGGCTCTTTTTTTAACATTTATGTTTTTGGTCTGATATAATATTATATGAAGTCATCTTCAAAAATAATAGCACGTGTCAATATAAAGTTAATTCTGCTGTACCTCAGTGAAGCCATCATCTTTGCTGTCTGTTTTATTCATAAATGATCTTACTTCTATATTACAACATTCAATGGCATTAATTTATCAATCCTGATAACGTTAAAATTTTTAAATCCAATCCTACTGAGGAAAACCGGAATAAGTACAAACATGCTAGAAGGACCTGCAACATTCATATCTGACGAACTAAATTTTTACATCATACAAAATTACGGAAAAAAATATTATTATATCTATGTCCTAAAGGTAGTACAAATTGTTGGTCATTTGTAAAAAACGTACGAAACACTACCACATCCTCAGTTCCAACACTAATCTTCGATGATGTTGTAAGCTCGATAGATAAAGACAATTTTCTTGTAGCACAACTTGCTGTTAATTCGACGCTACCTCCTGTCCTTGAGAGCGTAAACGATTTTATGGGACAAATCTTCTTTCGCACACGTACAGTTGCTAGATACTCGTAGTATGCCTCCTATTGTTCTGAAGAGGTATTTTTCAACGCTGGCAAAACCACTGCGTAAGATTTTCTATCTGTCCTAATTTACAAGCGTCTTCGAGAGCGGAAGGAAAACAGCATTTGTCCAGCCTGTCCCTAAAAAGGCGAATATCGTCCCCTCTTTCCAAAGTCATGGAAACGCTGATCAATTTTCAGCTTAAGAAGTATCTTGAGGAACGAAAGCTTCTTAATGAACGGCAATATGGCTTTCGTAGCAACAGGTCTACTGGTGATTCGATGGTTTATCTCACCCCGCAGTGGAACAAATCTTTACATCGTTTTGGAAAAAGTAAGATTATTTCACTTGATGCATATTTCAAAAGCTTTTGGTAGAGTTTAACATCAAGCTCTTTTATCAAAATGCGCGCATCAATAAATCTCTTCTACGTTTTATTAGAAACTAATTTTTAAGTCTGAAATTCATAAAATAAATTATGGTGTACCACAGGGCTCCGTTTTGTTTCCGACTCTCTTTCTCATATTCATCAATGATCTTTTGTCTGAAACTTGTAATCCATTGAATTCATTTCCTGGCGACAGTACTCTCAACTTATTATATTCGTTTCCAGATACACGTTCTTTTTCTTCGGATATGGATTAAGAACGGCAGTGTATGATAAGCTCATTGAATTCTGATCTTGATAGAATTATCGAATGCGGAACGAAAAACCACGTAGAATTTGAATGCTTCAAAAACTCAATGCAGTGTCTTATCACTAAAGTTGAACCCACCCCATTCCACTTTTCATGAGTGGTGCTTGTATTGACGAAATCGAACAGCTCTCAGTTCTCAGTATGTGTATCACAGATTTTATTAATATAAAACATGGACTTAATGAGATAAAAATGTTCAAATGTATGGAATTGCCGTCTGATTAGTCTTTTTAATATTAAAGTAATTTTTTATATAACAAATTTCCTTAAAATTTTTCGAGAACAAAATTTGGGAAGCTAAATTTTTAGTATTTAGTATTATAGATTTTGGAAATAATCTCCAAAAATAATCATTCACACGTTTTAAAGATATTGATTTTTCAAAAAAAAAAAACTAGGAGTTTTATTTTTTTTCTTCAAAAATCTCAACAAAAAAATTTTCGAATATTTGTATATACAATATTATTTTAAACTTAAGGGAGCTCCTGCTGAAAATTTTTAGTTAAAATCGTTAGAGCGTCAAAAAAAAAAACGTTCTATGACAGGTACCGTTAGTAACATTTTGCTCCAAAATTTTTTTTGACCAAAATGTAGTCCATGTCCATACTATCACACCTATTTTTTACTTGCGACTTAAAGGTACTATAAGGCAAGTTATGCATTCGTAAAAAAAATCGAACTCGAGATTTTGATCAAAGTTGACATTACGATGATAGCGAAGAACAAAAAAGTGGGTCTCGCAATTCTGTCTGTCTGTCTGTCTGTTCGATTACAGCTAAACGGCTCGGCGGATTTTCTTCAAACTTGGTAGATATGGGTTTTAATTTTTTACCCCCGGATGTTTTTTGATTTGATTTTTTAAGACCAAAAATAACGGTACCTGCCATCGATTTTTTTTCGAAATTTTATAAATATTTTTTTTTCTCAAAAACTGTCGCAACGATTTAAACAAAAATCAAAAAATTTAATTTAGTTAAACCTAGGTTAGGTATTGGTTGAAAAAAATTTTCCAAAAAATGAGTAGTTTTGGTACCCCCCTTGTTTTAGATTTTCTCAAAAACGGTACCACCTATTTTGATCATTTTTCTTTTGCTTAAGCTTCTCAGCAGTTTGAATATTATTGTGTATTCAAATTTTCCAAAAAAAAAAATGTTTTGGATTTTTAAGAAAACATTCAAAATTTTTTTTTGAAAACACAATATTTCGAAAACCCCATGCTCGAATTTTTCAAAACTTGGTAAATAAAAGTTTGAAAAATAATCTACGAGATATGAGAAAAATAAATTCATTTTACCTAAAAATAACGGAATTTTTCTCTAAAACGGTTCCGAGAATTTTGCTTAATTTTTTTTTTATTATTTTTTAATATCTGTAATTTAATAAAAAAATTTTGAAAACAAGATATTACTGACTCTACCTACCATAGAACGATTTTTTAAAATTATGAATTTCTCATTATCATTTTTCTCAAAAACTGTCGCAACGATTTAAAAAAAAAATCAAAAAATTGGATGCTAGAATTTTTCAAAACTTGGTAAATAAAAGTTTGGAAAAATAATCTACGAGATATGAGAAAAATAAATTCATTTTACCTTAAAATAACGGTACCCTCTATACAAATGTTAAAAACTGGTTTTCGAAAATCGTATTTTTCTCTAAAACGGTTCCGAGAATTTTGCTTATTTTTTTTCTATTATTTTTTAATATCTGTAATTTAATAAAAAAATTTTTGAAAACAAGATATTACTGACTGTACCTACCATAGAACGATTTTTTAAAATTATGAATTTCTCATTATCAGCACAACGGCTTTTAATGAAATTTCGTAGAGAGAAGCTTCTAAAAAGTTTAAAAATCATTGCATTTCAAAACTTTAAGAAAAATATTTTTTTGAATTTTGAAAAAAAAAAAAAATCAATTTTTTGTTTTTTTTTTGAAAATTCAATATCTCGAAAACGGCTCAATACTTTTTTTGTAAATTTAATTTTTATTCATACAATAATAAAAACTTCAAATACTTATAATACCTTATTTTTTAAGAAACCACTACAAAGATTTATAATTTTTGTTCTTGCATAAATATATATTTGCTTGAATCACATGGCATCCTATTCTTACCTTTAACCAGTAAAGAAGTTTTTTTAGTCATTTAAAAAATGAATTTTATGCTTATGAAAAGTTTCTCTAATAATATTCATTTTTGAAATTTTTAGTCTTTTACATAGGAGCAAGTTCGTGCGACCCAGTCGTGCATTTTATTTTATCAAAATCGTTAGAGCCGTTTTCGAGATAAATAAGATTATGCATTACGGGTGTGTGGGGGGTACCGTTAGTTTTGGAGCTAACAAAAATTCAATTTCTCCTCTAGGGAATCACCGAAGACCCTTAAGTATCGGGTTTGAAGAAAATAGGTCCAGTGGCTTAGGCTGTAAGCAGAGGTGCAGACATACAGACATACGGACATACAGACAGACAGAAAGACGGAATTGCCGGACCCACTTTATTCGTCTTGGCTATCATCGTAATGTCAACTTTGATCAAAATCTCGAGTTCGATTTTTTTCCCAAATGCAGAACTTGCCCAATAGTACCTACATGCTACATATATCGCAAGTAAAAAGTGTCTTTAAGACGAAGGCATAGAAAAGTTAATGGTCCACGTATTTCCTTTTAATGAGAAATTTAATTTGAGTCTGTGCAAGACAGAAAATGAAATTATTTTTTGGTCCAATAATTGCATTTTCTGTCTGTAGGTCAAAAGTTTCTTGAAAATATATTTCAGAAATAAAAAAAACACGTTTCCAAAAAGTTTCAAATTTTTTTTTGGTTTGGACGCTTCGCGAAACATTTCTAAATTTTTCGATAATGTTTCCGATTCCTAAAAAGAAACAAAAAGAAAAGTGTGAAGCAATGATGATGTTATTAAATTAATAAAAATACATGAATACATTACGAGTATATATAAATTTTATTTTTTGCTATTTTTTTGGCAATACTTGTTTTGACAGCTCACGGACGTTTCGTGTTTTGTGTAACTGTCAAACAACTTCATTTTGGTGTATAATAATTTCACCATGGATCGTCTTACAAACGAACAACGCTTGCAAATTATTGAATTTTATTATCAAAATGCGTGCTCCGTTAAGAAAGTTTATCGCGCGCTTCTTCCATTTTATGGTATTGTGAGTGTATATAGAGTGCGCACTGAGGAAAATATCGCAGCTTTATCGGCCAGTGTTAGTGATGACCGCGAATTATTTATCGATTCGGCGCCGTTTGCAGCAATTGGGCCTCTGTTACTCCACTACGTGAAAAATTTTGCGGAAGGATTTAGGTGTGAAGCCTTTCAAAATACAGCTGGTGCAAGAATTGAAGCCGAACTACCTACCACAATGCCAAATTTTTGGTAAATGGGCTCTTAAAAAGTTGGCCGAAGATCAACTTTTTTATCGAAAAATTGTGTTCAGCGACGAAGCTCATTTCTGGTTGAATGGATACGTGAACAAGCAAAACTGCCGTATTTGGAGTGAAGAGCAGCCAGAGAAGCATTGCAAGAGCTACCAATGCATCCAAGAAAATTCACTGTTTGGTGCGGATTATGGGCTGGCGGAATCATTCGGGCGTATTTCTTCAAAGATGATGCGAATCGCAACGTTACTGTGAATCGTGAGCTCTACCGTGCGATTATAACAAGCTTTTTTTGCGCAAAATGGAAAAGCTTGGCTTGCATGAGATGTAGTTTCAACAAGACGGTGCCACATGCCACACAGCACGCGTAAAAATGGACCAATTGAGAGGTGAGTTCGATGAACAGTTTATTTCACGTCCGTAAATTGGCCACCAAGATTGTGCGATTTGACGTCTTTAGACTATTTTTTTTAAGGCTCTAGTGTCTAGTCTATAGTGACAAGCACGCTTCGATGGACGCACTGGAAGCCAACATTGAAGTATTTGTTCGTGAGATACCGGCCGAAATGTTCGAAAGTGTATGCCAAAATTGGACTAAGAGGATGGATCATTTGAGGTGCAGCAGCCGCGTCCAACATTTGCATGAAATAATCATCAAACATTAAATTATATCGACCGTACTATCGATTCAAATAAAGATTTCATGCATTCTTCTGAATTTTATGTGTTTTTATTTTTTTAATTTCCGATAGCTCTTAAAAAATCACTCGTTACAAAGATTAGACGATAAAAGTATTGTGGAATTTTCGCGATTAAAATTTTAAAAATAAAAACAATTCTTTCACACTGTCTTCTTTTTTTTTTATTTTTTTTTACTTGCGACTTATAGGTACTATAAGGCAAGTTATGCATTCGTAAAAAAATCGAACTCGAGATTTCGATCAAAGTTGACATTACGATGATAGCGAAGACTAAAAAAGTGGGTCTCGGAATTCTGTCTGTGCGATTTTCTTTAAACTTGGTAGATATCATTTTTAATCTTTTCCCCCCACACGTTTTTTTCTGTTTTTTAAGACCAAAAATAACGGTACCTGCCATACGATTTTTTCCGAAATTTTATAAACATTTTTTTTCTCAAAAACTGTTAGACTGATTTTAAAAATAAAAATACAAAAAAATTTCATTTTATTAAAGCTAGGCATTGGTTGAAAAAAATTTCCGAAAAATGGTTATTGAGGGTACCCCCCATGGAACCATTTTTTTTTTTATTTGATTTTCTCAAAAACGGTTCAACCGATTTTGATCATTTTTTTTTGCTAAAGCTCCCCAAAAACATAAATAGAATTGTGTACTCAAATTTTCAAAAAAAAAAAAAATATTTTGGATTTAAAAAAATTTTTTTTTTTCAAAACTCAATATTTCGAAAACCCCATGCTAGATTTTTTTTAAACTTGATAAATAAAAGTCCCTCAATATAATTATTTTTATATATAATAATTTCAATTAGTTTTCACGATCTTTAATTTAATAAAAAAAATTGAAATTAAGATTTTACAGCTTGTACCTACCATAGAACCATTTTTTTCGAATTTTGAATTTCTCATTATCCACATAACGGATCTTAATAAAAATTTTTATAGAGAAGCTTCTAAAAAGTCTAAAACACATTGCATTTCAAAACTTTGAAATAAATATTTTTTGAATTTTAGAAAAAAAAATCTATTTTTTTCTTTTTTTGAAAATTCGATATCTCCGAAACGAGTCAATATTTCTTTTCGTAAATTTAATTTTTATTCGAACAATAATAAAACCTTTAAATTGGCGTACCAAAATTTTTTCTTAAAAAGCTTTTAAAAAGTTTGTATATAAAAGCTTTTTTTAAGAAACCACTACAACGACTTATAATTGTTGTTCTTGCATAAATTCATAGTTGGATAGCATTTTTGTCTCTTACTACTAAAAGAATTTAAAAATAAATTTTATCCTTAGGAACAGTTTTCTCTAATAACATTCGTTTTTAAAATTCCTAGTCGATTACATAGGAGCAAGTTCGTGCGACCCAGTCGTGCATTTTATTTTTTTTAATCATCATGATAATGAAAAACAACGCTATTTGTGCTAATTCTTCCAATCTATCTTCAATAATGGGAAACAAAGAAACGAAAATATGTTTCTGAAATATTTAAAATTTGTTATAAAACATTTCAGAAACAAGAAATGTTTCTAAAATGTTTTTGTGATGTGGACACTGTGAAAAATATTTCTGGAAAGTTTCTTTGTTTCCTATTGTTGAAGATAGCTTGCAAGAAGTACATATTTTGGGTTAAAGTTTTGGAAAACTTTCCAAACAAAATGTCTTGTTTATTCCTTATTAAAAGGACGCAACAAATATCTTATTTTGTTTGTTTTCACTGAGACGTTCAACAAAATTGTGAGAAATCCGCTGTAAATTACATGCAATGGTAGTTCTGAACATTTGTGGCCAACAATTTTTCTTCGACATCGTTTTGATAGAAGCGACGAATGTGAAATTCTCATTGTCACGCTCAAAGAAGTAAGAAGCATGTATCAACATCAGTTATCTAACAAAAATTCACCATCATTGGAAAATTGCAGAAGTCATTGTCATACCTAAGCCACCAACGAAAGCAACATCTCACAGACCTACATATCGACGGTTAACTATGAATATCTCCTATGTCGCATTTTGTAAACTTTACAGGGGACACACAAAACTGATTATACGAGTAGTCTCAAAATTAAAACGTATAATTCAATTAAAAGCTCAAGTGACCTCAACTCCAAGGTGCGTTTCGTCCAGGTACGACAGTGGGCTCATCATTAAAAGCTCAAGTGACCTCAACTCCAAGGTGCGTTTCGCCCACTGTCGTACCTGGGCGAAACGCACCTTGGATTTGAGGTCACTTGAGCTTTTAATTGAATTTCATTCAATCACTCCACTTAAACAGAAATAATTTTCTATCTTCAATAAAACGTATAATACTTATGCATAATTATTAGTTTTGAATATCTATGATGTGAAATACTTGAAATTTTATTAGTGAAACTGCATCAAATAGTGAATTTTACAAAAATGTATGTTAGGAGGTATTCATAGTTATCCGTCGATACATCGCCTATACCAATCTTGACAAAATTTTTCGAGAAACTGCTTCTGGAAAGGCTTAGAAAGACAATAAAAGAAAGAAGACTTATCCCTAACCATCAGTAAGGACTTAGGAAAAGGCATTCCACGATAGAGCAAGTGCATAGAATTACGGATGTTATATAGAAAAAGCACTTGGAGAAAAACAAGTAAGTTTTTAGATGTTGCTCAAGCCCTAATCTTAGTATTTGGAACTTGAGTACAAACTGCATAGGGACCTTCCCAAGCAGTACTACAGAATACTGAAATCCTACGTTACGAACCGAGTCTTAAGAGTACGGTACCACTTAAATTACTCGGAACTAAAGAAAATTGAAGCCGGTGTACCCAATTAAGTGTTATAGGACCAACCCTGTATTTGTTAAATACTATGGAAATTCCAGTAGGCATCAACGTTATCATGACCACCATTGTTGACGATACTGCCTGATAAATCTGCTACGGAGGTTACAGAAAAACTGCAAAATGCAGTCGATAAAGTAAGAGATTTGACGCAATCGACGCATATAAACTTTACAACAAAAAAACTTAATAAAGTTCCAATTCTTATCAACGGTAAAGCTGTACCTTACGCCAATACCTTAGAATGAACCTGGATAGAAAGAGCACATAAAAAAAAGATAAGAACTGAACTTAAGGTAAAGAAAAATGTTCTGGTGACGCCGGCCTATTCTTCCACGACAAAGTAATGTTATAATTACAAGCAAGTACTGAAACCCGTTTGGACATATGGTACACAGCTATGGGGCTGTACAGAGAAAACAAATGTTGAACCCATCCAAAAATTACAAAACAAAGTCCTTCGTGCAATAATAAATACTCTTAGTATATAAACCGGAATACAGCTTTTATCGCTGACAGTCAGGCGGCTATTACTACTATTAATTCTAGTACATCATACTCCAAATTGGTCAATCAATGCCGGGATAAACTTGCTAGCCCCCATATTAACCACAATATCACTCTTATCTAGGTTCCGGGTCAGGTGGAAGAGCTGGTCAGGTAAAGGTCAGCTCTTCATAACTCACCCTCGGAGTTATGAAGGACAAAATTCTCTCAATGTTTCTTAATGAATCCAACACTAGGTTGAGCAGTTTAACTAACTGCATTATATCTAGATAGATTTGGCCCACCTATACTAAATCCCGAACACTTGACCTGATATACAGACCCAGATACAGCCAGTAGTGGACACTGGCCAATAGGAGAGCAGCCAAGCTATAGGAATTCCTCACGACACTCACTGCTATAGCTGTGGGGACCAGCGGGAAAAGGAAACAGTCTTCCATTTCCTCTGCAAATGTCCTGCTCTGGCCATATTTAGAGCACAATCATTAGAAAGGGCATTTTTCGTCGACATTGAAGAACTTTCGGAAATGGAGATCAAAGACTTGATCTCTTTTCTCAACGTGACGAAATGACTCTAGGGCGAATTTCGGATATTCACTCAATCGGACTGGCTTTGTTAGCTTCTCCATCATACTTAAATTCCTCGTTAAGCATGCTCCTATTTAAATTCCTTATGATTTCCATAATCTCACCATTGCAGTTCTATTTATGTGCCACTGGGTGAAAATCTGAGGAGATAACAAAATAAACAGTGCAAAGTAGCTTGGGCTCATCGTGCAACTTTGCTAGACAAATCAGGCCTCCCTTCTCCATGCTCCATACTGATGCTATTGTGTCCTTATATAGATTTTGTATGACTTCCAAACTTTAACCACATTGCATACCATAGAGCTTACAGAAAAGAGCCTGTCTCTCCACGGCATCAAATGCGGTCTTAAAGTCTACATAAAACGTGTTTAATTTTCTCTCTTTGCGATTGATGAATCCGCAATACTTTTCAAAACAAAGATGTGGTCAATCGCTGAATAACATGGTGTGGAACTCTTTCAAGAGCTTATTTTTGTCGATCCATTTATTAATGAAGATTTTATAGCTAGGATTAAATTTTTTTTAATTCATTTTTAATATTTAATTCGACTTATAACTATCGTAAAACTAGACAAAAAATTCAAGAAAGACTACATTGCTACTTATCCAATAAATTAAAACTAACTTACTGACCCTGTGCGGGCGCTCTAAGCCAAGACAACTCGCCAACTTTCCCTATCATTAGATAAGCACCAGAACTGGTTCTCCTGATTGATTTGAATCATGCTTATTTTTTCTTCTTTCTTTTAACATGAATTTTGGTTTATATTTATAAATTTGTATAATATAGTTCTTTGTACACCCCACACAAAGTTTATTATTAATGTGGCATTATCTCAATTAGTTTCATAATTAAAAGATGCCACTAACTATTCTCATTATTTAACTTAAAATTCAAGTATAATTTATGAAACATTGTAAATATTTAAAATAATTTAAGTGAGAACAAAGCTTAATTGAATTGAATCAAATTGATTTGAAATGTCTCACCCTGCCCCTCCGGTCCCGATCGGTCACAGTCCTACTGAACCGAAGTCCTACGGCGGCGGACGTGTTATATTAGCGAAACCTCTATCTCATCCTGGATCGACTTTATAAATGGAGAAATGCATTTGGTGGAATATAGCCACTTAAGCGCACACTCTCAAAATATTCATTGTTGGGGTAGAAAGCGCCAGAGGTTAAGCTATTACTTGAGGTTATCGCTCCTGCAATGTGACCCCTTTGTAGAAGGCCATGTTGGAATAATAATGTTTGTAATCCGACTCTGGTGTTCTGTGTAATCCTAGCAACGTCTAAGACACTGCCTTTCAAACACCCGAATCTTTTCCATTTGAGATGGGGCAACGTTGAAACAAATCGGGCATTCATAGGCAATCATTGGTCGTATGAGGGTCATGTAGCAAATCACCTTCACCCTGCTCTCAAGCCGGCTGCTGTAAAACAACCGTTTCGTCAGGGCAAAGGCTCCCATAGCCCTGGCTAGAGCGGCATTCATATGTCTGTCGAAATACAAATACTGATCCAACCAGATACCAAGATACTTTACTACACTTCTACTCGCCAGTGGCCGTCCAGATTAGTTTCAGATTTCTGAAAGTTGATTTTCAACTTGCAGTCATCACAGTGTCGCTAAATCTTGTGGAAGTCACGCTGCAAGAGAATTCTGATGACCTCAACTTTTGGAGCCGTTCTGTACGCAATAAAATCGTCAGCATACGCAATTGCCTGAGTTAGACTACCTATCAGATGGCTGGTGTAAACGCTGAATAGAATCGTTGAGTTTACCGCTCACTGCTGAAGACCATTCTTAATATCGAAGATTGCCGTAAGTTACATTGCCACTTCCGACAATAAACTTTCTACCATTGAGCATAAGCATGTCATAAAGTATATATAATAGTGGTTTCCTAATGCCTCTAAGCATACGGTGTCAAAAGCCTTTTCCAAATCAACCAGACAAGTACCCGTACACTGTCTTTTGGTTTTGTTCTATTGGATATCAGAAAAGAGTTAAGACTCTGCCTGAATGACGTCATGTCCAGCCTTAAAACCGAATTGATTATCCGGTATTATATTAATGCACAAGTAGCACAGAATTACTTAACGAAGTCTTTAAGAATTCTAAATCAGTATCTGACATCTTCTATAAGACGGATTTAAGTTCATATTAAGTTGAGAAAAGGCGCAAGTGGGCGGTCCGATAAAAGGAAATATGAAGATAAATTGAGACTTAAAATGTTCTTAAATCGGGATATCATTCTTCTCAAATACTTCATTACTCCTTCTTAAATAGTTCCTTAGATCTTCTTAAATACTTCTTAACTCCTTCTTAAAGAGCTACGGCAATTCTTAAAAAAATTATTAGAAACAAAAACAATAAAGTTTTTTTATTAACTGTTTGGTTTTTTATTATTGTTGATTATTATTTTGGAGTCCTCTTCATTTTTTCTTTGCCTCCCTACATTCGACTCTTTATGTGATTTTTTGCTGGAATGAAAGAATTTTAACATTTATTTTTTTTAATTTACCTCTGTCTTCACTGAGATTCGAAACCGAGTCCTCTCACTTGCCGTGCTTGTGCTCTGCCTATTGTGCCACTGTGATACATAAAATAACTTGTCTCAAAGTGCTACTCAAATAACTCTCTCGTGTTTTTAATTATACTGTTTAAGAAGACTTAAATACGTATTAAAGACTCAGAAAAATACCGATTTAAGACCAAAACAAATAAAATGCACGACTGGATCGCACGAACTTGCTCTTATGTAAAAGTACTTTGGAATTTAAGATACATTTTATAAATATAAAACATGGATTTAATGAGATAATAATGTTCAAATGCATAAAATTGCCGTCTGGTTTCCGGAAAAGTATGAATTTATGCAAATACATTTAAAAAAAAAAAACGTTTTATTATTAAATAAATTTTTTATATAAGAAATTTCTCTAAAATTTTTCAAGAAAGAAATGTGGGATGCGAATTTTAAGTATTAAATAATATTGATTTTAGAAAATAATTTCAAAAAATAATCGTTCCTAGGTTTTGAAGATATTGATTTAAAAAAAAAAAAAAATTTTCAAAAAAACCCAACAAATATTTTTTCGAATATTTTTGTATACAATATTATTTTAAACTTAAGGGGACTCCTGCTGAAAATTTTGGGTTAAAATCCTTAGAGCCGTTAATAAGAAAGTCGAAAATAAAAAAAACGGGTCTATGGCAGGTACCCCTAATAACATTTTGCCCCAAAATTTTTGTTGACCAAAATGTAGTCCATGTCCATAATATCACACCTAATTTTTTTTATCAAAATCGTTAGAGCCGTTTTCGAGATAAATAAGATTTTGCATTACGGGTGTATGGGGGGTACCCTTAGTTTTGGAGATAAAAAAAAAAATTTCAATTTCTCCTCTAGGGAATCACCGAAGACCCTTAACTACCGAGATTGAAAGAAATAGGTCCAGTGGTTTAGGCTGTAGTGAGAGGTACAGACATACAGACACACTGAAACATGTTTTTTGTGTACTAAATTTTCCTTAAAATTTTTATAAAAAAAATTGATATGCAAATTGTTAGTATTTAATAAAATACATTTTAAAACGTAATTTAAAAATTTAATCGTGTATCGGTTTTCAAGATATTGAATTTTCAAAAAAAAAAATTGTATTATTTTTATAAAAATCCAAAAACTATTTTTTCGAAAAAATTTTTAGTTTATAATTTATCAAATGCAAAGCAGCTCCTGCATAAAAATTTTGGTTAAAATCGTTAGAGCCGTTGGTGAGAAATTCGAAAATCAAAAAAACCGTTCTATGACAGGTACCCCTAATAACATTTCCCCCCAAATTTTTTTTTCACCAAAATATAGTCCATATCCATAATATCACACTTAATTTTTTTTATCAAAATCGTTAGAGCCGTTTTCGAGATAAATAAGATTTTGCATTACGGGTGTATGGGGGGTACCCTTAGTTTTGGAGATAAAAAAAAATTTCAATTTCTCCTCTAGGGAATCACCGAAGACCCTTAACTACCGAGATTGAAAGAAATAGGTCCAGTGGTTTAGGCTGTAGTTCGAGGTACAGACATACAGACACACTGAAACATGTTTTTTGTGTACTAAATTTTCCTTAAAATTTTCATAAAAAAAATTGATATGCAAATTGTTAGTATTTAATAAAATACATTTTAAAACGTAATTTAAAAATTTAATCGTGTATCGGTTTTCAAGATATTGAATTTTCAAAAAAAAAATTGTATTATTTTTTTAAAAATCCAAAAACTATTTTTTCGAAAAAATTTTTAGTTAATATTTTTTTAAATGTAAGGCAGCTCCTGCATAAAAATTTTGGTTAAAATCGTTAGAGCCGTTGGTGAGAAATTCGAAAATCAAAAAACCGTTCTATGACAGGTACCCCTGATAACATTTCCCCCCAAATTTTTTTTTCACCAAAATGTAGTCCATGTCCATAATATCACACCTAATTTTTTTTTTCAAAATCGTTAGAGCCGTTTTCGATATAAATAAGATTTTGTATTACGGGTGTACGGGGGGTACCCTTAGTTTTGGAGCTAAAAAAAAAATTTCAATTTCTCCTCTAGGGAATCACCGAAGACCCTTAACTACCGAGTTTGAAGAAAATACCTCCGGTAGTTTAGGCTGTAGTTCGAGGTACAGACATACAGACATACAGACATACAGACATACAGACATACAGACATACAGACATACAGACAGACAGACGGAATTGTCGGACCCACTTTTTTCGTCTTCGCTATCATCGTAATGTCAACTTTGATCAAAATCTCGAGTTCGATTTTTTTTCCAAATGCAGAACTTGCCCTATAGCACCTATATCGCAAGTAAAAAGTTATGTTTTTAGAGGGATTAAAGAAGGAATTAAGTAACAAAAAACCGATTTAAGAAATGACAATTTAAGAAGTATTTAAGAATGCTTTAAGTAGAAGTAAACACACCATGTTAAGTTCTGTAAAGCAATACCTAAAAAAGAAGAAATTAAGACGGAATTAAGTAGCCATAAATTGGCACACCTACCCAATAAAGAAGGAATAAAGTATGAATTTAGTATGGACATTTTCTCAATTACATAAATGGATGTCATCAAAAATGTCACATTTTACATAAATGCTATTTTAATTGTTGTTTGTCTGCAACAATGAAACAATCTCTTTTTTTAAAGATTTAATAAATTCGGCTCACACATTTTGCTTTCTATCTAAAACTAAAAGTACGAAAACAGCGTTATAAATCAAACTGTTTAAGAAGACTTAGATACGTATTAAAGAATCAGAAAAATACCGATTTAAGACCAAAACAAAAAAAGTTATGTTTTTAGAGGGATTAAAGAAGGAATTAAGTAAAAAAAAAAAACCGATTTAAGAAATGCCAATTTAGGAAGTATTTAAGAATGCTTTAAGTAGAAGTAAACGCACCAAGTTAAGTTCTTTAAAACAATACCTAATAAAGAACATATTAAGATGGAATTAAGATTTGAGAAAAAAAAATTTGTTTTACCTTCCATACAAATGTTAAAAAATGGTTTTCGAAAATCGTATTTTTCTCGAAAACGGTTCCGAGAATTTTGCTAAATTTTTTTTTCTTTTGATTAATTTGTACGATCTATAATTAAATAAAAAAAATTGAAATCTATATATTACTAACTGTACCTACCATAGACCGATTTTTTCGAATTTTGAATTTCTCACTATCGGCATAACGGATTTTAATTAATTTTTTTATAAAGAAGCTCATAAATAGGTTAAAAAACATTGCAATTCAAAATTAAAAAAAAAATATTTTTTTCACTTTTTGGAAAAAAAAAGTTTTTTTTTTTTGGAAAATTCGCTATTTCAAAAACGGCTTAGTATATTTCTTGGAAATTTAACTCTCATTCGTACAATAATAAAAACTTAAAGTTGGCGTAGCAAATTTTTTTCTTAAAAATGTTTTAAAAATTTTGTACATACATAAAAGCTTTTTTTTTAAGGAACCACTCCAACGATTTATAATGTTTGTTCTTGCATAAATTCATACTCGCATAGAATTCTGTTTTTATCTCTTACAACTAAAAGAAATTAAAAAATTCATTTTATCCTTATGAACAGTTTTCTTTAATAATATTCGTTTTTAAAATTCTTAGTCTATTACATAAGAGCAAGTTCCTGCGACCCAGTCGTGCATTTTATTTCTTAAGTGAATCGAACATGAGCTGGAGCTCCACTCTTGTAACTAACATTTTGCTTGGCGATGATTATTCGCCAAGTTTTCTTCATTGAACATGCTGAACTCCAAATCGCGTGAGTCAGTAAACCGTCGCCGTCGGTACAAGCGTTTTAGTCTTGTCAGTAGTCCATTTTTTTGTCTGTATAGTGCATCAATAGTCGCGTTACGGTACATATCGGTTGCGTAACGTTCTCTGTATTGTATTGTTCTGTTCAAAGTTAGTAGGATTGTTTCGTCCATTTGGTCAATTTCGTCGTTTGTCAAATTCCTGTTATTTGGTGGGCTTAAAAATAATATACCCCTATAAGAGGATGGCATGGGCAAGCTTCCTAATTTATGAATAGAAAAAAATATCGATTCTCTAAATTCATGCGGTATTTTTCCAGTTTATAGCAGTTTTGTTTCGTAATTGTAATGTGAGCCTGTTGATCAACTCCGGGCTTGTGTACTTATAACTCGGCTGGAACGCCATTTGAACCTGCTGATTTTCAAACTTAAAGCTCAATCGCTGTTGTAACTGATACCTTAGGGGCGGGTGAATTTAAAAAACCTTGAATAGATGAAGTAACTGAGCTATTTATGGTAAAGAAACAATAGTTACAACAGTAATGATATGGCAATGAGTAAAACAAATAGATTAAATATCCCAGCAATCTAATTAAACTGGTAAATCCACTCTCTTGGGAGATCGGTCCTACGAATTCTGGGGAGGACAAATTATTGCTAATAGAAAAAAGGAGTAAAAAAGAAACTCCAAGAATTCCACCAGGTGTTATCATATTAAAGTCATTAATGAAAAAGGAACCAACTATGAAAAGTTCGACAGTAAGAGTCAGGAATGTTCCAAGAAATACAACAAGGTCCACCAAGTTGAAACCAAAAATGGTAAAAGGAATTCTTAGGTCCTCGTTCAAATTCTTCAGCAACATGTTAAAAAGCTGGAAGAAAAATCCACTATACTAGAAATAAAAATGCATCTGCGTTCGTGAAGATACTAAAAAATTGATTTTCTTCTTTCTCTCTTCTTAAAATAAAAATATAAATAAAGATGGCCAATAGGGCGGGAAATTCAAAAATTATACTAAATGATTTAATTTTAAATGCAGTTCACAATGAGTAATTTCACATTTAATAAACTTCATTTTATTCATTTATTGCTTTTTAATTTATGAAAAATTGTTGTTCCGACGAAACTTCTAGTCCTTTCAATTGTTAGTTATGTCGTAAGAGCTCGGATACGATCAGTGGCGTAGCGTAGGGGGGGGGGGGGGGCGGGGGGGCGGTCCGCCCCGGGCGGCAGGCCTAGGGGGGCGGCAAAATGTCGCCGGTGATGCGGTTAGAGTAGAAATCATATGTTTCATCATATGAAAGATCGTTTGACAAGTCAACAAACAACAATGATGTAAATTTGAAATTTGCCACCCTATCTGTGATTCGTCGTTGACCGCTCTCGGCTGATTTTCGTGAATTCGTAGATGGTGAGTAGGGCCGTAAGAGTGCATTCCGTATTGTCGCGCGACTCGCGAAACTAAAACAAAACGTTCTGAAACTCTCGCGAAACTGAAAGGGAGTGTCCCGAAACATATGATATGCACATGCGAAATATGATAAGATAACTAGGATTCGACGGAAAACGTTATTCTAGTTTCAGCCAGCTCAATATTTTTGCTCCCTCCCGCATCACAGAAAGTTGTTTCGATTGTGTTGTTTATAGTTTAAATACTGTTGAATCTTTTAAAACTAAACACTTAGTACTTCACTCAACCTTTCAACTAGTTTTTGAAAATAAAAAGAGTTAAAGGAAGCGGCGCGGAATACCGCAAGAAAAAGGCTAAGAAATAAGCAGACGCGAAATATTTCAGTTCTATTTCAAAAGCCATGTTAACGTCTTCGGCGGCATCCAGCAGCAGCGGAAGTGATTCCAATGTAAGTAAGATTCCTCCATCTACAATCGTGAGTGGCCTAGAATTGTCCTCCGGCCAATATTCATGGGAATGCATAACTTATTTTACAGGCAGAAGAAGAAGACGTGCAGACGAAGACGAAGTTGACTCACCAGAAGTCCTCAAGCTTCTAGTCACAAGCCTGCAGAAGAAGTTAACCTCGTGAAGCTGTAAAGACGCTTAAAAATAAGTTTGTGGAAGTTCTTGAGGTACTGGAAGAATTGACGGATCAGTAGCCAGTCTTCTTCTGACAGTCATGCAGTCATTCAACTTCCTCACTTTTCTTGGCTTTTGAGCTGCAGAGCTACCTGAAGAATATGACGCACAGATTTACCTGCAGTAACGTGGACTGAGTGTGGATAAGTGTGCTCAGAAACTCTCCTAGAGGAGAGCAGAGACCGTTTCGTCCAAGCCGCAATCGACTTTTCTAAGACTATTTGGAGAAAATTCGGAATCGAACTCAAAACGAGAAGAATTCGCAGGAAAAAACGCATGCATGGAGATGAATCCGCAGATGCAGCTTTGTCTCACGAGCCTCATTCGTGAGGCCCGTAGAATCCATTTATGAAACCGCTGATCCTATTTTACTTTCAATAAAAGATACTTCATTGACTGTGAAATGATGTCCCGAAATTTAATTTTAATTTAGTGTTGAATGGGGGCGGCAAAATGGGTCTCCCGCCCCGGGCGACGAGATGGTGCGCTACGCCACTGGATACGATGATTAAATTATCTATTCTTACTAGCTTAAATTGCCTTGTTGTTTATTTTGAAGAAAAGCATTATTAAAAACATAAGCGTGCTGCAGTTATTTTTGAGGCGTTGCTTGTCTACAGTAGATCTTAGTAAATTGTTTTAGCTTTCTTCACTTAGTTCTGAGGACTACCAGCCACTACAGGTTGCAAATGTAGAATCAGATTCTTCATATTTGTTTTTTACTTGCGACTTATAGGCAATATAAGGCAAGTTTTGCATTCGTAAAAAAATCGAAGTCGAGATTTTGATCAAAGTTGACATTACGATGATAGCGAAGACCAAAAAACTGTCTGTCTGTCTGTTCAACTACAGCCTAAGCAGCACGCCCGATTTTCGTGAAACTTGTTAGATATCATTTTTAATTTTTTCCCCTCACACGTTTTTTTCTTTTTTTTTTAAGACCAAAAATAACGATACCTGCCATACGATTTTTTTTTCGAAATTTTATAAATATTTTTTTTTCTCAAAAACTGTTCGACAGATTTAAAAAATAAAAATGCAAAAAAAATTCATTTAGTTAAAGCTAAATAGTTATTTTTGGTACCCCCATGGAACTATTTTTTTGTTTTGATTTTCTCAAAAACGGTACTACCGATTTTGATAATTTTTTTCTGCTAAAGCTCCCCAAAAACTTAAATACTTAGAAAATGTATTCAAAATTTCAAAAAAAAATTTTTGGATTTAAAAAAAAACTTCATTTTTTTTTCACAACTCAATATTTCGGAAACCCCACACTAGATTTGATAAATAAGAGTTTCTGAATATAATCTACAAGAGGTAAGAAAAAAAATTATTTTACCTAAAAATAAAGGTACCTACCATACAAATGTAAAAAAAAATAAAAAAATGGTTTTCAAAAATCGTATTTTTCTCAAAAACGGCGCCTAGAATTTTGATTAAATTTTTTTTCTTTCAATTAATTTTTATGATGTTTAATTAAAAAAAAAATGAAATTAAGATATTACAGCTTGAACCTACCATAGAACCTTTTTTTCGAATTTTGAATTTCTCATTACCGACATAACGGACCTTAATGAAATTTTTTATAGAGATGCTTCCAAAAAGTTTAAAAAACATTGCATTTCAAAACTTTAATTTTTTTTTTTTAATTTTTGAAGAAAACTTATTTTTTTTGGAAAATTCGATATCTCAAAAACGGCTCAATATATTTTTGGAAATTTAATAAAATAAATAATAAAAACTCAAAGCTGGCGTTATGAACAGTTTCCTAGTCGATTACATAGGAGCAAGTTCGTGCGACCCAGTCTTGCATTTTATTTTCCTGGCAATTCTACTTGTCTTTCGAGCGAAACACATCGAAATTCCATTTGCTGCAATCTAATGCTGTGTTGTTTTGCTTCAAAGTAGACATTTCTGAACAAAATCTTTCAATGTCGGTCTTAGTTGTCAGGTCTCTCAGTTTGACTTCCAATCATTTCGCCATTGAGTTTTGGAAAAAAAAAACTGTCAATAATATTCCATACTTTAAAATGTATGTTATGACACAATGAACTTTTTCCATTCGACTTAAAGTATACGTATAGGTACCTACATGCTAATAATAAATAAAAACATAATAAGTAAATATTAGGGAAATTTTAGTGGGGGCTTAACCCCCATTTATTCAGCTTAATTCAAGCTATAAGTATAACTTAAAAACTAACTTAAACCTGAACTTATGCTTATAAATAACATGTTTAACAAATTATACTATTGACTTCCTTCATGGTCAAGTGTATTGTTTACCTAAACGCAATTAAGCTTCGAAGTTTAAATCATAAAAAAATGGATTCAAATTCAAAGTGCGTAGCTGAAGGTCGTGTAAACAACCTTCCATATAATAATAAAGGTGAAGTGCATGTATACCTGACTTGACTAATATATAATAATTATATGAATGTTTTGGCAAAATAGCTGTTTTTCTCTTTATACATACATACATTTATAAAAAAAAATAAATTATTTTCTTTACTTACGCTTTTGAACAATGTTTGAATTTACATATATGAATAGACAGGACTGTATCTTATCAAACTTGCGGTCGTTGAACTCTAATCCGTCTTTCATTTTCGATTTGATCAAGTTTTCAAGATATTCCCCTTCAAAATTAAAACAAAACAGGCAAATTTAGATCATCTCGAATCTGGACTTAATTGCTGATTAAGAGGGTTTGCAGAAGCAATTACTATTAATTCAAACCGAACATGTTTTGAGCCTTTATCAGAAAATGTACTCATTCATAGGTAGATATATATTTAAGATTTTGGCTTCAGACCCCACATAAATGCTTAAAGCTAAAAATAATAGTTTAAAATGAAACATATCTCTACGTTGACACAACGATGACGCAATTAATCTTTGATTAAAATTCAGTTGATGATGGACGTCGCGGTCGTTTATAAACAAAACATGTCTCTGTGCTACGATTCTATTAAGAGGCCAAATAAGTTTGAGACCCTATGTGTACTTAAAATATAGTTAAGTAAAGACAAAAATTTTGTACACTTGCAAAGTTATTTTTATGGCATTCCCATATTCATAGAAAGTCATAGTAAAAAAATAAATTTGGAAGTGTGGCAGTTCATAAAGAACCACTGCTTCGTGAGTTAAAACTCTAAATGCTGCTGTTCGTTTTTACGGCTAGATGGATTGTTTGCTTACTCCGAGCGGGTAAATTGAAAAATAATTTTTCATTAAAAGAATGAACTTATCAATGTATTTTTTCGATCGTTACAACTACTGTAAGATTTCTGGTTTCATCATATTCATCAGATTTTTAAAAAATATCCACATATTAAAAAAAAATAAAGTTTGATTTTTTAAAGTTGGCACTTGGTTCTAGTGGCGCCAAATCTTAAACAGCCTATTATTAAGGTATTAGTATGAAACTTAACAATTTTGGGGAGCGTAAGTATAAAAAAAATGATCATAATCGGTTTTACCGTTTCGAGAAAATCAAAAACAAAAAAAAATTGGTTTCAATAACATTTATTGCCATTAATAAACATTTTTTTGACATTTTTTCAGCCATTTACTAGCTTTAACCAAATGAAATTTTTGATTTTTTTAATTCGTATGGCAAGTAACGTTATTTTTGGTCTTAAAAAAAAAAGAAATAAAATACACGACTGAGTGGCACGAACTTGCTCTTATGCAAGAGACTAAGAATTTCAAAAATGAATGTTACTCGTATTAGAGAAAAACTGTTCATAAGCATACAAATAATTTATCAATTACTAAAACAGCTCCTTTAGCAGTTGGAGCTAAAAACAGGATGCCATGTTATTCAAGCAAATAAGTATTATAAGTAATTGTAGTGGTTTCTTAAAAAAAATAAGCTTTTATGTACCTACCTAAAAAAATTTTAAAACTTTTTAAGAAAAAATTTTAGTACGCCAAATTAAAGTTTTTATAATGTACGAATAAAAAAAATAAATAAAATAAAAATAAATTAAAAAAATATTTTTGCTAAGTTTTGAAATACAATGTTTTTCAAACTGTTTAGAAAATTCTCTATAAATAATTTTATCAAAATCCGTTATGCCGATAGTGAGAAATTCAAAATTTTAAAAAATTGTTTATGGTAGTTACAATCAGTAATATCTCAGTTTCAATTTTTGTCTTATTAAATTATAGGTCGCAAAAATGAATCGAAAGCAAAAAAATTTTATCAAAATTCTAAGCACCGTTTTCGAGAAAGATACGGTTTTCGAAAACGATTTTTTAACATTTGTGTGGTGGGTACCGTTTTTTAGGTAAAATACAAAGCTTTTTCTCACTTCTAGATTATATTAAGAAACTTTTTTCAACAAGTTTCAAAAAAATTGAGCATGGGGTTTTTGAAATTTTGAGTTTTGAAAGAAAATTTTAAATTGATTTCTAAAAATTAACAACAAATTTTTTTTGTAAATTTGAATACACAATTCTATTTAAACTTTTGGGGGGAAAATTAAAAACCATATCTACTAAGTTTAACGAAAATTGGCCGAGCCGCTTAGTCTGTAATCGAAAAGACAGATAGACAGAATTGCGAGACCCACTTTTTTCGTCTTCGCTATGATCGTTAAGTCAACAAATTAAGTCAATAAGTCGCAAGTAACAAAGAGGTTTTTGCCTTAAGTTCCAAATAATTTTGTCTGCTTTAGATAATTTAAATTTAATGTCAGAATAATAACAGGAGCTCAAAAAGTGGTTTGAATCTATTCTAGAACCAGTTTTTGAATTTAACTGCGAATAATATTGATGCTACCTTACTTTTAATGACTCTTCCCGAATTCAATGTACTTATCCACTCAAAGTTTCTACATCAGTTGAGTAAAAAAGTTTTTTCATTCTCCCAAAAAGAATACAATACTCCTCATCTAGCCAATTCTTAAACTCTCGACCTTAGTGGCCTAGAGCAGCATTCTATTGGAAATATTATAAATCCAATTAAATCAGTGGAATGTCCTCCAATAGTTCTAGTAAACCTGTTCACAAACACTCCATATAGCTTGTAGAATTCAGCCTGGGTGGTTTCCAATCACATCTGGACACATATTGACGTTGAATTTGTTCCGTGTGAATTGTAAGCAGCTCAAATATGAAGAATGTCTTTGTCATACGAGATATAAAGATTTTCTGCATGCAGTACATAAGAAATTGCAAAGCTAAGCATCTGATGCTGATTGATGGTTCAATTAAAAGCTTCGAGTATTCCTTCATCAGGCGGGTGGAGCACCCGCGTTTGCTCCTGAATTGGAGACTGATGCCGTTTCTCGAAGTCTTCGTTACTTATTTCCAAATACTCCTTCATCTATATTATCAACTGTTGTAAAAAATCGTAGGTCAAAAAATAAAAATGCCTTTCTTACCTATTGGTGGCTTTTCCGCAAACTTATTGTTGATTTTTATTTTATATTTTATATTTAGTTCGCATTTTCAGGAAATTGAACTCAAATAAAAAAATAAATATGTATAATCATTAAACGAACATACAATCAACATGAGCATCAACGCAAACTTGGTCAAAAGAATTATGTTTTATGTAATATTTTTGCAATTTTAATTCCCAAAAATGTTGTGGTCATAGTCGATTTTATTACAAGACGAAAATAGGTGACAAACTTTAAACAATAATTCGCCTTGATACGTCTGAGGTGAGAAGGTATTTTATGATAAACGCAAGGTCAGAACATTTTAACACGGAAAACAAAAACAAAACTAACAGTGAATACAAATTAGACCTAAACTCAAAGTGAACGTAAAGTATATTTTATTATTTTAATTGTTGAGAGTTAAGGTTGTGCTTCATTCGATTGTAGAAAATTGATTTTGACATCGAGTATCATGATCACCAGACTTGAAATTTAAAAAAATTGTATTAATAATTTTCTACAATTTAAACAAATATTTTTCTAATTCTGAACTTTAAAAATTAAAATCATACCATTTTGATGCATCTAACTCAGGCCAAGTTTTTCAAAACCTAATTTCTTACACATTTTTGCATTTTGAAACTATGTAATTAAATTCATTCAGACTTAGGGGCCAGACCAGATATAGCTATCATTGAAAACCATCATTGAAACACAAATCAGTGGAACGGTGGAATATTTTTTGACAAGTCGGTTATAGCAACTAATAATTTCGCTGTCATTGAAAAGATCTGTCATTGAAAAGATCTGTCGCTTAGATGCTTGCTAAATTACAAAGGCAAACTGAATAGTTTTTTGAGGTTAGAGTTGATCATTGAAAGAGAATCGAACACAAATCATTGGAACGAATGTGTTCCACTTTATTAGAACGAAAAGTTAAAATTTATGGTAAAAAAAAAATATTAGAACGAAAATCAGCTGTTCCTTGAAAACGATTTTCATAATTGAAAAATTAAAAGTAGTTTTATGGAAAATATTTAACATATTTGTTTATTTTTATTTGCAAAAGTAAAATATATAATTGATTAGCTTCATTTGTATACCAAACATTCTCAATATTAATAGTTTAACTACCCCAAAAAGCGAAAACAAAATTTTCCATGATAGCTATAACTAGGGCCTTAGCAAAAATAATCAAAAATCATAATAAATATGGATTAAACATTTATTTCAATTTAAATGTAATTTCTTTATAATGAGAACAATGAAAGAAACCGGATGAACAAAAACAATAAATTGAATGTTCACTAAAAAATGGATAGTCGTTATATGCAACTTATAAACAATGGGATGTACATCGTTGCTTCGCTTGAAATGAACATACTACGCTAAAGCACTACTTATACCAAAAGATGTTGTTGTTAATAAATTCAAACATTCAAACCTTCAATATTTATAGGCATGCTTTGCATTTACTGAAATTATGTAATCATACAAATCGCCTTTCAAAGTTAAATATTCTTTACATTACACTAAACAGTAGTGTTGTTTCTGACCATCTTTAAGTTTTAAATAAAAACAAAAAAAACATGTATGTGGGTATTTCAGCGTTTTCGTGATTCTTACAGACAGATTATTATCTATTTCTATTGCAGTGGAAAATAAAATTAAATCAGTTGCTATTAAGTCAAATAAACATCTAAGCACGATGTCAATGTCGCTAGAAAATAATTACACTTGACAGTTTGTGTTATTTTAGTCTTGGGTCAAGGTTAATTGCTCATTGGATCTTCCATATTGTAAGTTAATAATTTGTGTCGTCTGTTAAGACAAAAAAATTGGCTTTATTTATAATTGTAAAATATTTTTAAGCAAAACTGTAATATATACCTAACAAAGGTTAAAATGTACATATATTCTATTGTCAAGCAAGGAAATCACCAAAAGTAAATATTTAAAAGAGATGTTGTTCTCAATAAACGGGTCCAAAAGATAGAAAATTATTCCAAAAACAAAAGCCAATAAGGAAATAAAATTGCTTCTTAAGATGTGTAAAACTTTTTAATTGTGTAATAAAAGCTTAAACACGAAACGATGCAAATATACATATTTATATAAAAATTACCAACAGCGAAATTCCTTGAGTTGTTTTAATTAAACATGAACCTTACTCATAAATGAAATCTTTTAGTAAAATTATACCAGCCCAGGCTACGAGTATGCACAACTTGGATGGATGGAGGCGGTCATATGATGAAGTGACACAAAGTTGCCAAAAAAGAAACAAAAAAATTGGTTATCTGATCGCTACCAAACTTCTGCTTGCCTAATCCGAGGATTACCCGGAAATTTCATCAAAATCATTCAGGCCCCTTTTTAGTCCATAATTTACATACACACATTAAATTTGTTATTTCCTATGTACTTAAATCTATATAAATAAATAAATTTGTATAAATATGGTTATTTATTCGCTATTAGAGACCAGACAATGTTCTATTACAGGTACACATTCTAAATGAGCCAAAACAAAATGCTCCGAACCGATCTTAAAGCAAGCCGATCAACGCGATCTACAAGCCTAAAACTATATCTATGTATATCAATTCAATAGAGCAAAATAGTTGGTCTATTATCCGGAATTCAATTTTACCACTGTGTAACGTCCCCTTTCCGCTAAATTATTGCCTTAATTGATCTTGTCATAGTGTCGGGGTGACTTTCCTTCAAGTTATAGTATCTATTGAACAAATTTAAAATATTAAAGTGAGGAAACACCGTTAAATCATAAAAAAATGTTATATTTTTCAGTTCGCTTTTTTTTTGTGTTTTCTTGACTAACAGTAGTGAAAGTGGCGAGCTTTCGATATTTAATACCTCTTAGGTTGCGCAAACAGTAGTGCGATGCGATCGGGGTGGCCGTGGCCCGATGGTTGTGTGCTCGCCTGTCAACCTCATGATCACAGGTTCGATCCCTGCCATCATCTATGTCGTCTTAATTCCATTAAAAACCTTCTAAAATTGTCATCAATGGGTTGCTGGTTTACTCATTATATGTTGTTTAGGCATAACACTAACAATATGTGATTGAGTTAAACTAGTATGCCCAACAAGGATGAAAAACTAATAAAATAATGCGAATTATAAGGGACATAGAAATAAGACACGGCAATTCTCCGCTTTAGTTCAGCCGCCATCCCTGGAGATAAAAAATCTGAGACAACCACCTTCAGTCTCAGAACATCGTGCCACACATCTTTCCTATCCTTCTTTCTTTCCTTAACTTCACGCCCGCGCTGTGTTGAAACATTTAAAGGGTAATCATAATCCCAATATCAACAGTGTTTTAACCTAAAAGTACTGTGGGTTCAGAAACTTCCTTTTAATCAACAAATAATTCCCTTACAAAATAAAAAAGAAAGAAAAATTCCCAATAATTTCCCAAAAACAACCCGGCACTGGTAATACTTACAGAAAGAGGAAAAATGTCAAAATAAACAAAAAATAGTGCATTTCGTATGGAAATTGAAAATTTAAAAAATAATTAAAAATAGTTATAAATGTTTCCTCTCTTTAAAATTGTGATATTTGTTATTAAAAAGGGCTAATCTACAGAATAAAACTATCCGCGTGCGAAAATTCGTGCTACCTTAAAGAAGAGCTGGGCCTAGTGTGTACTAATTTCTGACACTCTTCAGAACTAAATGAATGCCAAATATTTATTATTTTATTATTTAGGTCTTAAAGGGGTCTTGCCGGTTCCTTTTGCAATTTTTGTTTCATTTTGTTGATCAAATTGTTTCAATGGGCGAAAGGTCAGGACTGCTGGAAGGCCATCCAGTAAAAGAACAGCTTCAGCGGATTACCATGACATGGTGGACCTAGCCGTATGATAAGAAGCCCCATCTTGCGGAAAGATGTAACAGTAATTCCCTTCAGTGGACTGAAGCCGCTGTATGGCGTTCGTCACCAACACAAACCTCAAACCGGGACTCATCACTCCAAATAACTATTCGTCATTTATTCAAAGTGCAATTTCTACGGCTTTTTCCCCACTTAAGCCGTCTTTTCTTATATATAGGCGTCCAAATTGGTTTTTCCTTCTCCTGAATTTTACCAAAAGTATTTGTCTGTCAATTTATTAAATTTAATTATTTTTACACAAACCTTATAAAATCGGTACCCCATTTTGTTTATTGTTCTTTTTTTGTTATTCGCTTATTCCATTTATTAATTATTAAAGCAGCGGCTGATTGTCGCCGGTTTTCTTTTATATTTTTTTTTTAACATACGACAGTCACGAGGCTTCGCTATGGCTAGACGACTCGCTTTTTAGCTAACTTAAGATTTTCAGAGTTTTTAAATTTTGTTATAATATTTTGCACTAAAGATCGTTCCAAATTAAAATTTTTGGCAATTTTATAACATGATAGCCCCGTTTCGAATGCCTTAATTATTGACTCTCAAAGATCTCACCAAAGTGAAAAAATTGAAAACTTACGTAGGCAATAACAACAATCATTTCTCTAAATATTTTTATAACGGTAGAAACGATCACTTTGTGAATAGAGCTAGACCAACTATTTTGCATTCAAAAAAAGTAGACCAACTCGTTTGCTCTTATATAATTTAGATTTGTACAGTACCTATGTTTATTTTTCTTTTGTGCAATCATTTTAAAGATAAAACACCTGTTTGTTTATATATGTAGATCTTGAAATAATACATAGCTTCTTCTACCAAATAAATATCAGCACAGAAAGCATTTTTTCGTGGTCAAAAGATAAGTAGACCAACTTTTCTGAGTGGGGACAAGTTTAGATCCCGGCTGAAGGTATTGTAATATTTTTACTAGGTTCGTTAAATAAAACTTATTACTCTTTTTAGTATTTCTTCTTTATTTACACTTTCCAATTCAAAACAATAAATCTCAATAATCAACTCAAATACTTTTATTCAAATTTAAATCGCACTTGTTTAATAACACTTTCCACAATCCAATAAGCAAAACTTTTGCACACTTTCATAATCAAAAGTCAACTGTCCTCCGCTTACCGTAAACACCCCCTTATATACTCAAATTGGTTGTTCTCGAAACTAAATCGAGAAGGTTTTCGTCTTAGAATGCTCTAATTGTTTGGAATAAGAGGAAATACATATGTATGACATTGGAAAGAGCTTTTTGTTCCTTCCATTAAGTAGATATGCTATTTTCCAACAGATGGCGCAGTATGAGTATAAAGCTCTGTTTCGGTGTTGTGTGTATTCGTAACAGTATGAAAGAACCCACATTTTCAGGAGTTCTTCATCACCGTTTTAGCCTCGAAATAAAAAGTTCATTGACTTCGTCAAATCAAACTTCTCTATGCAACTTTATATAATTTAGTTTTGTTGTTGTTGCTTAACGATTTTATTGATGTTCTAATTACATTACATTACATTACATTTTACACTACTCCGTAGATAAATCTACGAAGTTGAGACACAGAAAAGCACTGGCAACTGAAACCATCGGCTTTATACAATACAACAGAGAGAGACACACAGATAGAAAGAACAACAGAAGAAACACATGTCAACAGCACACGGTTGGTATTTGAACGGTCCCCCATCCAAGTACCAACCGCGCGCAATGATGTTTGATTTCGCTGATCGACGGGAAGCGATGCTTTCATCAAAGCCAAGGCCGTTGACTAATGTTCTAATTATTTTAATATTTATCATACCAATCAACAAAAAGAAAAAGTGTTTTCTTAAAACACTCCTGAACGTTTTTTATCAATACTACAAAAAAACTTTATTTGACCAATAAAACAAATTAATTAAATACTTTATTAACAGTACATTAATACCATAAAATACATTTTTTGATTTTAGACTTGCTCATTATTATTAATTTTTTGTAAGAAAGATTCTTAAGAATAGTGCATTTTCAATAGTAGCCGGCTACTTAATTGAAAGTACGCATTGTTGTGGATAAATGTGCGTTTACATATAACCAGACTTAAATATTAGAAAAAACTAATATTCAAAGCAAATCTTGGCTATTTTAAAATTTGTCCACCCTGTATAAGAATACATGCTGTAATAATAAAAGCTTTATGTGCTTTTCAACCAGTCAACGAGTTCGGTAGCTTTAGGGTTTGTGTCTGAGATGAAACATAAGAGCTTAAAGCTAATTCACGAATTGTATTTCTGCACCATCATTTAAGAGAGTGTTTTGTAGGTATAATATTTAGTTTGATGCGGATGCGTTTTAATTTTTTTTCAGGATGCACTGCCAGTCAGCGCTACCACTTCCGGAAAAAAGTCACTTTTTTATTTTTTATTCATTTATTTAGTAGAAGTAGATTTAAAGAAAAAAGTGAAGTAAATTGAGAAAAATCGAAGTAGATTTTAAAATGACTTTTTACTTGCTTTAAGAAAAATTTGAACTCGAGATTTTTATCAATTGGCATTACAACACGAAAATGTAGAGATTTCGTCTGTTTGCAGGTTTGTACTTCAACCTGCAGCGTAGAGGAGAAACTGAAATGTTTTTTTCTTTATACAGCAATTATGAAATATCATATTTTTATTTCGAAAACGGCTCTAATGGTTTTTATAAAAAAATTATTTTCAGGACATACCAACAATGTGGTCTACATTTTGGTCAAAAAAACTGTTATTAACGGTACCTGTCATAGATCCTTTTTTATTTTCTACTTTCTCATTTCTGACTTCCTATTTCGATTAAAATTTTTGTATCGGAGCTTCTTTAATTTTGAAATAGGTAATATTGAACACATAAAATTTTGTCCATAAATGTATATTACTAAACCCTTGAAATTGTGACTTAGTACACCAATGGTTGATGGTACCATGGTTGCCCTCAACCTCTCCAGAATTTTGCAGCCGCAACCAAAGAAAAGAAGGAAAGGAAGCAAACGAAGGCCAGTCATTGTTGCGGTAATTTTTTCCGTAACAAATCATTTCTTTTAATTTTATAGAAATTTTTATATAAAGAAACTTTCTTTTATAAAGAATAACATTCAAATTACTATATTTCAATATGCTTTTAAAATTACTCATTTGCGTATTTTTATTGTGTTGACATTATTTTTACTTGCGACTTATAGGTACTATAAGGCAAATTATGCATTCGTAAAAAAAATCGAACTCGAGATTTTGATCAAAATTGACATTACGATGATAGCGAAGACCAAAAAAGTGGGTCTCGCAATTCTGTCTGTCTGTCTGTTCGACTACAGCCTAAACGGTTTGTTTGGCCGATTTTCTTTAAACTTGGTAGATATCATTTTTTATTTTTTGTCTCTACACGTTTTTTCTTTTTTTTTAAGACCAAAAATAACGGTACCTGACATACGAATTTTTTTAGAAATCTTATAAATATTTTTTTTGATCAAAAACTGTTCGACAAATTCAAAAAATAAAAATACATAGCAAATTTCATTTAGTTAAAGCTAGGTAATGGTTGAAAATTTTTTTCCGAAAAATGGTTATTGAGGGTACCCTCCATGGAACCATTTTTTTGTTGTTTTTGATTTTCTCAAAAACGATTGTGATAATTTTTTTTGCTAGAGCTCCCCATAAACATAAATAGAATTGTGTATTCAAATTTAAAAAAAATTTTTTTTGGATTTAAAAAAAAAATTCAATTTTTTTTTGTCAAAACTTAATATTTCGAAAACCACATGCTAGATTTTTTTTTAACTTGATAAATAAAAGTTTCTCAAAAATCTACAAGATGTGAGAAAAAATAATTATTTTACCTAAAAATAAAGGTACCCACCATACAAATGTTAAGAAATGGTTTTCAAAAATCGTATTTTTTTCGAAAACGGCGCCTAGAATTTTGATAAAAATTTTTGTCTTTCAATTAATTTTTACGATATTTAATTAAATAAAAACACTTGAAATTCAGATATTACAGCTTGTACCTACCATAGAACCATTTTTTCAAATTTTGAATAACTCATTATCGACATAACGGATTTTAATCAAATTTTTCATAGAAATGCTTCTAAAAGTTTAAAAAACATTGCATAGTATTTTTTGAATTTTTGAAAAAAAAAAACAACATTTTTTTGGAAAATTGGATATCTCAAAAATGGGTCGATATTTTTTTTTTTTGAAATTTAATTTTCATTCGTATAATAATTAAAACTTAAGGTAGACGTACCAATTTTTTTTTCTTAAAAATGTTTTAAAAACTTTGTATATAAAAGCTTATTTTTGTAAGAAACCACTACAAGAACTTATAATTTTTGTTCTTGCATAAATTTATATTTGCATAGCATTCTTGTTTTGTCTCTTACTACTAAAAGAACTTAAAAATTTTATCCTTATGAACAGTTTTCTCTAATAACATTCGTTTTTAAAATTCCTAGTCTATTACATAGGAGTAAGTTCGTGCGACCCAGTCGTGCATTTTATTTTTTGTAATTCTCGTGCTACATCCTTACTAGAGTGAAATGAAGAAATAGAAGTTTATTTGCCCTTTTTTATAAAATTGAAGTAGTTTGAAACAGAGTTTTTTAAAATGAAGTAGATTTCAGTATTTTGCTGATCGTGCGAAATAGGAGTAGATTTTAAAATAATTTGAAAAACAGAAGTAGATCTACTTCAATTGAAGTAAAGTTGTACCGCTGCTGCAAGTTACCAGGGTGGAACTTGGAAGTAGGCAAAATTGAGAAGTTAAACTGGTATAGTAACCGTTACATGATCGAACCAAGAAAAAAGAGAATGGTGGAAAAGGTGGAAAACAAACTTATTTACTTCAAAAGTAAAAAGTACAACAAAATTTAAGATTTGTTAATTTTAAGAAAATAAGTTAACTTTGAAGGCTAGTTAGAAATTACGCAAAAAGGCAATTCAATAGAGTCATAAGATTAGAAGCAGTCAAATTGACAAGTTTTTGGGTGAAGTGGTTACGACTTTTTCACTTTATCACTCGGAAAAGTTTTCAAACCGCGCAATAGTCATAAGAAACAAGCGGAGTGACCATGTTATCGAAAATTATTAAACAACCCAACTTCTTACGCGCAAAAATACAAAAGAAACACGAGATTAAAACGAAGAATAGTATCAAATATTGCCCTTTCAGTAGCAAAGATTAGGAATAAAGCAAATATGTGTATTAGGGTGGGTCAAAAAAATCAAGTATTGTTTTTTTTGGATCCGACACATGAAAACTAGTTCCTAGGTACCTGTAGAAAGTACTTACCAAATATTAGCTCTTAATATTAACGGGAAGAATATGCTCATCATAGTTTTCCATTTTCAATTTAGTATCATATAAAAATGGTCATATCTTTTCAACAATAGGTCGTTTAACCAATCGCATAGTCAATATTTGTAGGAAATTGAACGCTCTACAAAAATGGTCTTATATACTTTTTTCATTAATCCAACCATTTAAAAGATATTCAACGTCAAAGATTGAAGTATTTTAAGGAAAGTAACTTTTTCGTTTTTAATTTTGTAACTTAATAAAAAATAATTATTGTCAAATGAGTTTCAATTATTTCTATAGGAAATTGAACGCTCTAAAAAAAAGATCTCTGTAGTTAATCGATTACTCAAGCCATTCAAAAGATATTCGCAGTAGAATTCCAATGCCTACTGATTTTAGTAGTTTTTCAATAAATATTCCCAATTTATCTAGTTAATTCATGAATTTTGACAATATTCATGAGAATTTGAGTTTATTTCGATAGAATGACGGTTTGCAAGCTATAATCTTATCTTTTGTTTTAGAATATATTTTTTTTAATCAATTTTTTAACGATATTTTCTTTTTATAACTTTTATTACTGTTTAGGATTGTTATTTAATATTTTTCAACGGGTTTATTTAAAATGTCATTTAAATTCCTGTTTTCCACAGAATTTGGAGAATTTGAAAATTTAATTTCAAATGTTGGTAGTTCTGTTACTCAGTGCTTGTCATACTAGCGCCATCTGTGGTTTAGGGTCATTTCTATGTTTCCCCTTATATTTCTACATTGCATACATAGTTTTTGGAGCTCTGAGTTGTCTTCTTGTGTATAACTAAAACCAATTAACTAACAGCTGAGTTTTAATATATTGTTGCGAACAGAGCTTTATACTCCTACAGCGCCATCTGTTGGGAATTACATATCTGCTTTGTGAGGGAACAAAACAAAAAGCTCTTTTCCATCGCATCTAAATTTCCCCTAATTCCAAAGTACTAGAACATTCTACCCCATAAGAATTTCCCCTTCTGGACAAGAACCTTCTAGAACAACTGGTTTGAGTATAAAAGGGAGTGTTCACGGTGAGCGGGACACAGTTTATTTTCGATTATGAAAGTGTGCAAAGCTGAACTATTGGATTGTGGAAAGTGTAATTAAAGAAGTGGATTTAAGTTGGAATAAAAGTATTAGAGTTGATTATAAATTGAGATTTATTGTTTTGATTTGAAAAGTGTAAGTAAAGAAGAAATATTAGAAACAGTAATAAGTTTTATTTAACGAACCTAGTAAAAATATTACATTGGTGTCAGAAAAGTGGAATAAAACTTATTGTGCAGTGAAGTGTGGAAAAAAAAAATAGTAAAATAAAAAAATGAGCAAGTTACTAAAAGAGCTCAACTGTAATGAGCTGAAAAGTGAATTAGGCAAGCGAGAACTTTCTAGAGCAGGATCGAAAAATGAGCTTGTTCTGCGTTTGGCCGAATATTTGAAACAGCAAAATGAAGACCCGGACATCTTCGTCTTTGAAACTGACGCTGAGGAAGCAGACGTAAGTAAAAATGTAGATGTTTCAAATATGATTAGTCTTCTGCTTCAGCAACAAAAGAATGTTCTCGAACGTCTCGAAGAGCAACGAAATGAACAGAAGAATGAACAAAAGAATGTTCTCGAACGTCTCGAAGAGCAACGAAATGAACAAAAGAATGAACAAAAGAATATTCTCGAACGCCTTGATAAACAGCATAGCGAACAAAAGGACCTTCTCGAAGAGCAGAGAAACATGCTAGAAGGCAAGCTTGTTAACATCGAGAATAATGTATCTGCACTTGATGGACGTGTTTCATTGCTGGAGAATCAAGTCGACAACAAAATGGAGACGTTTTCAAAAGTGTTAGATGAACGTGTTTCATTGCTAGTCGACAACAAAATGGAGACGTTTTCAAAAGAGTTAGACCGTGTTCGAAACATAAAGATTCGGGAAAGTTCTGGGGAAGCTTTGAGAAAAAAAGAGATGCAACCTCCAACCTTTGATGGACAAACTTCTTGGTCTATATACAAGAAGCAATTCGAGGCAGCTTCCACAACAAATGGCTGGGATGAGACTGACAAGTATATAGCCTTAACTCTTGCTCTTAGAGGAGCAGCTGCTGAGTTGTTGCAAACCATACCAGCAGATAAGAGCGGCGACTTCAATTCCTTGGTTTTGGCTATAGACAAACGGTTTGGTAACAGCCACATGAAAGAAGTCTTCAAAGTGCAACTCAATTCCAGAGTTCAGAAGAGGGGCGAAACTCTACAACAACTGCAAGCGGACATTGAAAGGCTTGTTCATCTTGCATATCCAGATGTTGGAGAGGAAATTTGTAACCAGTTCGCAGTTGAGGCATTTGTTCGCGCCATCTCTGACATACATCTTCAAAGGGCCGTACGAACTGCTGGAAAACGAACGCTTTCGGAAACATTAGCGTTTGCCTTGACAATGGAAGCAGCTGAGCAAGCTTCTCACGGAGTACATCGACTTAGAGAAGCCGTCGTCGAAGAATGCTCATGTCAAAGAACTGATGTCCAAAGGAACCAACGAAACGGACTTGCAAAGTGCTGGAATTGCAATAAGACTGGACATTTACAGCGTCAATGTCGGTTACCACCAAGAAGAGCTTGTCAACATTGTGGACACGGAGTTTCAAACCCAGAACAAGGTAACAATAACATCAGTGTTACTTCCCGAACAGTTTCCCAACAAGTAAGAACTAACTTCGAGGGGCAGAAGCTGATTTCTGGTATCGATGGCCACAGAAACACCATCCAGGTCTCCCAGACTAAACGAGACAATAAAAGTCTGACTGTCGAGGCAACTTTAAATGGCAACAAACGTGTGGTCACCATCGACACCGGTGCCACCGCCTCCATTGTGCGTCAAGACCTAGTGCACCTGAATTGGCTACACAACACCAATAGCTACCGTCTGAGAACTGCCACAGGAGAAGCAGCTAGGGTTTATGGTGAAGTCCGACTTAGAATTCGAATTGCAGATCTAGAATTCTCACACAAATTTTTGGTGGCAGATATATGTGACGAATGCATCATAGGCATGGACTTCATGAAAGAACATCGAGTAATTTTGGATATTGGCAACCAGGTACTCAAATACCAGAATACAGAGATTCCAATGATCTATGGGCACGAAGGAACAACAACTCTAAGGACTGTCATCAAAGAAGACGTGATTATTCCTACTTCTTCTGAGGTATTCGTTTGGACAAAAGTAGAAGGTGAGTGTGGACGCCATCGATACCTAATGGTGGAACCAGGCCCAGATTGTTCTTCCCAAAACGTCATCATTGGGAAGACACTTGTGGCTCCGAAGAACAATATGGTCCCCGTACGGATACTCAACACCAAACCGTACGATGTGAAGTTAGTGAAAGGAGAAGTTATCGGTAAGTGCGAATCTGTCGCAGCCATAACACGAATTGACGCTGAAACACCGAGAACGACATTAAACCCTGAGGAGCTCAATAGCATCAAGGCAAAGATACTTAATTCATCTAACCTAGACCAACGTCAGGTTAAAACGGCAGAAAGCCTTCTGAACGAGTATGCTGACATTTTCGCTTCACCAAACGGAAAATATGGAAGGACACAAATGGTGCAGCATCGAATAAATACAGGAGATGCAAGGCCCATTCGTCAGCCCGCAAGACGTCTGCCACTGGCCAAACAAGGTGAAGCTGAGGAAATGATTACCACCATGAAGAAGGATGGTTTGATTGAGAACTCCAAAAGTCCTTGGGCGTCACCAGTGGTCCTAGTCAAAAAGAAGGACGGAAGTACACGGTTTTGTGTTGACTACCGAAGGTTGAATGACGTAACCAAGAAAGACAGCTACCCCCTGCCAAGAATTAGTGACACCTTAGATGCGATGGAAGGAGCACACTGGTTTTCAACACTGGACTTGAAAAGTGGATATTGGCAAGTTGAAATTCACCCTGAAGATCGAGAAAAGACAGCGTTCTCCACAGGTAATGGGCTGTGGCAGTTCAACGTGATGCCATTTGGTCTTTGCAACGCTGGCAACATTCGAGCGTTTGATGGAGTGTGTCCTTCAAGGTCTGACGTGGAAAACTTGTCTTGTCTACTTGGATGATGTTATCGTTTATGGAAAGACATACGACCAACACTGTAAGAACCTAAAGGGTGTGTTCCAGAGACTTCGAGAGGCTAACCTTAAACTGAACCCAGAAAAATGTGCACTGTTCCAGACTGAAGTAAAGTATTTGGGACATATCATCTCGTCCCAAGGAGTCAAGACTGATCCTGAAAAAGTTGACACCGTCAAAAATTGGCCAACACCACAGGACAAACATCAACTACGAAGTTTTCTTGGTCTTGCTACTTATTACAGACGTTTTGTTAAGAACTTTGCCGGAATTGCGAAGAGTTTGCATCAGCTTACGGAAAAGAACAAGCAGTTTAAATGGTCAGGTGAGTGTGAAAAAGCCTTCCAAGAACTGAAATACCGTCTATACAATGCTCCGGTGCTGATCTATCCGACTCCAGGCAAGCCTTTTATCATTGATGCTGATGCAAGCAACGTAGGAGTCGGCGCTGTTCTGTCACAAGTGCACAATGGTGAAGAAAAGGTTGTCGCCTATTTCAGCAAAGTACTGTCAAAGACCGAAAGAAACTACTGTGTGACCAGAAGAGAACTCTTGGCACTCATCTTGGCAACGAAACACTTCCATAAATACATCTATGGACAGAAGTTTCTTCTACGAACCGATCATGGTGCTCTTAACTGGTTGTTGAACTTCAAGAACCCAGAAGGACAAGTCGCAAGGTGGATAGAAAGACTGCAGACTTACGATTATGAAATCCAACACCGAAGGGGAAAGCTGCACTCAAATGCCGACGCGCTATCCCGAAGGCCTTGTAAAATAGACTGCAAGCATTGTAGGCGACAAGAAGAAAAGGAATCCATCAACATTCTGCGAATAAGGGCTGACCCCATTTGTGGATGGAGCAATGAGGAAATAAGATCTGCTCAACAAGAAGACCCCGACATTGAACCTCTTCTCGCATGGAAAGAACATGAAGAAAAACCCGCATGGAATGACATTTCCGATAGGAGTCCAGTTTTAAAGGCTTATTGGGCACAGTGGGACTCACTTCATGTGCGAGAAGGTGTTCTTCGGCGTAAATGGGAGTCCGCTGATGGTAAATCCTATGTGATGCAGCTTGTGTCACCTCAATCAAAAATTAAAGAGGTTCTTCGAGAAATGCATGATGGACCTTCAGGAGGCCATTTGGGAGTCAACAAGACGTTAGAAAAAGTGAGACAACGATTCTACTGGTTGCATGCAAGAGACGACGTTGAAAAGTGGTGCCGAAATTGTGACGCTTGTGCTGCAACCAAAGGCCCTGGTAGAAAACTGCAAGGAAAAATGATGCAATATAATGTTGGCTCACCGTTTGAAAGGATTGCTGTTGATGTAGCTGGCCCATTTCCGGAAACGAATGATGGAAACAAATACATTCTGGTGCTAATGGATTACTTCAGCAAATGGCCTGAGGCATACGCTATCCCGAACCAAGAAGCCAAGACCGTGGCCGACCAGATTGTGTCTAACTGGGTAAGCAGGTTCGGTGTGCCTATGGAGCTCCATTCTGACCAAGGAAGGAACTTTGAGTCGAACATATTCCAAGAGGTGTGCGCGTTCCTTGGCATTAAGAAAACGAGAACCACACCACTTCACCCGCAATCTGATGGAATGGTCGAGAGATTCAACAGGACGTTAAAAGAGCACCTCACTAAGGTCGTAGGCGACAACCAAAGAAACTGGGATAGGCACATACCACTATTTTTGATGGCCTATCGAAGTGCAGTACATAGCACAACAGGACAAACACCATCTGAAATCCTGTTCGGAAAAAGCATACGCCTGCCTAGTGAGATAAGGTTTGGACACCCACCACAAGAGTCTCAGGAAACAGGGGATTACGTGAGTGACCTAAAAGAGAGGCTAATCGGCATCCACGAAAGGACCAGGACTAGAATGAGCACTTACAGCGATCGAATGAAGACAAGGTACGACACAAGAGCAAACACGACAGGATTCCAAGTAGGAGATCGTGTATGGCTGTATAATCCACATCGTCAAAAGGGATTGTCGCCGAAGCTTCAACAAAACTGGGAAGGCCCTTATACTGTCGTCACGAAAATCAATGATGTCGTTTACCGAATTCAAAGAGGGTTAAGAGGAAAGCTAAAAGTTGTGCATAGCGATCGACTGCACCGATACAGTGCCGAAGCTGGTGATAGAGTTGTTCGGGACGAACAATCTTAAGAAGGGGGCAATGTTGCGAACAGAGCTTTATACTCCTACAGCGCCATCTGTTGGGAATTACATATCTGCTTTGTGAGGGAACAAAACAAAAAGCTCTTTTCCATCGCATCTAAATTTCCCCTAATTCCAAAGTACTAGAACATTCTACCCCATAAGAATTTCCCCTTCTGGACAAGAACCTTCTAGAACAACTGGTTTGAGTATAAAAGGGAGTGTTCACGGTGAGCGGGACACAGTTTATTTTCGATTATGAAAGTGTGCAAAGCTGAACTATTGGATTGTGGAAAGTGTAATTAAAGAAGTGGATTTAAGTTGGAATAAAAGTATTAGAGTTGATTATAAATTGAGATTTATTGTTTTGATTTGAAAAGTGTAAATAAAGAAGAAATATTAGAAACAGTAATAAGTTTTATTTAACGAACCTAGTAAAAATATTACAATATTATTGAATATTGCAATTCGGATGCTAATCATCTAATATGAATAAAGAAATCCTTTTAATTGGCATACCGATGTCGAAAATTCTTGAACTGAAATTACCAACAGTGAAAGAGGTTATGTGTGTATTTTTTTCATCAACTTAATATCCTTAAATATTCTGTGAAACAGAGTGCTAAAAATGTAGCAGATCAGGTTATAGAGCTATCGAGAAAAAATGATATTCCGACTTCTAGTAATGATAATGTAGTGAAAAGAATTCTTCGATGTCATAACAAATGGTTAAGGATAAAAAAACTGCACGCGTAAAAAATCGCACAAAAAAAGAAAGAAGCAACATTTCAGAATGAACTCAAAATGTTATTCGATATTGTTGATCAGAAGTCTTTAAAAGTGCTCGATGACCGAATTAAAGACTTATATTTGAATCAAATTTGAATCATTTTGTATCAATACTGTATTAAATTATAAAATTTTATATGGTAAAATAGAATTTTTTTTCTGCTGACATCTTAAATTATATTTCTGAAATAAAAACCTTCTTTTCCTGAAATAGAACATGAACTATCTTAAAATTCAAAAATTAACTGGATAAATTGGGAATATTTATTGAAAAATTACTAAAATCAGTAGGCATTGGAATTCTACTGCGAATATCTTTTGAATGGCTTGAGTAATCGATTAACTACAGAGATCTTTTTTGTAGAGCGTTCAATTTCCTATAGAAATAATTGAAACTCATTTGACAATAATTATTTTTTATTAAGTTGCAAAATTAAAAACGAAAAAGTTACTTTCCTTAAAATACTTCAATCTTTGACGTTGAATATCTTTTAAATGGTTGGATTAATGAAAAAAGTATATAAGACCATTTTTGTAGAGCGTTCAATTTCCTACAAATATTGACTATGCGATTGGTTAAACGACCTATTGTTGAAAAGATATGACCATTTTTATATGATACTAAATTGAAAATGGAAAACTATGATGAGCATATTCTTCCCGTTAATATTAAGAGCTAATATTTGGTAAGTACTTTCTACAGGTACCTAGGAACTAGTTTTTATGTGTCGGATCCAAAAAAAACAATACTTGATTTTTTTGACCCACCCTAATGTGTATGCATTGTTTTGCTCATAAATCGTAGTTCTTTAAATTTAAAGCGACGTAAATTTAAAAACAAAACACCATTAAATTATGCCGTCAAAAAACAACGCTTGTCTTTTGCCAAAGAACTCACGAAACACGTGAAATGTGACAGATATCCATTTAAACTTGTCTTTATCTTGGATGGCCCCAAATGGTTATAATTATTATTTCCATGATATGAGGAAAGAAGAGCGATTTCTGAACATTAATCATAGCAGAGAAGGAGTCATTAGAATTGGTATAGCAATTGGCGCACAATAGACTTAAAAAACACATGTTTAACTAGTAGGTACGAGTACATTAAAAATGAACATTAAAAAAATTATGATCAATTTATTTTCTTAAGTTTTGTTGTTAGCGCTTCTATCCTGACGTAATTTATTTTCAAAAAACTGAATAAGACAATATTTTAACTTCTAATTAGCCGATATCTTTTTAATTTGCAGAAACAAAGTTTGTTCTATAGTACATTAAATAAATCGCTCCTGGGTACTAGTTTTCTTGTTCTCATTCGCATATAACAGTAGAAATTTCAGTTTAATTTTATCAAAAATACCCACTCCTAGCCCAGTGACGGGCAGTGTATATAGTTTTAAACAAATTACTTTTCAAAGTAGATAAAAATGGGGAAATAAGTGAACATTTTTCCATCATGTTGACTTCACAAAAATAGACTGATATGCAGTAATTGGAATTGTACAAATGCAACAGTGGTCCTTCAGTGAATTTTGCTGCAGTATGGTATTAAGCGGTACCTAGACGCTTAATATTATTGTGCAATATTTGATATTGCACAATATTATTATCCGTCTGTGGATAATATTGCAAGGTTGTGCAATATATTGAAGAAAATCAAAACCCTTTTGATATTTATTGCACAATATAAAATATTGTATCGTCTGTGGGTACTATTGCACAATATTTGTTTATTTAATTTTCAAGTGTCGAAGAATAAACACCTCGGCAAGTGATTTCAATAAGTGAAAATATCAAAAGCATGTTGTCTCCACAAATATCAGCTCTGTCAACTAAATTATTGCATAAAATATTGAACCGTCTGGGGTGCCTTACCAATAATATTGTGCAATATTTTACACAATAATATTGAGCGTCTAGGGACTGCTTTAGAAATGCATTTGACCTACAGCAAGAAAGAATTTCCTACGATCACCAGACCATCGCTGACGAAGATGTTCACCCACCCATATTTGTTTGAAGATAAAAAAACAAATAGTAAACAAAATTTCATAATAAATGAATATATCTTTAAACATTACTTTCGATCCAGTTTTTCAACATAGGAATATTTGTATAAACTCCCGGGAACATTGTTTCAGCACATCCAAAACCCCATGAGATGACACCGGCAAGTTTGCCATCAATGACAAATGGACCTCCAGAGTCACCTTGGCAACTATCCACTCCATCCCCGGCAGCACATATCATATTGGGAAAAATTCGACTTTCTCCATAAGCGTATTTAGGCGACATGCAATTGTTTCGGCTGATGACATTTAAATTAGCATATTTTAAGTATTCGGGAGCAGCGTCCTTTTTGTAAAAACTTTCGGTTCCCCAACCACTTACGACACCAGGTGTTCCATCATTTGGTATTGAAGTAGCCAAATCAATTGTCTGAATACTATCTCCAAGCGTAAGAGGTGTTGCCAAAAAAATCAAAGCAATATCGTTAAACTTTGTTTTGGTATTGAAGTCAGGATGCATTTTGTAATGTGACACACCGACTAAAGAACCACCTCGATTATTGTACGTAGATCCAGCGCGAACCTCCAGTTCTCTAACTGGTATGTCTCGTAGACAGTGAGCTGCTGTTATTACCATATTTTTCCTGTACACACTTCCTCCACAAGAGTGACCACCATAAGTTTGAATTGATACTTGGATACTTGGATACTTTGGATATTTATTAATTGTACCATTGGAACCTCCAACAATACGCGCCGCACCAAAACCAGGTTTTAACTGATCAAATTTACTTGGAAAGGATGCTCCTAGAGAGCAAACAATAAGGCAACAGAAGACTACTCCTATCTTAAACATTTTTGTCTGATCTGAGCTTCAACACCAAAAAAGTAGACTTTTATACTTATTTATATTTATCTTTCTATTAAACAGAACGTATGTTGTCCCACACATTTAAAGTAGACTAAATAAGACATGTGGTAGTACTTACGTAAAATGGTTTTGTTTATAAAAACTAATAAAGAGCAACTGTTGAAACAAACCAATTTTATTTATAAACCACTTAAAAAAATAAATTAGCAAATTATAACCAACATTCGTATTTGTTTATCATTCTTTGCTTAACGTTTTTATTTGTACTTTTTCATTTTCGACAAATCTTTGGAAGCATACATTGAAAGTCGACAAATCTTAAATATTTTCGTTCATCAATCACAAATTTTCTTGAGATGTAGGTTTGTACTCGTATATCAAACTTTCAGTATTACCATAGAACGTGATTTTGTGTTACTAACGCTATCCTGTGGTGGCGCGCTAATTAGTAGAGGGTTAGGAATACAAAACAAGTAGTAAAAAAGAGAATATTTTATTATTTCCATTTTTAAAATGCAAAACGGAGTAAGGGAGATTTCCGAATCATCGAATCGGCTGAGCCGATTTTCTTATAACTTGGTAGATATAATTTTTAAATTGTTCCCCCCAGAAACTTTTTTCTTTTTCTTCTTAAGATTAAAAATAACAGTACCTCCCGAACAACTTTCTCCGAAATTTTATAAAATATATTTTTTCTCAAAAACTGTTTGAAAGATGGCAATGGTAATGAAAACCAATTCCAAAAATGGTTATTAACGATACCCCCCTTTTTAGTTTTTGATTTTCTCAAAAAATGTACAACTGATTTTGATTATTTTCTTATCCTAAGGATCCCCAAAAGTTTGTATAGTATTGTGTGTTCAAATTTTCAAAAAAAATTTTTTTTTCATTTTTTTAACTAAATATTTATAAAACCCCAAGCTCGATTTTTTTAAAACTTGAAAATTAAAATTGAAAAGTCTACAAGATGTGAGGAAAAAATTATATTTTATCTAAAAATAATGGTTTTCGAATATCTAATATATATATTGTGTGTTCAAATTTTCAAAAAAAAAATTTTTTTCATTTTTTTAACTAAATATTTATAAAACCCCAAGCTCGATTTTTTTAAAACTTGAAAATTAAAATTGAAAAGTCTACAGTCTACAAGATGTGAGGAAAAAATTATATTTTATCTAAAAATAATGGTTTTCGAATATCTTATTTTTCTCGAAAACGGCACCTTTTCGTTTTTTTTTGATAATTAGCACACACCCTTATAATGTTATAAATAACACGGCGAGAGCAGTTCGGAAATAAGGAGGGGATTTAAAAGGTTTTAACCCATTAAAGGCCAAGTACTTTAAAAATGGAGATAAATAAAAAATCTTTGAAATCCTGTTTATTGAGGTGTATATTTGAACAAAAATACAATTTAAAAAAAAAAATGTTCAAGTTTGGTAATTAGAGGGGTGTACTCAATTATGAAAAATTTTAAAGCATTCTTTTTCGACGCAAAGAGTGGTTTGACACCGTTCACAAATCTATCGAACTCTGCTGTGACAAATGTGGCACCGTAGTTGATTTTTGAAGTAAAACTTCTTTTCCGGCGTTGGGGGTAAAAAAATTTCTATGGAGCTGTCAGTGACATATCAAAAGCGTCACGCTATAACGACATGCTTCCTACAATTATTTTGTGTATATTAATTATAGGAATAAATATGTGGTTGTGATATTGTATCTATGCTAATCCGAAATTTCGAAATGCATTTTATTTTGTACACAAACCTGGAACCCATGCGACATCTAGTTGTAAGTAATGAGTACATTTGAGTAAAGTGGTTGTTAGGAGATAAGGTATGTCAACGTTCTGTAGTTTATGTAGTTATAATCTTAATCACAATTAATTCTGACGTTGGTTTTTACAGAGGCTTTGTTTGAGAGAAAAGAAGTTTTACTTCTAGAGCGCGTACGTCAGTACACACATTCTTTTTTTTAGTTTTTAGAGGAAATGTTCTCCGTTGCTGCGAACAACACTTTCTAGTACATTTGGCTTATTTGGAGCTTTTTTTGACGACTCTGAGCGTAAATAAGTTCTTCCTATGGTCCTAACAAATGAAAGGAGATTCCGGTTTTCTTTGTTTTTCAGACAATGGAGTTCCCAAGCATTCACCACCATTGAGTTTAGCATGTGTGTGAATAATGGCCACCACAATTTTTTACCCTTTATTTTTATGAGGTAGTTGTTCTCAAATTGGTCATAAGGTCAACACCACCCATGCCTTTGTTGTATGCAACTAGAGGCTTTGGCTGAGGAATGACAACTATTTTTTTTTTGTTGATGAACATCTCTTGACTTTTCCTAGTGGTTTCAAGTTTTCGTAGTTTGTTGCAACGGTTACAACAGCATTATCTTTCCAACGAGCTAACAAGATATTATTATTTTTGCCAAATTTGTGATGAAAGTAACCAAAATTTGCTTTCATTACCGTTTTCATGGATTTTAGTGGACATTTTTTCGTTCTATTGTTCCGAATCGTACCTGTTGCACTAAATCCTTTTATGCGTAAAGTAGCCATAAGGTCATGGCTGGTCATTGGATATCGACAACTGGTAGAATAACCACTATATCTATTTCATTTCCATCATCTGGAATATCTTCAAGAGCCATGTACAGGTTGGGAAAACGCCTGCCATAAAAGCTACTTCAGTTTATAATTGAAAAAGACATTTCTCTGCAAATCCAGTGAGAAAAAAATTTAACATGGTTTTGGCCAGTGTACTCAATTGAGTACACCACTTTTATTCACGACCTATCATGCAGAAGAAAAAAATGTTTGTTTGTAATTTATACGCAATGTTTTTCTAGATACAAAATCTAAAGAATAGAATCCATTATTCAAATGTTATTCAAAAAATTAAATTTTTACTAACATTTTACTCTCGCAAAGTCACCAAATTGCTTTAAACAAGAAATGCTCTACACAAAAGTTCATGAAAAACCTTGAAAATGCTTTTCAATCCCGACAAATTCACTGCCAGTATCAAAGCACATGTCAATTATTGCTTTCCAATCGAAAGAAATTAAAATCAAAGCCCACTTTAAAAAAAAAATCCAGTTGAAATTTAACAAAATACTGTACTCAATTGAGTACAGTGGCAGCTAATGGGATATGCTTGATATCACAGTGAGGGGGGGGGGGGGGAAATCGAGTGGGGTATAGTATATAGTATTCCACATTCGAGTAGTACGGCTAAAGAATGAATCTCTGAATTTTACAGTACGCCCAAAACTGATGAGCATTCTTAGCAAGGCGAGTATTAGGGCGAAATTATTTCAAGGGAGGAATGCTATATCATTAGAGAGAGCACTGTTTATAGAAGAAGCGATAAAACAAAGTAAGACAAGAGACATTACGATGGTGTTCGAGAGAAACAAAAGCTTCCGTAATAGGACGAATGTATGCCTTATAAATGTATGCCTTATAAATTGTAACGTGATTATAAAGGGAAAAAAAACTGCTTACATCTTCTGAGGAAACCTAAGCATTTCGCCGTATTTGTCGCAACATCAAATATGTGATCATGCCACAAAAGATGGTCAGTAATCCACATACCGAGAACGGAAAAATTTTTGTTTGATACATTTTTTTCCTTCGATTAATTTATACGATCTGTAATTCAATACAAAATTGAAATTAAAATATTACTAACTATACCTACCGTAGAACCATTTTCCAAATTTTGGCTTTGTCAAGGTTTATCTGAAAGTCCTAGATTAAGTGTAAAATTTCATACACTGTGTTTCGAATCGTTTATTCAATATATTTTGAGATTTTGTCAATGAAACTCTAGAAGTAGACTCATTTTTCCATTTTCTCAAACACTTTATGTCTGATAGTAAACTCGCGCAAAACTATTCATTTCCAAGAATTTTAATCTAAAGTCTGTCAAACGTTATATACAAAAATAAAACTGTATAGAAATGGGCATGTACTGACTACCTTTGGTTGGGAACAAATCTATTTTATTTTTTCATAAGAAATCTTTATTCTATATACTTATAAAATGCATTTTAAATTCCTAAGTACTTTTATTCATTTTACTAGGGTTTCCTGTTGTTGGACGCTGCCGACGCGATTTTGAACGTGTTCAGAGATGCAAATGTCATACTAAAAGACTTCCGTTGATGATTTTTAGTCAACCGCTAATGTGTAATAAAAGAAGTGAAGAAGCTCTGTAGGTCAAAGAAAACATGTGAATTCCTTAAGAAACACGTAAGTATAAATCAATATTTCAATAATATTTTCTACATAAGTGGATAGTGCATATTATTTTAAAGCAATAACTAGTGGATCTACTTTTTAGTTTGTTTTTATTAAAATAATTAAGTAACTTAATTTAACGTGGGGTAATGTAATGTTCCATAAATTCAGTGAACGACAGTGGTGGGTATTACTGACGCGATTGGACGTTTTTGAGGATGTTATACTCTGTCCAATAAAAATATGCAGTGTGGGCAAGATAGGACGTTTGCCTCGCATTCTGGCTACAGTGAATTGCATATATCTAACCTTCATTAAAGCTCTCACAGGGTTATCGTAGTGTTGATTTTAAATGGACCCTTTTTTAAAGCCCTAGAATCAAAAGCACCTCAACAGAAACCCAAGGAAAAAAACTGAACAAGTTACGAAATGAACAAGGGTAACTCTGAACGCACATCAATATTTGATGGGGGTTGAAATTGAATAGCACCAACAGCCATAGGCCACAGCAATTCAGTGCACTGCACACTCAGATGTGCAGTCAATAGGACGTCGGGCCTGCGTCAGATGCAATCGAAAATTTATAGGCGCACAAACACTTTTTTATGGAGGAGTTCTTTCAATTTAGTATGGTGCAAAAATATAGAACGCTACTGATTTTGAAAAAGCTCTCCCATAACTGTGTGTACTGCATATTTTTATTGGACAGAGTATAGTTACGGACACCATCTTTTTTCCTGTCATTATTTTCAAACAGTTTATTTATTTTACTAATAAACCGTTATTTTTAAATCTTCAACTGCTCGTCCACTTATAAACTGACCCGCTGGAAAGCTGCAAAAAGTCAACGTATGGACCAGAAACCATCCTGGCCGCTAAAGAAGAACAGCTAATAGTTACATGGATTACTACATAAAGTTATTACCTACTTCATAGCAAGATTTTTGTATTAAATTGTAAGTAAATGGATTTCTTTTATTCATAATGTAGATGTATCTTTTTGTTTTTGAGCGTATTAATATGTTTTTATCTTATCAACTAAACAAAAATTAAAGTATGTATTTTAAAATTTCTACCAAATTGAATATGTTCTGTTTTTAGTACATAGTTTGAAAACCAATTAAATGAAGATTTTCACACCAAGCCAAAACGCGGCTTGTACAAAATTATGGGTTTTGGTGAAAAACCTACATGAAAAACACAAGTCTTCCCATAAATTTTGTATTAACAAATTTTAATAAAACCTTTAATAATCAAATTGAAAGATGAACAAAACAAATACCTCTTTTGAAACAATCAGCGTTCAATCAAATGTTAAAAGAACAGCTGACAGAATCAGGAGAAATACATTTAACTGCTGGAACACAAGACACGCGACGCGGGGTCGATTATACTTACTATTGTGCAGCAGGTTCACTTACGAAATGAAATAAATATCATGAGTTAGAATTCATTGCATTCCAATTTTAAAGTTTTGCATAAGACATATTCCCATTTCTGCGTTTAACCTTGACACTGAATTTTTGTTTTCAAAGCGGATCCAGTTGGGTGTCAAAACAATTAAAATGTAAAATTTAAACTTGTTAATATTCGATTTTAACGCTTTACGAGTTTATGTGAGCTTGTTGCCGAAAACACGTCTTATAGTTTGGTGTGAAGAGGCTTGAGAAAAAGGGTGTTCATAACTAATATTTTACAGGTGTCGCCCACTGAATATAAGGTGTCTGTAACTAAAAAAGTGGGAAGGTAACACAATTTTATATTTTATTTATTTTTAGAATTTCTTACATATTTATTTCTTTAATATAAAAAAACATTAAATTTGAGGCAAGAGTACGATAACTTAGGCGCCAAAAAATTATAACGGTTTTTTGTAGAACAGTTCAATGCAAGCATATTTTACTGCGGGAGGGGGGTCCATCTTCCCCCGTTTAGGCAATTTTATAAAAAAGGTACTAAAATGGAAACAAAAATATTAAAAAATAACGGTAATACTTATAATTATGTATTATACCTTTCTTTAAAGCCAATGCTCTGTTATATTAGATAGTTTTTAAATCAATTGACATCTATGCACAGTTTTTGGAAAAAAAAAGTTTTAAACTTAAAATTTGGGAAAAAAAAAAACATAAAAAAAAAGTTTAAAGTTTAATTTTTCATAACTGCAAACTTATATATTATTATTTTTTCCTAAAACTCGTTGCTCTAATTTATTCTTATTCAAAAACTGAAAACTAGATGATTTTATGGCGTCTAGTTTTTGAGAAAATTGAAAATAACTAAAACTATTTTTTATGGGATATTCCTTTGTTTTTTTGCTTGCTTACGCATTACGGCGCGTAAAAACAGTGAGGTATGTATGGGAGGGCATGCTGCCCCCCAAGCAACACATAAACTCTTGGAGAGTACTTCAATAAATGCACCAGCTCTTAACAAGCTATTAGATCAATCTTTTTAATACCATTTCACTTTATAATCTCCTAATTCGCTCTATAAAAGTGTTGTTTCTGTTATACTATTAACAAAAACATCTTCTAAACATCTTAAAGATATTCATGACAAATTAATGTCATTAAATTGCCTCTCTATATACCCTCTTTAAAACCTTTTTACGAGAAAAAGGAGTAATTTTAAAATGCTGAGAGTTTTTCATTTTAATCTCTCGAATACATCTTGAAGATATTCTGTGGACGTTTTCAATAAAACGTCTTTATGATATCTTAACATGGTATCTTCAAGTAATACTATTTTCCTCTTTGGTTGAAAAAAAAAAATGTTTTGTTTCACCCGACATTTGTGAATTGTGCAACACTTCCCATGCGATTAAGAACATTATGAAGGAGAATATACTAGCTAAAAAAACAACTCAAATATTCAGTTGAATGTGCACGCAATTGCGTGCAGAAAACATAAAATAGACAAAAACTGATTGTTGTGAATTCGATATCTTATCGTGAAGTGCTTAAGATGTATTAAAGAGTTCTTAAAAAATGCGTAGTGTATCTATATAAAATACATGTATTTTTGTAAAGGGTGACATTGTTAAACGTATGTTAAAGATAAAATTATATATACTAGATAGACAATTAAATATCAAGTTATCATTTCTTTTCAACAGATTTTTAATCCAGGGATTTTAACACTTTGTGCAATACAAATTAAGCAATGAAATAGCTATATAATCACTTATTTTCATAAAGTAGTGCTTTTTGTATCTGTTCTCCGTAAGATGTGTAAAATCTGTCAACTTTTTTTTTGAAAAAATGCTAAGAAAATCCTGAATCATTCTTCAATAAATTATTATGTAGCAACAAAAAAGTTGTTTTAAAAGTAGATATTTATTTCATACAAAATTAAAACGTAAGTGCTAATCAGGCGCCCAGCTTATAAATCTGCTGAGTTTTATGTACCTACCTGCTGAAATCGTTTTACATTTTAAAACTATTCAGGTCGAATAAAAAAAATTATTTCAAAAAATAAAGCACCCTGTAGGTAGGAATACCTGGTACATATACACATAAATACAAAAGAATGAATCGGCATCGGCCATATCTATTGCATACTTAAACGTCTCTTTTTTGTTGTGAAAGAATTTTAACATTATTTTTCTTAATATTTCCTTGAAAATACTTCTATTTGAAGGCGCGTTAATTTCAAGTACGTAGAGTATGCAGTTTCAAATTAAATCTTTTCTCGCATATTAAAACACACAATAGCAAAAGGTAATAATATGAATATTGAAAATATAGCCATAATATAAAAGTAAAGAATTCGTCATGTCTTGGCATTTTATTTTCACTCAACCCATTTTATTAAAATTGCATTAAACTTGTGTTTGCGTGAAAGAGAAAGACATAATTTATATATTTTTCCTCCTCGAAGTTCACACTTTTTATTCAAAAAAGAAAATATCTTTAAAACCACTTGAAAGTATCTTTAGATTAATCAAAAGCATGATCTTTATGAAGTCTTACAAACACTTTATTTAGAACTCTTTGATTTTAAAGAATTAAAATATAAAATTTAAAAAGGATTTTTTTATTTTATTTATTTCAATTTAATCTTATATTCACAACATATATTATTTCTTTTTACTTATTAAGCCACGCGTTTCGGATTTGCATCCATCATCGGGCTTTTCTCGTTGACTTTGAAAAGTTCCATTTGAAGTGTCCAAAAAACTATAAATTGAAAAAAAAAACTTGAAAAACAATATTTTATATTTATTTGACTAATAGGTACTTTAATCACAATGGACATAAATAGCAATGCACAAAACAAAAGATCACGAAACTTTTTTTTCCTTTCAAACATCCATTTGTCTTGGTCCCAATTAATTTAACTGATTGGGCCAGATCTTCACAAACACAGCTACAATTTCCGGTGTCCTTTTGGTGTTATCCACTCATATTGTTGTGAACTTGTTTTTTCCTTCTGCCTAAGAAAAAAGTCTATTATAAATAGGTAACACAAGTTAACGCAAATAAAGTTAATTTCTTTATTACTTACGAGTACATTTTAATTAACTATTTCTCTAAAAAGAAAACACTTTCCGCAACAAGAACTTGTCGGACGATTTCGGAAAAAATTTTGTTTGTATGTGTCAGAAATAAGACCATTAGAATGCTTCAAATGGCATGCGTTGAATTTCGTCGGACAGAATTTCCGATCAGCTGATCGGAGAAATACCATGAAGCAAAATGTCTCCGATTCGTGGGAAATCGGAGAAATTTCCGCTCCGACGGTTACCTCAATAGGGCCGATTATGAAAAATTCACATTACCTAGGTACTACTGTACGAATGCAGCAAATTTAGGTAGGTATATAATTCCTTAATTAATATGTATTGTGATGCTTTTTTGTTTCCAGCTGAGGTAGCTCATCGGGGTCCAGGGTCAACCGAAGAAAGCAGTAAAACTCGGCCAATAGAGGGTTCAAAACTCCAGTTCCAATTTGTATTATTTATTCAACGTATATAAGTAGGTTAACAAATTATTTCATATAACCTTACAATATTTACGATCTTTCAATAAAGCTAGCAAAGTATTTCATATAAGGTAGGGGGGCCAAATAAGGCCCTGTTCCTAATAAGGCCCACTTGTCAGAAAACACAGAAACGAACAAATAACGGGACTTTTTTTGCTTTGCATATTTAAACCATGTCTACAAGAACACATACAAAGGAAAAAAAGCCAGCTGCGCGATTCATGTCTTGACCTACAGCTCAATGAAGTTCGTCTGGGGGGAAAAACTAGCAAATTATAAAAAAGTAGTGTGTTTTGTGTTCTTTTTTAACAAATTTAAACCAAGAAGTACCTATTTTTTGATTTTTCCCGTATAATATATAATATTTTGAGTAAATCACAACATTATTTGTTTGTAAAAAATGTTTGATCGTTAGTTTTAAATAATTTTTTTTTTAAGTCTTGCATGTTCCTAATAAGGCCCACAAAAATAAGGGATGGGCCTTATTGGGCACACGCAAATTTGCTTTTAATTATGTATTGGGTTTTATATTATACATATATTTTTTTTTTATATTTTTAATGTGTTTCAGACCAAATGCCAACTTTTCCCAAAAAAAAGAGCTTCTAATAGGACAGTAACCAACATAAAAAGACGCATTGCAGGTTAAAGAATATTTTAGTTTTATTTTTTTACGAAGAAGTGAAGTTTATATTTTTTTGTTTAAGTTTTTTGCTAAAATTAAGTTTTTTATTTAATTTGTGTTTTTTGTTAAACTAAAGGGACTATTTCCTTATGAAATAAATTTAATTTTTGTGTTTTTAATTGCGATATTCTTAAGAAAACTGAGTGGGCCTTATTAAGACCCCATGGGCCTTATTAAGAACAACGTAAGCTTTTTATAAATTTCAAAAAAATATAGTTTTCAATCTTACGAAAACAATATAATCTATGTTTTCATGTAGATAAAATGACAAAGAATCATAACCTTTTTAGTTTACTCGGATACTCTCAAAAATCTAGCAGATATTTCGAAAAATCCGTTAGGTGGGCCTTATTTGGCCCCCCTACCTTACTTTAACAATATTCACGGCCTTACAATACAATAAGATAACAGAGTATTTCATATACATAATCCCCGCTTAGTTGCACCTCGCTTAATTGAACATCCCGCTTAATTGACCGAAAAAGTTGCATTGCAAAATTTCCCGTATTAGTAGCATAGCTTTTTAGATGGTTAATTGAACCCCGCTTAATTGAATTACTCGGTTAATTGAACTTTAAAATATGCACCCGAAAAAAAAATATATGGAAATTTTTCGGATAATTGGACGTACAAAAAAATTATAATGAAACAAATATTAGAAATATTTTATTACTTAACCTACGTCTGAAGTGGTTTTTAAAAGACAGGTATCATTCAAGATGAAGAGAAGCCGGAAAATGATATCGTGGTCATAGACAACATACTTAAGTACAATGCTTAACAGACGCCGACATTTTAAAAACGGTTTAAGAAAAAGAAGAATTTGAAGCCATATTACCATCGACTTTCGAAATTCTTCAGGACATTGCAATTCTACGTTTATACTTCTTACCACTAAATAAATTTACAGTTGAGCTGAAAAACAAGAAGACATTGTTCAAAACAAAACAATCAAACAAAATCAAATCACAAATTTTTTCAAACCAATGTATGCAAATAACCATTATGAGCCTTTCGAGGTACATACCTACATACTATTGTATTTATTATTTTTTTGTATCCTTTTCGAAGCTAAAAGTGTGTTGCGTATCGGGGTACCACAGGGGTGTTTCTTCATGAGATTGGAAAAAGGCGACGGCATGCTTGCTCTGGCTCGGCTAAGCTCGAAGGATTGGGGGTGGTTCTTGCCATTTTCCAAACTCATCCCGTTTCGCAAACAAAATAAAGTCATGCCTTGATCAAAGGATGAGGATAGGAAGGGGGTATGGGATTATAGGATAGGTGTTTGGGACTAAAAAAAAAAAAGGAAGAGCACAAACCTAGTTACCTATGCTACTGCATTGGTGAAAGGGTGAGATACTAATCAGATCCCTCAGCAAAAAAAAAAAAGAAAAGTAAAATAAAAGAAAATGAAACTTAACCCTAATCTACAACTAAACCCCTAATTATAATTTCATATCTGAAGGATACGATCATAAATCTAAATCTAACTAACCTAATCAAAAAAAAAGTTTTCCTTTTTTTTTTCTTCCTTCTTTCCCTGCTGACCGAAAATCCGTATCGTCCCCACTGTCTCACCAACACAGTAGTTCGCCGAGTCTCAAAGGCCTTGCCTGATGTTGATGGCAAAAGCTTGGCCTACCCACCCTTGTATCATAGATACAACCAATACTATCTCCTGGGCCATGAGTCTATTGGAGATAGCCCCTAATCCGAAAACTCTAGCTACAACTTGAAATCATCATCAACAATGATTTAAGAATGTCGGTACGTATGTATGTATGTAGATTTGTAAGTATGTATAGAGGTAAGTATTCAAGTAGATATGTTCAGTAAGTCTGTAGGTAAGTATTTAAGTAGGTATGTAAGTAAGTTTGTAGGTAAGTACTTAAGTAGGGATGTCAGTAAGTTTGTAGGTAAGTACGTAGTTAAATGTGTATAAATAAGTTAGTTAGTAAGTATATAGTAAGTATGAATGTAAGTATGCTGTCATGTATGTAATAAACTTTCTTCAAAAATAGATCTTAAAGTAAGGTCACTGTTCGTAAGTTGTCGTATCATTCCTTGTCTGTATTGTTAGTTACGTTCTCGTCATCGTTTCCCCTTTTATCGCCGGCCCAGCCGATCCTCCACACACCTATCTATACGTTTAGCACATCATGAAATTATTTACTTCACTTTCTCAAAGAAAATTCTCAAATTGTATAGAATAAGGAAATATACATTTATTTATTTAACTCTGGAACATCCCATTCAATTTCAAAAATCATTAAAAACTATATAAACAACAAACAAGATTTTAATAAAAAAAAAAAAATGAAAATTTAAAATTCTTGTTTTCTTTGAATTATTCTTCAGTGATTCACTTTTCAAGAAGAAACAAAAAATAAAAAAAAATTAAGTGGCTTTAATCTGTCTTTTCTTTTTAGAATACCTAATTCATTATTCAACAGACATTCAAGCATTACACCTTGGAATCAAGTAAGTATACTTATTTCTCCAACGGAGGATACTATCTTACATTAAGTAGTCAATGGATAGAAATAGTATCTATAGGTTTATCAATTTTTTTTTTTTTTTTTTTTTATTTCAGGCTGTTTGCACATTCATCATTGGGCTTCCGATCGTGGTTTCGAGACTTTCCAGGGTTAAGTGGAAAACCTACCCCAACCAGGTTTTAACACAACGCTAGACATCTTTATCAATTTACATCGACGATGGGGATTAAAGGAATCAATACGTGTTACTTATCCCATTGCTTCATATTGTGAACATTTTTTTTTTTTTCTTTGTTATTTCATAGTGTTTATGAAATGTGAAAAGTGAATTTTGTTTCCTCCATTAAAATGAGTTATCTACACCGTATTGCTGTTTGTCTCTTTTTTTTTTTTTTGTCTTTTCTTTTGTTTATGGTTTGTTGTAAGGGGGTTGGAATGGTTATTAATCCATTATACATTTTGGGCAGATACGATTATCTATGAGATATACCTATACTTATACTCATTATATAAAAGTGACTTATTTGGGGTGTTGCATTTCTTTTGGATACGGATAACGATCGCCTACGCAACAAGCTCGACGATAGTTTCCGAGTGGTCGTGAGGAAACTAGCCTCGTAATACAAGGAGTCGATCGGTACAAGTAGTTCGTTGTCGTTCATGGGTTGTGAGCCGTTCGGTAATCGAAACGTGTGGCACGTCCCACTCCCTGACTTATCTTTGTCCATAGTCCGGGCATTACTTTAAATAGAGGTATCGATGTTACATATTAAAGGATGTTGATGAGACTAGTTTCATTCGTTTAGGATTGTGTCTATGTGGACGGTTTTACTGTCGAATATATTACTAATGTAGATTAAAACAAAAAGGTAAAATTTTCATTAAATATACTTGACTCTAGTCAGTCTTTACTTCTTTTGTTTATTATTTGATGAGCCAGTTTACGAGCAATTAATCTGAAGAAATGTGATTTGAAGGTAATTTCCAGTTTTGTCAAAAGAAACTTGTTGAGGTTCAAGGCTCATGTTCTGATATTAGTTTGTACTAGGAATTAACTTTATTCAAAGGAATCAGTCTTTATCTCTCTTTTATCTTGTCGGTACTTGATTTTCAAAAGAAAATTCTGTTAACTATACTACTAATAAATAAATAAGTAAATAAATAAATATATAAATAAATAAATAAATAATTTGTTAAATGACTAGATCTCTACAAAGACGGACTAACATGTAAATAAATAAATAAAACTCTATATGTATAAAATAAATCTCTATAAATAAATAAATAAATAAATAAATAATTTGTTAAATGACTAGATCTCTACAAAGACGGACTAACATGTAAATAAATAAATAAAACTCTATATGTATAAAATAAATCTCTATAAATAAATAAATAAGTAAATAAATATGTGTATATGTAACTCTAATAAACTATGAAATAACTAAATACAAAAAAATAAGTCTATGTTGGACATCTGTACAAATACATAAATGACTAGATATAATAAATAAATAAATAAAAAAATAAATATATATGTATATAAAAATAAATAAACTATCAACCTACATGTATATCACAGATCAAGTGCAAGGCAACTGCAACTGAGTGCGTCATTAGGCGTGAATATCTTTGGCGTGATACACTCCCACTTTCATGCCCTGTAAATTACCTAATTCATAGAGTGAATTACCAATTGTTTTTAGCACTATTGATTTTAGAAACTTTGGTCCTAGTTTCGCATTATATCTATCTAATAAATTACTTTGTTTAAAGTTTCTTCGATACACAATCTGTCCTACTTTATAAGAAATGTCTTTGCTTCTCGTATTATATACTTTTTTAGCTTTTTGATGCGCTAGATTTAAATTTTCAAATATTTTTTTTCTTAATAAAGCTTGTTTGTCAGCTTTATTGGTGATTTCGAAATCAGACTCTTTGATTACATCAAGTCTTCGTAGAAGCTCATATGTTTGACCGTTTTGGACCATTTGAGATCCAAAAACTGCATAATATGGCTCGAATTTTATTGCATCATGCAAAACACTGCGAAGAGAGAATGCCGTGTTGCTCACATGCAAGTCCCAATTTCGTTGGTCCCCATCAATGTATGACCTTATTTTTGCTAAGACAGAACGATTTACACGTTCTGAAGCATTCGCTTGCGGCGAGTAAAATGCAGTCCTTATGTGGTTTACCCCATACTTTTTTAGAAAACTGGAAAACAACTCGGAGATGAATTGCTTTCCATTGTCAGAATGTATATGTTCGGGTACTCCAAACATATGGAACACACTTTCTTCGAGGTACCTCACTACCTCAGCTGCTGTTGCCTTACGAATAGGTTTGAGGAAAACAAATTTGCTAAAATGGTCTAAAACTATAAATATATGGGTATGTCCGTTCTTTGTTCGTGTGTAGGGTCCTAAGAAGTCAATGTAAAGTCTTTGAAATGGTCGTTCTGTTATCACTTGCTGTCCCATGGGCGGTCTTGATATTGAGTTCATGGGCTTATTGCACTTGCATATATCACAGTTAGTTACATAGTCGTTTACTTCGGTAGTCATGTTTGGCCAGAAATATCTCTGGCGAAGTTTTGCAAGAGTCTTATGAATTCCTCCATGCCCTGCAGTGAAGGAATCATGCGCTCCTTTCAGAAGGCTCCTACGCAACTCCCTCGGTACCCAGAGTTTCCAGGATCTGTCTTCTTGAATCGGGTCTCCTGTCCGTCTGTCGGTCCGTTTGTAAACGAAGCCGTCCGAAGTACAAATGTCGGGTAGTCTGTCTTGGTTTTCGTTTATTGTCTTCTTCAACTCAACATACTCTTCTGATGAAAAGTATGGTGAGCTGAAGTCAACCTCTGGCGTTTCAGTCGCAATCTCATCCATATGTACTCTTGATAGAGTATCCGGGACCACATTGAGAACTCCCTTTCGATGTTCTATGGTGAAGTCAAAGCCTTGCAGCTTAAAACTCCACCTAGCAAGCCGACCACTCAAGTCCTTCTGTGTCATCAGCCACTTAAGGCTCGCGTGATCGGTTATAATCGTGAAAGGTAATCCTTCAATATAGGCCCGGAACTTCTTAACAGACAGAACGGCCGCATAGCATTCAAGTTCCGTTACGCTATAATTCCGTTGAGCGGGATTAAGTTTTTGGGACATGAATGCTATGGGTCGCTCGTTGTTTTCTTCGTCCATCTGGAAGAGAACGCTCCCTACGCCGGAAGTTGAAGCGTCGCATTGTATGTAGAAGTGTTTTGTAAAGTCTGGATTCGTTAATATTGGTGCCGTGACCAAGGTCGTCTTCAAGTTCTCAAACGCTGTCAGAGCTTCGTTTGTCATTTCAAAGTTTTTCCCTTTTCTCAGACAGTCTGTCATTGGGGCTGATATAGACGCAAAATTTGGAATAAAGCGCCTATACCAACCCGTCATCCCTAGGAAACGACGGAGTTGCTTAGGAGTTTTCGGTATAGGAAAATCCTTCACTGCAGATACTTTTTCGGGATCAGTCCTCAGACACCCATCGCCAACGAAATAGCCTAAGTACTTAATCTCTTTATAACAAAACTTGCTCTTTTCCACGTTTATAGTAAGACCTGCTGCCCGCAAACATCCCGCCACCTCTTTTAGGACGCCCATATGGGTTTCAAAGTCTGGAGAGCAAATCAAGAGATCATCCAGATACACAAAGACATTTTCCCTTAATCGAGCGGGAATGACTTTATCCATTAGCTTACACATTCTCTGGGCGGCGTTGCACAATCCGAACGGCATTACCGTGAACTGATACAACGGTCGCCCAGGGACTGTGAAAGCTGTCTTCTCTCTTGATTTCCTCTCCAGAGGAATCTGCCAAAAGGCGTCTTTCAAATCGATTGACGAGATGAAGTGCGTATCGTGAAGCCTACTCAAGATACCTTCTATATGTGGAAGAGGGTATGCAAATTTCTTCGTGGCTGCATTAATCTTCCGCGAGTCTAAGCAAAGCCTGTTTTTGCCTGGCTTTCGGACCAACACAACTGGAGAGCTGTATGCGCTATTGCTTTCCTCGATGACTCCCAACTCGAGCATCCGGTCCAGCTCAGCATACATCAACTTCTGTACTACAGGTGAGATTGGGTAGTGTCTTTGTTTGATGGGAATTGTTTCGTCTTCCATCTCAATGACATGTTCTTCTAGACTTGTTTTCCCCAATCCCAAAAGAGAAAATGAAGGAAATGTATGCTTGACCCGCTCCAGCTCTTCAGATTGTGTTGGAGAAAGCTGACGCATAGGATTAGACTCGTTCTGTTCCGTTGAGGATGGAGTGTCAAGAGAACTGATTATGTTTGGAGCAACTCTAAAGTTCTTCCAGAAGTCTACACCCAAATACAGCTGTTGCTGTAGGCTTGGAACAACATACAGCTCCATGTCTTGGGTATTATTACCCCATGAGACTTTTGTTGTAATTCGTCCGTTAATTTGTTGTTGTTGTCCGTCTGCCGTACGTATGTCCTCTTTCATAAATTTCATTTTCAAGCCATGCTTATTAACAAATTCTGTTGCTCCACGACCCATACAACTGACTGAAGCTCCACTATCTAACAACCCCAAAAACTCTTCTCCTTCTATTTTGACTTTTGCGTAGGGTCTATTATCATCATTGACCGCTAACACTGACGCTTCAATTTTATGTTTCCTGTTCTTTTTAATTGCAATTTTCTCCCTAAGCCTATAAATTTTCTTAAAATTCCTACTCTTAATATCTATATCACAGCTAATTTCTTCGTTAAAAATCCTCTTCCTTGCTATATAATAGTCTTGAATACGTTGATGAAGAGATTTATATTGCACTTGTGTCCCTACCGTTTTGTCATTTGGCTTGTGTTCTCTTTTTAAAATTTTTATTTTTCTAAGTTCTGGTTCCCCGGGATTACTGTCGTCGCCGGTTGAGTAGACCCGGGGGCACTGCCGACATTCAGGTTTCCCTGACATGAAGCACACTTTAGCGATAAGTTACATTGACCACAGCTAAAACATGTGAGGGCATGAAATGTCGAGGGACATGTTGCTGACGTCGAGTTTTTGTCTTTCGTTAGTTCGTTCTTTTTGTCATTTTCGTAGTCTCTATACTTATGTTGTCTCTTGTCGGTTTTAGTGTTAGTTTGTACTTTGTCTGTCCGGTTATATTGGACGGCAGCAATCTGCTCCTCCCATTCATCCTCAGAATCTTTTCGTGCAACTCTACTGCGATACACATCACGATCTTCTATTTCATTTATTTGTTTCTTGGATTTCCAATCTCTTGTCTCTAGATGTTTCTCAGCTCGTCTACACTCCTCTCTGAGATCTCTTACATCTTTAATGTTACAACCGAAAATGAGAGTAGCTACCTTATCCTTAATATTTTGCCTAATCATGGACACTAAGTCTCTTTCGCTTGGCTTGTTCTTCATTTGAAGCATCAAACTCCTAATTTCTTCATAGAAATCGTCAAACGACTCATGTGGCTGTTGACGTCTGTCCATCATAGCCCTGAGGATCTCATGGTCAGTTTTTCTATTTCTGAATTGTCTTAATAATTCAGCTTTTAAATCATAAAAATTTAGATACTCGTCTCCCTGGTTTTCTTCCAGGTATTGCCAGTACCAACGTTCGGCTGCACCTGTTACAAGGTGATGAAAATTTGCAAAAATTTGTTCATTGGAGACTCTATTCTTTTTCTGCAATGTCTCTATCCTAAATATAAAACTCTCCACAGTCATGCTTTTTGGAGTACCATCGAATTTGATTGCCCATTTATAAATATCTACTCGCTTCCCCTGTTCGTGACAAGCACTATTCGAGTGACAACTGGGCTGAGGGCAAGTTCGAGAAGGAATCCTTGGAGGACTTATCTCCGGATCAGATAAGGGGATTTCTTCTTGTTGCTCTTTTCGAGTGTAGGCAGAGCTAATAGATTTTTCCACTATACCTATCCGTTCACTCAAAGTAGTGACGCTCCCAGCCATCACTTGCACCATCTTTTGCATCACTTTCATATTTTTGGTTTGTTCTGCCAGGAGTGAAATGGTTTTGTTTTGGGCCTCGTTTATTGACCGTGAGACCGCACAATCTATGGCCTTTTTCAAACTTTCTCCCCCCAAATTGATCTCGTGTTCTTCTTTTCTCTGCCTTTCTTTATCTGACCGTTCTAATCTTAACCTCTCTCTTTCTAATTCCTGTGTTAACCTATTAATTGTATCCCTAGATTCATCTTCATCTCCTCCTATAGGAATCAAAACATTAGGTATCTTAACCTGACTTGAATCGATAGGAATTGGAATTGGTAATGGAACTGCCGCTGCTCCATCACCATCTAACCCACTTTCAAAGTCGTTACTATTTTCCCTAAGCAAATCGTCAAATGGATTCGGTAACAAACTTTGATTAAGCTCTTCTTCTGATGGAGTTGGGCTATGGTTAGATCTGGTGGTCTGTCGGGTGGTTCGACCTTTGCTTCTACCCCGTTTAGACATAGTGCTTCTTTTTACAGCACCCGTTTGCCTTTTTTCCATTTATAGTTTTTTTTTTTTTTTTATTTAAAAAAATAAGGAAACCTACTATTTGTTTAAAAAAAAACTTCAAGTTTCAAAAATAAAAAAAAAATCCAAACAAATTTTAAGAAAAGTAATTTTAAAATTTTAATTTCAAATCAGAAATGTATCTTTCAAAAAAAAAAAAAAACAAAACGAAAATAATCCTTGATAAAAAACTTCAACTAAAAAAAATTTTAATGTAGTAAATTTTTTTAATTTTAAAATTCAAAAAAAGGAAGGAATAGCAAAAATGAAAAAAAAATTTTTAGCTTTTCCTCTTTTCTTTTCAAAAACAAAAAAAATTCAAAGATCTATTCACCAAAAACTTCAAAAAAAAAAATCCAAAAGAAATTAGGTGAAAAAAGATAAACTAAAATTCGAAAATAATAAAGTGAATCAAAAATATTTGAGTTTTTTGATACCAAAATAAATCTGAAATAAATTTTCTTAAGAGATTTATATAATTCATGTAAGGTGTGTGAAGGTAAAACTGAGTATCCGAAACGATAAAAAGGGAAAAGTATTGTCAATAGTTAAACGTCTCATAGTAAATTTCTGTCGTAATATGTTGTCTTAGTAGATGTCACAAGTCAGTCAAAGTTGTAACTGATACCTCTGTGACTCGGCGAGTGTTTTGGATTATCTCAAATTATCCATCCACATCGTTTTTCTGGTGATCAACCTGAAAAGACGGTTGGCTAGGAAATTGAGACAACCCTCAACACGAATAGAATTGCGAAACCGACCACCCACCACCACTCTAACAGTCTGGATTAACCTGACCATTATGGCTGGTAGTAAGTGTCCTGTCACTCAAAACTATTCCGCTCCTTACTTGGTAAAAGAATCCATTTTACCTCACTGAATCCACTGGTTCAAAACCTGTCGGATTGGACAGCCAAACTTCTTCCTTTATCTTGTAAAGAGCCTCTACGGTCTCTAAGCTTGTGCAAATAGGGAAAGGGATAAAAAAAATGATAAAATTGGTTGAGATTATTGTGAATCCAAGGGGATGATCTTAAAATAAAAATCATCACTTTGGAGTCCCAATGGATCTCGAAAGCCGTTCGCTAACGTTGGGCGCCATTGTTGCGTATCGGGGTACCACAGGGGTGTTTCTTCATGAGATTGGAAAAAGGCGACGGCATGCTTGCTCTGGCTCGGCTAAGCTCGAAGGATTGGGGGTGGTTCTTGCCATTTTCCAAACTCATCCCGTTTCGCAAACAAAATAAAGTCATGCCTTGATCAAAGGATGAGGATAGGAAGGGGGTATGGGATTATAGGATAGGTGTTTGGGACTAAAAAAAAAAAAGGAAGAGCACAAACCTAGTTACCTATGCTACTGCATTGGTGAAAGGGTGAGATACTAATCAGATCCCTCAGCAAAAAAAAAAAAAGAAAAGTAAAATAAAAGAAAATGAAACTTAACCCTAATCTACAACTAAACCCCTAATTATAATTTCATATCTGAAGGATACGATCATAAATCTAAATCTAACTAACCTAATCAAAAAAAAAGTTTTCCTTTTTTTTTTCTTCCTTCTTTCCCTGCTGACCGAAAATCCGTATCGTCCCCACTGTCTCACCAACACAGTAGTTCGCCGAGTCTCAAAGGCCTTGCCTGATGTTGATGGCAAAAGCTTGGCCTACCCACCCTTGTATCATAGATACAACCAATACTATCTCCTGGGCCATGAGTCTATTGGAGATAGCCCCTAATCCGAAAACTCTAGCTACAACTTGAAATCATCATCAACAATGATTTAAGAATGTCGGTACGTATGTATGTATGTAGATTTGTAAGTATGTATAGAGGTAAGTATTCAAGTAGATATGTTCAGTAAGTCTGTAGGTAAGTATTTAAGTAGGTATGTAAGTAAGTTTGTAGGTAAGTACTTAAGTAGGGATGTCAGTAAGTTTGTAGGTAAGTACGTAGTTAAATGTGTATAAATAAGTTAGTTAGTAAGTATATAGTAAGTATGAATGTAAGTATGCTGTCATGTATGTAATAAACTTTCTTCAAAAATAGATCTTAAAGTAAGGTCACTGTTCGTAAGTTGTCGTATCATTCCTTGTCTGTATTGTTAGTTACGTTCTCGTCATCGTTTCCCCTTTTATCGCCGGCCCAGCCGATCCTCCACACACCTATCTATACGTTTAGCACATCATGAAATTATTTACTTCACTTTCTCAAAGAAAATTCTCAAATTGTATAGAATAAGGAAATATACATTTATTTATTTAACTCTGGAACATCCCATTCAATTTCAAAAATCATTAAAAACTATATAAACAACAAACAAGATTTTAATAAAAAAAAAAAATGAAAATTTAAAATTCTTGTTTTCTTTGAATTATTCTTCAGTGATTCACTTTTCAAGAAGAAACAAAAAATAAAAAAAAATTAAGTGGCTTTAATCTGTCTTTTCTTTTTAGAATACCTAATTCATTATTCAACAGACATTCAAGCATTACACCTTGGAATCAAGTAAGTATACTTATTTCTCCAACGGAGGATACTATCTTACATTAAGTAGTCAATGGATAGAAATAGTATCTATAGGTTTATCAATTTTTTTTTTTTTTTATTTCAGGCTGTTTGCACATTCATCATTGGGCTTCCGATCGTGGTTTCGAGACTTTCCAGGGTTAAGTGGAAAACCTACCCCAACCAGGTTTTAACACAACGCTAGACATCTTTATCAATTTACATCGACGATGGGGATTAAAGGAATCAATACGTGTTACTTATCCCATTGCTTCATATTGTGAACATTTTTTTTTTTTTTCTTTGTTATTTCATAGTGTTTATGAAATGTGAAAAGTGAATTTTGTTTCCTCCATTAAAATGAGTTATCTACACCGTATTGCTGTTTGTCTCTTTTTTTTTTTTTTGTCTTTTCTTTTGTTTATGGTTTGTTGTAAGGGGGTTGGAATGGTTATTAATCCATTATACATTTTGGGCAGATACGATTATCTATGAGATATACCTATACTTATACTCATTATATAAAAGTGACTTATTTGGGGTGTTGCATTTCTTTTGGATACGGATAACGATCGCCTACGCAACAAGTGACTTTTTTTTAAGAATAATTTATTTCTGTTTTATAGTTTTAATTATGTATGTATGTTTATGTTTTAAATAAAACGTGTTCAAATATTTTTGTGTGTGTATTCTTTTTCAGTTTTTTCAAGGTTTTCGTAAGTTGACAATGAAATGTTCATAATAAATTTATGGGATGAATATTTTAATTTTTAGTTGACCGACTCGTGCAATTATACGGGTTTCGTTTAATTGAACAGGTCGGTCAATTAAGCGGGGTTTCGTTAATTGAACCACCCGGATAATTGACCGAAAAATCTGACAAAATGGCCAGTGCAATTAAGCGGGGAATACTGTACATTAACGGCGGTTTCGGAGAGGGGGCCCAAGCAACACAATTGCATCTTACAGATATATTGAAAAGTTATTTTCCAAGTGCTTTCAACTCTTTGAACAATCTTAAAAAGGTCTGTAATACCCAAAAAGGCCTAAAGGGGAGGAGTCTATTGTATTGAACAAAGAGTTCTAAGAGTAAAGTATTTGTAAGACTTCATAAAGATCATTTTTTGATTAATCTATAAAGACACTTTCAAGTGGTTTTCGAGATGTTTATATTTTTGAGTAGAAAGATTGAACTACGAAGAAGAAAAATGTATACAAAATGTCTTTCTCTTTCACGCAAATACAAATTTAATGCAATTCAAATAAAATGGATTGACTAATATAAATACACAAACATGGCGAATTCTTTCCTTCAATAATGTATGACTGGATTTACGATATTCATTGTATACCCTTTTTATGATTGTGTGTTTTGATTTGCGAGAGTAGATTTAATTTGAAACCGCATACTCTACCCTACTTGAAATTAACGCGCCTTCAAATAGAATAGGATTTACAAAGAAATATTCAGAAAAATAATGTTATAATAATAAAATGCCCTCAGAATAAAAAAAGAAATGACGTTTATGTATGCAATAGATATGGCCGATTCATGTATGTGTATGTATCGAAGGTATTCCTACCTACAGGGTGCTTTATTTTATGAAAGGTCTTTTTTGTTCGATCTGAATAATTTTAAAATGTAAAATAATTTCAGCAAATAAATACAACTCAAAAGGTTTACAAACTGAGCGATATATTAGCACTTACGTCTTTAGAATTTTATATGAAATAAAATTAAATCAACTTTTTTATTGTATATGGTGATGCTAAGATCTCCTTTATACTACAAAACACGAAGAAACATAATAATTGTTTGAAGAATGATTTCGGATTTTTATTGCATTTTTTTCAAAATTTAAATGTAAGTTGACAGGTTTTATACATCTTACAGAAAAAAGATACAAAAAGACATACTATATGAAAATAAGTGAAAATATATGTCATTCCTTAATTTTTATTTCACAAAGTGTTAAAATCCCTGGATTAAAAATCTGTAAGAAAGATATGCTAACTTGACATTTTATTGTTGCGTCAACATTCAATCAAAATACAAAATATTGAGTTCAACTGTCAACCGACTAAAGAATCACTGAAAATTCAGAAAATTTGATATTATACATAAACAAATAATACCCATTATCAATTTTATTTGAATTTGAATTTTATTTCAACATTTCTTTTATATTCTGCCAAAGTTCTTCAAATAACAACATTTTCTTCTTTCATTTACTTAGATCTGTAGAAACTGATGACTTCGTATAGTAAACGATAAAACATAAAAATCTAGTAAATAATAATTTTATCTTCAATATACGTTTAACAATGTCACCCTTTACAAAATATATGTATTTTATACAGATACGCCACCCATTTGTTAAGAACTCTTTAAAATATCTTAAGCACTTCACAATAAGATATCGAAACTGAAATTCAAAGCAAAGAGTGAAAAAAGTGTAAACAAAGAGTAAAGGAAGAATATAGATGTTTACAATCAGTCAAATCCAAAAAAAAGAGCAAACAAAGTGTAAGGAAAGAGTAAAAGAAAAAGATAACAAATTCACAACAATTTAGGCTAGGCGCGCACATTCAATTTTTAGTTTTGCAACTGTTTGTTACGAGCAACTAAAAAGTTTGTGTTTTGACACAAACTAAACGATTGCCTGAAATGAGCTCGCTATTTTGTGTAACATATAATTATACGCACCTGCGCGAACATTCAACCAAATAGTTCATCTGTTTTCTATAAGCAACCAAACAGTTTTGCAGTTTTGCTTATTTTTTGTTAAACATAATTATATGCAATGGCGCGCACATTCAACTAAATAGTTGAGTTGTTTTCTTTAAACAGAAGAGAGAATAAAAGATTTTCGCTTGGTTTCACAATTCACAATTGTTAGGCGAAACAAAACATTTTTCTTCAACCAAAGAGGAAAGTAGTAATTCTTGATGTTAAGCTTTCATAAATACGTTTTAGTGAAAACTTCCACAGAATATCTTCAAGATGTATTCGGAAGATTAAAATGAAAACCTCTTTCAGCATTTTAAAACTACTCCTTTTAAAGAGGTTTTAAAGAGGGTACATAGAGAGTCAATATGGTGACATTTGTCATGATTATCTCTAAGATGTTTTAAAGAGCATTTAATTATACTTTAACAAAAAGAACATTTTAAAGAGCAAATTAGGAGGTCATAAAGTGAAATGGTATAAAGAAGATTGAACTAACAGCTTGTAAAGAGCTGATACATTTATTGAAGTACTCTCCAAGAGTTTATGTGTTGCTTGGGGGTTCAGACAGCGAAAATTGGGATAGAGTCCTAGTCTGACCTTTTCGGAGGAGGTTAAGACAGTGAAGGTTGGGATAGAGTCCCTAGTCTTAATTACGGCGGCGGAGGAGAGGAGCTTCAGACAGCGAAGATTGGGATAGAGTCCCTTCTGAGTGGAGGAGGAGAGCGGAGGGGGTATTAACGGCGGAAGCGGAAGCCAAAAGTTTTGAAGCTACTACCTGGTATGAGCTTCTTATTGAGATGATCTTTACCAAACCCAAATGTGGATTGTAAAACTGACGAACGAAATTTATTTGCTGACGTCGCCAACCATCTGTGTGTGTCCTCTTTTGCATATTTGCGGGGGCGCCTTGAGGTATGCAATACTTTCTGGTCATTTCATATGGAATGGTAATTAAAGTAGAATTTCGGCGTTCTGTCTTCTTTGGGTGGTAAACTGTGTAATTGTGTAACTTCGTTACAGTATGTTTATTGTTTGTGTCTAACATTTTTAATGCAAATATGGTACAGGTTATTGTTTACCAAGGTCATTCGTTATTCAACCTTTGTAAGAGTGAAGTATCTTTTTCTTTGAATAAAGAATGGCGACTAAGCATCCACTATACTTCATCCTCAATTAAATAACTTTTCAATATTTCAAAAAAAATATTTCAAAAGCATCGCGTTCTTAGAAGAAATTGGTCTAATTCCAACTAAAACGTCAACTCCCGAACTGTGTTGCAACTTACCGATAAAGTTAGAAAAATATAAAAATTTCAAGTTCGGTTGGATGTGGTGGTGCTCCGAAAAAAGCTCTTAAAAAAGGTTACAAACATTGTAAGAATACAATAAACCCATCTATCGGCACATTTTTCCATGGGCGTCAATATCGGCTAGACATTCGGGAGGTTCTTGCTATGATTATCTCTTTTGTAATCAAAATGCCTGTAAACACGTTTTTCCAGGTAAATTAATTAAATCTTAAGCTACAACTTAAGGATTTCTTAAAAATATTATTGTATATCATTATTTTAAATTTAGCATTAATCTCTTGGCGCCATAACGACAATAAAAGTGAACTTAGTGTGAAAAAAGTGAAGGTTTGCAACTAAGGGACTTCAACCCTCCCACCGTTCACAGGGAGCACTTAGAGAGTGTTTTACCGCCAACACAACCTCGGCTTCTCACCATCAACGACGAACACAACGAACTCAACAGTAGCAGTACGGACGATGACTTTACATTGAACATTGAAAAATTGACTTGACTATTTTTAATTAACACTTGACTTACTCACAAACTGACTGACTGAGACGCGGAATGCCATGCAATTCTACCTCCTCGTGGTGCATTCTTGGTAACGCTTAATGAATTGTTGTGCTTTACTTACAAATGAACCACATTAACATTAATACTCAAAATGAAATCACCGTAGGTATGTATGTAAATACCAAAAATCAAAAATGTCATAAAAAGTAGTTTTAGTAGTTTTCAATTTTCTCAAAAATTAGAAGGCATAAAACTATTCGGTTTTTTGTGATCGATTCAGAATTAATAGTAGCATTGACCACAAAAAGCCAATTAAGCACTTCATCTCACAATTTTGAAAAAAAAAATTGGTTTAATCTTTTTTTTTTTTCATTTTTTCAACAAAATTTTGAGTTTGCATGCGAATTTTTCAAAAACAATTGACATTTTAGAATTATAGAACAGACTTCTGTCTTTCAAAACCGGTATAGTACTTTATTGTAAGTGTTGCCGTTGTTTTTTAATATTTTTTTCAGTTTAAGTCATTTTTTCTAAAATCGCCCCTACCTCCTAAACAGGGCGTGATAGACCCCCCCCCCGTAGTAAAAACGCTTGTATTTGACCCTCCTATAAAAATCCGTTGACGCCTAAGTTATTGTATATACTCTCCACAAATTTGATACAGAGAGACAATTATTCTTTTCAATGGAATCGAACAGAGCATCAAATTGAATTTTTTGTCCAGGTTTAAGCTTTGATAAAGAAAAGCTCTAGTTGGTCAAACAATCAAGGTTGCCGAGCACGAATTTGAAGTGGTGCAATCCTTTAAATACCTTGGGTCAATAGTAGCAGCCGATAATAATATAGAAGAAGAAATACGCGGGCGGCTTCTCAAATCCAACAGAGCCTACTATAGTCTGTCAAAGCTTTTCAAATCCAGAAATCTCACCATGACCAGGACGCCCGAAGCCTTGGGGTGCGCAACTGGATGCCTTCGGCTAGAGACCGGGATAGGTGGAGAGACTTGTTGAAAGAGGCCAGGACCGGAACCCGGTTGTCGAACCGATGATGATGATGAAAGAAAAGCTCTATACTTTAAATTAAACCAACTAGGAATGTCGACAAAAATGCTAAAAATAATAAAGCAACTGTACAACGGAACCAAGTCAGCAGCTTTGTATATTAACTTATATACAAGGCAAAAGCATCATAATGGTTTGAAACTAAAACCGGATTGAAACACTGATGTTTATTAAGTGCCATTTTGTTTATCCTTTTCATAGACGATATGACATCTTATTTACCCGCCGGAATCACCATAGCTATACTTCATCCAACAAAAATATGCAGTACACGTCTTATGGGAGAGCTTTTTCAAAATCAGTAGCGTTCTATATTTTTGCACCATACTAATTTGAAAGAACTCCTCCATAAAAAAGTGTTGGTGCACCCATAAATTTTCGATTGCATCTAACGCAGGCCCGACGTCCTATTGATCTGATGATCTGATTCTGCTTGCTGAAAGTTTACAGTTAATGATTAGTAGGCTAAACGAATATTGTAATTTTTGGAATCTTATCATCAACATTGATAAATCTTGAGTTATGATAGCGGGTAGTACGAGAGGACGATGTTCACAAAGAAAGAAATGGTATTGCGGCAGAGAGAATATTGAAATAGTCAAAACTTAGATACAAGTATTTTGCAAAAGATGTAACTCCAACCTTCAACATAAAACAACATCTCAAATCAAAGCTGGTCACAACAAAAAATGCAATTAATCAAAGTTGGAATCTACTATTAAAAAAGAAAGGTACCGAATTCAACTAAACACAAAGAGCCTTATTTATTAGAATTGGCTAAATGGATGAATAGTTATGCAATGTATAAGGACTTATTCATCTAAATACTATACAAATTCATATTTATAAAACATTTTCCAATATCAGGTATGTCAATTCTGGTAATCAAATTGATATTTCTTTTATCATAATCAGCAAATACTCCTCAGACAACTTATTGTGCACAAAAACTCAATTATCGAAAGTTTAATTGCGACACTAAAACTAACACGGTGATAGAGATCGCAAAAAAAATATAATATAATATTTTATTTTCAATTATTATACCTAATTAAAAGGAGGTTTAACTTTCAATAAAGAAATAAACTAAACTATGAACTACCCACAAGGCATTTTTGTTTTGGTAAATCGCAATATTTTAATGTAATGTCAAAATGAATGTGACAGTTCAATACTAAAATGTCCTTATGTAGGCACTATTCAACCTCCAAACGCGCTTAGCTTATAATGCCTCTATTCAACGTCACATAAGGCTGCATATGTACCTTATGTACTCACTAAATGAGTTTATAAATATGGCTGAAAGTGTATGAGGCGGTACTACGTTCAATGATGTGCTAGCCGAGGTGTGGGGTTTTCAAGAATATGAGGAAGTCGAAAAACTATACAAAGATTCTTCATCAAAAAAGTATTCCAGCTCCCTAAAAATACACAAGGCTACATGATTCATCTCGAAACGGGCTAAGCCGCATTTTACGCATACATATTCACCCTAAAACTACATGTTGACTACATTATAAAAATTATTTCACCTATAGTCAAGAAAGGTTACGACGCGTTTTAGGACTGTACGCTATTGAGTGGAAGCGGCCCTTTATACAAAATTGCAAAGATTTAGCTGAGTCAGTAGATTCACCTTTAGTAATAAACTATGAAAGACCATTAGAACTTAAAATTAGATACAAAACGCTGAGAAAACTACACAAAAAAAGCACATGAATCAGAAAATCGCCTTATATTCCCTACGCTAGTCCATAACCTGGACGAAAATAATTATTTCAAAGATTCAAATAGTTGCAGAAAAATATCGTTGCTATTTAGAGCGAGAGGAGAACTGCTTAATCTGAATGGAACATCCTTTAACAGCACCGAAACCACACTACCTATTTAACCAACATGCAAGGGAAGACACGTTCCATTTTATAGGTGTTTGCCCAATATATAGAAAATGGAGGATGCTTTATTTCCAAAAATCAACTTTAACCCTGGAACAACTCAAGAACATACTTAATGGTCCGAATGGGGACGCAAATATATGGGCTTATCCCGGTAAATTTTAACTTCCTGAGTTTGAAAAAAAAAATTAAAGCACGACTGTAAATTTGAGTTTTTCTTCAATTGTAGACCACGAATAAATAAAAAACTTCAAAATAACTCATATTATGTATTGCTTGTTGAAAAGTAAAATCTGAAAAATGAATTTAAAATAATTATTTAAAAAAAAACGAGTTAATTGATTTGGTTTTTATTTTTAATCTTCACAGCCTCTTTTTTCAAACTTATTTGTTCAACACTTTTACCATTTTTGTATAGTTTCTACAGTTTAAATTGCGCTCATTGTAAAGGTATAATCAAAGAATGCTTTGGTGTGCTATTAAAAAATTTGCCTCTATTGAAACAGTTACGTTTTTTACGTTCGTTTTGTCAACTTCATAACATTTTTACATAATGAAGCACGCATTGAAACCAAAGTTTTATTTACTCTAGATAGCTTAAATAATGATGCAAACCATAAAAAATGCTCCATAATCCTTGTTGAAAAAATAGACACGAAAATTTTTGACAATTAGAGATTTACGAAAAATCACGCATGGTAGTTTTTTCTGAAATTTATATCATATAGGATTATTTATAAGGAAGGCACGCACTTAAAATGAATGATTTCAATTAATTTTGACCTTCATTTATCTGAAAAAAACAAAGTAATCTTATGTTGAACAAAAGTTAAAATTTGAACGGATAATGCCATATAAGTCACTCCGACAGACTGTCGACAGACGGAAAATTTCGCCATTGTCACTCCATTCATTTAAAAAATTGTAACAAAAAGAAAAAGAATTGTGTAAAACTTTAAATGAATCTTGATCTTAAATCTTAATCTTACTTGAGTTTTGTAACAGATGCTCCTCGAACTTAAGATCGTGAGTTAGGCGCACTTCCGGTATAATTGATATAAGTCACTCATCATATCCGTTTTAATTCACAGTTCAAATAAAATGGTATCAAAACACCGCACTCCACAAAACACTCAGAAAACGGGACTCACTGACCAAGACTGCTCGTGGCCACCTTTCTACCTACACATTTTCTTGAAAAAGAACTTTGACGATTTAAAATGCGTGTTCCTGCATAAATTCATAAATTCATATTTGCTTAAAAAGCACATGACATTATTATTTGTATTTTATTTATTTTCGAGTTTTGGTACAACTGATTTTGAAACATTTTTATCATCATCATCATCGGCTCGACAACCGGGTTCCGGTCCTGGCCCCTCTTTCAACAAGTCTCTCCACCTATCCCGGTCTCTAGCCGACGCCATCCAGTTGCTCACCCCAAGGCTTCGGGCGTCCTGGTCTACGCCATATCTCCAGCGCAAGCATGGTCTACCACGCTGTCGTCTACCATAGAATGTACCACAAAGAACTTTCCGAGCAGGTTCCTCTTCGCTCATGCGAGCTAGGTGCCCTGCCCACCGGAGTCTACCGAACTTAATTTAAGTCACGATATCTGCTTCAAGGTAGATTGCGTACAGTTCATGATTGTACCGTCTCGGAATCGTCCTTCCTCACATATGGGGCCAACAATTCTCCTTAAGACTTTTCTCTCGAACGCAGCTAAGAGGTCGGAGTGCCTTTTGCTAAGCACCCGAGTCTCGGATCCATATGTGAGTACTGGCAGGACCATGGTCCTGTACAGCAGCAGTTTTGAAGTTATGGTGAGGTTTCTGGATTTGAAGAGATTTGACAGACTATAATAGGCTTTGTTGGATTTGAGAAGCCGCCCGCGTATTTCTTCTTCTATATTGTTATCATTTTTATACAGAAGCTTTTATTATTTGTGTAAAGTATTGTGTACCAAAATTTCCAAGAAAGATTTCCTCGAAACATCAACCAATTTTTGCTAATTGGTTGACTATGGAGACATTGAGTTATGTTTTTATATATATTTCCCTAAACTACTACTTATATTTACAATTAAAGATCACAAACAAGTATTTAACATTGTATTTATAGGTCAGGTAATGTATGTATTTACAACTCCACAGCGTTTTTTTCGATCCATCCTCGTAACTCAGCGACTGAAGCGTAAACACCGGGGTAGTCCTTGCGACCGCACATATTACCCCAAGACACAATTCCAACAAGTTTACCGCTCGAAGCTAAAGGACCGCCAGAATCTCCTTGACAAGCATCCTTACCACCTCCTTCAACAGCACCACACACCATTGTCTCACGAACTTGGTTGCCATACTTGTACTGCGCTGAGGAGCAATCATTTAATGATACAATATCTACTTCGACTTGTTGGAGGATCTTTTGTATGGACCCGATTAGAAACTTTTCGGTACCCCATCCACTGACAAGGGCTGGAGTTCCAGTCTTTGGTACAGATGCAGCTAACTTGATAGGTTGAATTTTCGCGCTGTATCTCACTGGTGTATCTAACTTGATCACAGCCACATCGTTAGTCATTATACTACTATTGTAGCCTTCGTGGTATTTGAATGATCTTACAGAAACCAATTCGCCTCCAGACTTGTAGTTAGCAGATCCCAATCTAACTTTAATTTCGCCAGGCTTGTAGGTTTGTAGGCAATGAGCTGCAGTAACAATTATATCCGAAGAGTACAAGCTTCCGCCACAGAAATGACTGCCCCCTTTTTGCAGAGATACTTGGTATGGGAATCTTTCTATAGTTGTTGGTTCACCACCAACTATACGTCCACCAAAATCATCGGGACTGTAGCGCGGCTCAATTACACCGGCCAGAGAACAGCCTAAAAGGGAAATAATGATTGTCTGTCGTATCATTACACTTTGAAAATTGACGTGGACTGATTTCTGTGGAAGCGTATATGGGGTGTTATATAGCCCCGATTATAAATTGCCTGTTATCGTCAATAGTTGGAGTAGCAGACTTAAGATTAGGATTTCAAGTTGACATTTCACACATTTCAACTTGAAATTATTAAGTCAAGTTAATACTTTGATACATATGTAATATTGTATGGATATACTTTTAAATCAAAAGATAAACGTTTATTTGTAAAAATATTGAGACACATTACTCAGTGATCTTGATGGGTTTGAGATTGTTTGTTGCTGGTGCATTTGACAAAGAAAAAATTGTATCTGCGTTTGCTTTCTACAAAAACTTAACTCGTGCTCATGTGTACTTACATATGTGTAAGTATTGATTAAAGTGTTAACAAGTTAGCAACGCGGCGCGGTATACTCGCTAGAGCTAAAACTTTGCTCTTCAAAAAATATCTCAAATTATTTAATCTTAATCTTAATTATTTAATCTAATTTGTAGGATTTCGTAAGATTCTTAGGGAACGAGGAATATTAAAACAAAACTTAAAGTCCACATAAACTCAAAAATATAGCACGCGAAAAAAAGATCAATTATAAAATATTTTAATTAGTTGTTTTAAGAAATTAAATAATTTGCATAAAAAAAGCCTTGCCATTGAGATGATAGGGAAGACGAAAAACATGGTTCTCACAATTTTGTCTGCCTGTCTGTCTTGCTGTTCGACTACCGTCTAAACGGCTCGGCCGATTTTCTCTATGCTTGGCAGATATCATTTTTAATCCCCCAAAACTTTTTTTTTCTTCTCTAAAACCTAAGATAACGGTACCTTTCATATATTTCTTTTCCAAATTTTATTTTCTAAAAACTATTCCACAGACTAAAAACAAATTAATTAAGTAAGGCTTAACTAATGGTCGAAAAAAAATTCCGAAAAAGGTTATTAACGGTACCCCCTAAAAAGAATTCTATTAAAAAATTGTATTTTATCTAAAAAAAAATAAGGTTTTCGAATATAGTAGGTTTTTCGACAACGGTATTTAGAATTTTGATAAATTTTTTTCTTTCGATTAATTTTTAATTTTCCTATACGATCTATGTATAATTCAATAAAAAATTGAAATTAAAACATTACTGACTGAAACTACCATAGAACCATTTTCCGAATTTTGACTTTGTCATGGCTTATCTGAAAGTCCTGAATTAAGTGTATAATATCATTAATTTTCAATACATTGTGTTTCGAATCAATATATTTTGAGATTTTGTAAATGAAGCTCTACGAGAAGACTAATCTTTCCATTTTCTCAAAAACTTTATGCCTGTTCGTTAACTTGCGAAAAAATGGTTTGTGAATGTATTCTTGATCTTATAAGCCCATCTCTGGCTTTTTTACCAGCTATTGTGGTTGAAGCTTCACCATCTTTACGCAACACTCAACATCTTGAGTGTGACAAGGGTAGTTTGCAAAAGTGATATTAATTGAAGATTTTTGTTGTAGAATATCTTCCAAATGCTGATCACTTATTTTCTCCGAAAATGGGGGTGGTGTAACTTGTAATTTGGTCCAGATAATTAAGGGCCTTGTTGTGAGTGTCGATAACGTTCGATTCGATAAAAGTCGATAGTGCCAAAACGTTTGATGCGTTAAAATTTTTATCCAAAGCTATTTAGATAACTTAATGTTGTTGTAACCACGTATAAAAACACAGCTTATGGTATCTTATACAAGAATAATTTCAGATATCTTAATTTTTCGATTATCGATTTTCGACAAAAGTCGTCGATCGATTAACAAATGACACTCGCAATAAGGGCCTAAGTCAATGTAATGTTCGGCATTGACATTTATTTGCGGCAAGTTAAAGACTAACTGAAAACTCAATCCTTTTTATTTTGTTCTAGCTGAGAAGATTCTTCATAAGCCCAGGGACCAAATTACCGCATCAGTTATCGAGTAATACGTGACTGAATTATGTGAGTTTGGAATTACCGCTTACGTTATCGAGCAATAAATTACTCCAATTTGACATTTTCATTCGATCACTGATGGGACTCACTCACTCGTCACTGAAGCGGTAATTCGGCCCCAGTTCTCTTTTAATTTTTTTTTTTATAGTTAACGCGCACTCAAGGGATTATGACTACAAGGGTTCGGACTTAGGTTTTAAATTTACGAAGTAAATACGGAAAAAAACTGAAGTAGATCCAAAATTTTCGAAGTAGTTTTACAGTAAATAATGACTTCTTTAACAAAAAAAAAAAAAAAACAAAACAAAAAAATAGTAATTAAATATAACTATTTTAAAGTAAATTTTCCATCAACGAACTTGTATTTTTGTATAAATTTTATCAATTCATTCAAAAGGTGGCTCATAGATATCTTTACGTTTTTCTGTAAGTGATCTCGAAAAACATTAAATTTTTCACGGTGCTTACGTTTAAACGATTCCTAAGCTTGTATTTTATGTAATACAGAATGATCAGCGCTGTCTTTAAATATGTTGGTTAAGAATTTTTTCAAAGAGAAGTAGATCCTAAAAAAGAGAAGTAGAGAAGCAGATTGAATTTTTTTTCTCAAAATCGAAGTAGATCTACTTCGATCGAAGTAAAGTCCAAACCCTGATGACTACCCTTTAAATGTTGGTTGAACACAGTGCGAGCATTTAGGAAACAGTGGGAGGATGTGCAAAATAAGAATTGCGTTGAATAACTGAAGTAGTATTACCTCGAACACATGATTTGGATCATTTTTAAATAAACTGCATTTTTTAATATTAAACCAAACTGGACCAAACACTTTAAAATACTCGTATATTCAGCAAGTACGAGTATACCTTCAAGTTGGTTTAGATGTGTCTACATAAAGCTCCAACATTTTTGTGGCAGTTGTCAACCATCTAGAGTGTGCTATTTTTCCCGGGTTTCCGTTGGAGAGATCTCTGGGACACGATCCTTTACTTATAGCGTCACACATTTGGAATAAGTATTTTCGATGCGTACTAAGAGTGTCTTGCATTTCTTTTGTCTAAGCAGGTATAGGTTTCCTGGGATTGGTAAAAACTACATAACTAAAAGGTCAGCACAGTAGCTCTATCATATTTAATAAATAAATGACGAAGAGGCAAATCATAAGTATGTATAGTTGACATATAAACCATTGAAGCGGTCTCCCCAACTTTAACTCCATAAGCCGGATAACTCACTTTTCCAACTGATGTTTGTAGCTGTACTATCTTAAACAACAACAGACTTAAACCCAATTTTCTCTCCGCAAGAGAGAAGTTTAAGGAATCCGCAATTGTTTTCCCTTTTCCAGAGAATGTGGTTAGATGTCCTAGGTACTTGAAACCCGGCTCGGTGAGTAGCAAAATATGCTCCCTTACTTTAGTCACTCAACATCAACATCTTGTAAGAGAAGAGTGCACTCGCGACTTCTGTTGCTGATCAATCCGAGATGCCGTATTGATCACAAACTCTTACCGAATTTTCAAGACACAGCCGGTTTCTTTTATTCGTTACTTGGCATTTTGAAGAAGTGCTTGGGTAGGGGATTATCATCTGTACCATCATTGTTTATAGGGACACATACTAGAGGATTTGATTGAGATCTTGATCTTGTTTTGACGTTAAATTTTCTTGTGTTAGCACTTTTCCACTTGATTTTTGTTTTCACATGTATTTTTTTGGTTACCAATTGGTCCAACACACCTGTGGCCATTTGTTTGTCATTTATTTGGTCGAAAAGAAAATATTTGTTTAGTACCGGCACTTTCTTATCTTTAGGACTGATTGAGAATGAATCAATTAAAAGAAACGAAATCCACGTTATAATACTCGTATTCTTTATTTTATTCAATTCAAACTATCAAGACTATTTACAACAAAACCTTACAGTGGATGGATGTCCGTGGTCAGACTATTAAATCAATAGAGAAATGAAAATCATTTCTGTTTAAGTGGAGTGATTGAATTAAATTCAATTAAAAGCGAAACGCACCTTGGAGTTGAGGTCACTTGAGCTTTTTAATTGAATTTAACCCGCCAATGGTGACCTACCTGTCTGTGAGACCGGGTGTGCAAGAAAATGCGAATAACTTTATTATCCGTTATTGTTTTTTGTTGCCGTTTAGAGTAGCTGCCGCATTGCACGTCCCCCACCATAAGTTGTCGTCGAAACTTTGTAGCGAGCACACGTTGTGTATTTTATATGCTAGACTGGTCCATGAGACCGTGCGTCACCGTTTATGTAAGTAAAATAATCATGTATTATTTTCTTATTAATTAATTAAGGATACCAATTTTTGTTTATTTTATTAAAGTTCCTAGTGTCGAGAGACCAAAAAACTTAATTTTCATTTGAATATGTGATTTTTTCTATTTTTTACTTAATTTGAAAAAATTTATTTTCAAAAAACTTGATATTTTTAATGCTCTAAGAAAACAATTTTGTGAATTCTTATATTGAAATAAGAGAGCTTATGTTGATTTAATATCTTTGTTTTGTTGTCAAGGAGTATATATTTAAAAAAAAACGCAAACTATTAGTAAAACTTTTCAAAAAATCTTCATTTGAAAAACCCGGTCCGTGAGACCGGCGTCACCATTGATCAAAGTCAAATTGGCGTCACCATTGGCGGGTTAATTCAATCACTCCACTTAAACAGAAATGATTTTCATTTCTCTATTGATTTAATAGTCTGACCACGGACATTATTGTTCTAGGTGTCTGAATTTAATCAAATTCCCCTAGAACGATAAAATTCACAGTCTGTTAAAGCTGTAAATTTTATTAGAGTCGGTAAACATCGACCAATATTTGCGTCTTAGAAGGGTACGACAGCATCTAACTGATGAGCCCACTGTTGTACCTGGGCGAAACGCACCTTGGAGTTGAGGTCACTTGAGGTTTTTAATTGAATGTGACTTTTAGTTAAGTCAAAACAAACAATAATCGAGATACATCTCTTAAGACTGCCAAAAATAAATAAAAAAAGAGGCTGGGTGCGACCCACACTGACAACTTCCCATTTGTGGTCTTAAAAACTTTATATTTAGTTTTTTTCAAATAACCAAATTTTCAGCGAAACAATAATATCGATCACAGAGCAGTAGATTGAAGATCCAAGTAGATGGTTTCATAGTGTAATTGTTGTTGCGGTTTTTCCGTATTGAAAGGCTGTGATCTGCACTGGATATACAATGACTCCTGTTTTAAAATTCGATGATGCTTGTGGCATACTATGATATTAGGAAATTTGCTTTGTTTTGTTAATGATGAGGATACTTAGTCGCTCATTTTATGTTTTTTTACACAAAATGTGTTTAACTAATTTTAAACTTTTCTATTTAAAATGTTGAATTTCTTGTAATAATTACGAAGGTTGGTAGGTACATATTATATACTGAATTATAGATTTCCGTGTTTTTTAATATATATGTGTTCCTACACCTAAGAAAACCTTGAGTAGAATTTTACATCTTTTTCATGGACAAAAAGATAAAAACATATTGTGATTTTTTCTTCAATTTTACCATAGCTATTAATGGAATTTGAATATGTGGGACTTGGGTACAACTGAACAACCTTATATTCATATACGTATGTACAGTACATACATTCTTCTAAAAACTAAGTTGATAATAAAATTATGTATTATGTATTATGTATAATTTATGTAGAAATTACTTTATTATTTCGGTTCCAAACATTTTAATTGAAACAAATTTAAAAACGAAATATTCAAATAGTTATAAAAGATATGGTTTGGTTATTGATGGAAGGGTACTTACAAAATATATCCGCTCTAAAACTAGATATATGTGAAATATAAACCATTTGTTAGAAATTGTATTATGTATAAAATTAAATAATGGCAAAGTCAATATCATTGCTCGTTCTCAAGATATTCTAGTCGAAAAACAAATATTACCACTTTTTAGTAGATTTTTTTTATATTTTTGTTAAAACTGTCAATTCGATACTTGTCAAAATTTAACCATATGTTAATAATTGTATTATGTCGATACCTTCCCGTAAGAATGTACTAATCGACACTTTTTTCGAAAATGACATTTTGATGAGGAAATATACTATATGTTAAGAGCCACGTTTTGGCCTGGGTTTCGCCAACATATTATGCATGAAAAGGAAACTAGAGTACAAATAAAAAATTTATCAACTGCCATGTTTTCTCATTAAAATAATGTTGCCCCCTGAAATTTGTATTATCCGCCAAAAAAATATGCTAAGCGACATTAATAAAGGTCTCATTGTCATGAGCAACAAAAAATTCTGTTAGATGTCACTTAGTTTAACCAAAATTGTCTCTTAGCACACTATGATTCAACTAGAACTTTCTTCGTTTTTTTCATTTCCTAAACAATTTTAGAAATGTCGCTTAGTATACATTCTTACGGGAAGGTATCGATGTATAAAACAACATACTTTAGAAGGTACTATCGGTGTTCATTCCCAAGAAATTCGACTTTAAATACAATTTTTACTAGTTTTCACTAGAATTTTTAATAGTTTTTTTTTTTTAAATAATTCAATATTTGTCAACATTTTACCAATTGTACAAAATTGTACTATGTATGAAATAAACTAAATTAGAAGTCAATATCACTACTAGTTCTCGAGAAATTTGAGTCGAAAAACAATTTTTACCAATTTTCAATAGAATTTTTTATAGTTTTTTTTTTTTTTGTAAAAAAACTGTAAACTGATTTTTTTTGAAATTTTCACCAGTTGTCAAACACATTATTTTTCGTAAAATAAAATTATTTTGAGTTTCAAATTGTTTTCCGTTCTTAGAATATCTGGGTTATGAACTTTTTTTCAGTTTTTTTTATTTAAAAAAATAACGGTATGTTAATTTTTTTTAAATTCATACCAAATCTGTATGACCTTATAATGAGTACAATAAATTTTATTTGAAATCAATAGCATTATTTTTTCGTGAGATATTTGAAACTAACCAAAATTTTTACTTTTTTTTAAAAACGTCATAGTGGAAAAACTACTCACTGAATTTTAATAAACGCCCTTTCAGCCTCTTTCGAAGTTATTATCTATTAAACAAAATTTATTTGAAGTCGATATCTTTACTCGTTCTTGAGATATCGACGACGAAAAATGGTACCAGAACGTACGGACATACGAACGTACGAACGTACGAGTACGAACGTACGAACGTACGTACACATACACACACAGACATCTCTCTAAAAATGATTGATATAGCCTCTAGGGACCTTGAAACGTCGAGAAATGTCAAAAATTCCAATTTGACAAATCGGACCGATTACAATAACTCCCTATGGGAAGTTAAAAAGAAGACGGACATCATACTTAAAATATTTATTTCTGGTAAAGGCTTTTAGTTTGGCTGCAACAAAAAAGAACAATATAATAATTACATCTTATTATAACTCAAAAAACATATTCAAATATTCCTTCCCAAAGTTTCTTGCGTGTGAGACAGGGTATAAAATGCTTCCAATCAAGATCTCCATTTAGAACCCGACACATTCCGCTAGCGAAAGAAAACTAGAACAAAAATAAAGTCTTCGGATTGCCTGCAGAACTGGACAAAGCACTAAGAAATACAACACATGTTCGTTCTGATTAAGATTGTAAAGGGAGCACACAGGGTTTAAATCTGTTCTATGAGGCTTAAAACTCAGATCAAGCATTTTATTTTTAATCTTAAAAATTAAACTCATTTTTGATATTGTGAACTCTTCTCTAAATTTGTTGTTTTCTCCAAATTTAAGATTAAGCTGTCTGTATGTAGATACTCCTTGATGCTGATTCTGTCCTTCGCAAAATATACAGCATACAACATACATTATATCATCTATTACAGATACACATTCGTATAATTAATTTTTGATGTGTAAACATCTTTCCCGGCGGTAGAGTGAATCCAAAACGTGGGTAAAACTTGTAACCCGTTACGGTTACACGTTACGGTTACACGTTACGGTTACACATTACGGTTACACGTTACGGTTACACGTTCTGTGTAGCAACCTACCTTACCGACGATTGCATTTAACACCATGTTTACATTAGCCGTGTTTTATTGGTTAGTGAATACACTACATATCAAAATTTAACATTGAAAACAACAACAAACGATTAGTGAATAAAAATAAGCTAGTAATTGAAATGGATAATTTAGTGAAGATAGAGTTTCGGATGTTGAAATGTAGGAGGTGTTTAGGTGGTGTCCGAAAAAGTATATGTGGCATACTTGAGGGTATGTTCGTTGGTATTTATTTTGTTATACTTTGCCGTTACTAATCCAAAGTGTGATCGCTCCGAAATTTACAGAACAAATATTTTTTCAAATGCAAAACTTTAATTCATACCATAATTCCGGCTTTACACTACTGCCATTAATTTTGTCATAAAATATTGAATCAATTTACGCGAAGGCGATTGGTTTCGATTGATATATTTTATCAGTTCACTGGCATTTGTTCAAAAATGTCATGTAATTGCGGCATTATGTTGAATTTATATAACAACTGAAAAAATTGCACATTTTAGTTTAATTAATACGATGTTAGGGCTGTTTTAGTATGGAACTAGGTTAAGACAACGATTTTGCAAAATTTTAATCAGACACAGCATCATACTTTCTCTACACTTTTATTGAGGTTAAACTCTCAGAATAGGTACCTATTTTATTTTGTTAGTATCGTTCTAACTTCATATTGTAAGACATTTTCATACACTTTAACATTAATGTAAATATATTATTTTGTATTACTTAGTAATATCTTTCATTCAAGTATTGACTACATATATTATTAATATAGTTTTTGCTGAAAGAAGAAGTCATTGATTTTTAATTAATTTAGAAATATTGCATAAAATAATTCAATATACTTTTCTTGTGTGTAACAAAAACCGAAGGTGTTGTCGGCTGGATTCCTAAACTGGAGGTTAGGACTTACCACGTAGAGGTATAAACAAACCCCAGGCCCCTAGTCCAATCAGAGAATCCGACCTCTCCTCCCTATACCACCGTTACAACCTCATGCCTACAGGAAACGTGAGGCTGATCCGGGCAGCAAGGAGGAGAGGGTGTCCAGGCTACGGCAGCGTGGCATGCTTGCATTAGCACAAACTAGCTCGTCGGCGGGGGGGTTCTTGCTACCGCAGCACTGAACTGTCGTTACGACTTCATGCCGGAGAAAGAAAAAAAAATACGTTGGTTCATTAATAAAACAATGAGACCCGAATCCGTTCCGTTAGAAGGGTGTAATTCCTATAGGGGGGAGAGAGACCATGATGTTGTTGGCCCTCCGGAGGATTTAACCCACCCAATGTATCAACAGATACCACCATGGTTACTGTTTCCTCCAATGCTATGCAGTAACCCCAGACCTGATATTACACCAGCTTACCACTTCACCATTTCATCGACACCTACCTCAGTTGCGTATCACCTTCCACCTCAAGCCTTAGGTTTAAGACTCCATCTTAATCCAATCTTAGCCAAAAAAAAATACGTAATGATAGCGAAATAACTTCCCTCCTAAAATAAAACACGTCAATCATTCAGAAATGAAAACCATGACAGGTTGAATCCATAAAAAGTAAGAGACGATGACATTGGATTTACTCAGAATTACAATCGTAGTTTTATTGTTGTTGGCCAAGCATGAGTTTAACACATTGAGTTAAAAACATATTAAAAAAAAAACAAGATTGAAAATACAATGCAAAAAAAAATTTAAGGAAAAGTTTTTTTGAATTTTTTAATTTTTGGTAGGGGTGGCAACCCTAATAGTTGCAAAATTTTAACTTTAATTTTCTTTCCAATTATAGGTTTTCTTTCTTTTTTTTTTCTTTTAGTTTTAATTTTAATTGTATATTTATTAAAAATTTTTTTTCAGTGTAATGCAATTATCCATTAATATTATTTGTTGTTATAAAAAAAACAAATTTAAAATTTTTAACTTTATTTTTCCTTTTTTTTTTTTTTCTTAGTTTTATTTTTATTTGTCTATCTATTTTTTTCAGTGTAGTGTGATTATCTGTTAATATTATTATTGGTTGTTGTAAAAAAAATATTTATATTTATATATTAAAACAAATCAAAAAAATTTTAAAGAGGTAAGTATGGTATTGTCATAAAAAAGAAACTTACTTTGTCATCCGAATATCGTCACTGCCAAGGAGGTGCACCGCTTTGGAGTACTTATCCTATAGTATGACGTTCTGCAATTAATTAAGTTTATCTTGTTTTGTTTTGATTATAATTAGTTTTTTGTTTTTTTTTTCTTAAAAAAAAGAATCATTTCCAACACACTATCTTTCCCTGATTTGTTAAATTAATTATATTTTTTTTTGTTTACTCTTGGCAACTTTACATTTATGTGGATATTATTTGGTTTTATTTTGACTTATGGGTACTTATAAATTTAAGACACCAACGACACACTAGACACAAGAGGAAAGAAGGGGGGTAGACACAAATGAAGAAGGTAGGTATTGATAGGTAGGTATGTGTAAAAACCGGTCTTTGTTTCTTAATTATTACTCTTTATTTATAAGCCTCTCGCTCAGCCTCTCTATACTACGTTCTATCTACAACTAAAACACAAGTATTCATATATGTACATTATTGTATGAGCTTATTCTAATGAACCGTCCGCACTTAACAGTCGAAGGTGCTTATGCAGTTCGCCACATCCCTCCAATATTTTTGAGCTTCATCTTCAATTCAGGCCTTTGCTCTTGAGTATCATTCTGCTGAATTTTATCTTCTACCGTATCCGAAACGAGCTTGTCACTCCCAGTAGTACGCGTCTCTAATTCCTTTTCAGTTCCTGGAAATATAAGTGTTATCAACGAGATCTGTAAATTTGTAAAAGATACACTTCAATAAAATTATAAAAGGAAACCTTTTTCGGAGAGTACTGGAATTTTCTTTATGTTACTAATATGCCGCCTGAAAGTTTTTCCATCTGCGCATACTACTACTTCATCCTGCTTCCGTTCAATAACCTCAAATTCGGTGGAATCAAAGGTCGGTGTCAACTTGTTTTGACGGATCATGTTAAGCAGCAATACCTTATCGCCAACCTGTATTTCACACTCCCTTGCACCTCGTTTCTTATCACCATTCTCTTTCCCTTTTTGTTTGGCTATGGCATCTAAGTCCCGCGCCTCTAGGTTCAAAATATTTTCATCTAAGTCCTGTATAGACGGGATCTTGTCACGTATTCTTCTTTGGAACAAAAGTTCCGAAGGTGATTTTCCTGTTGTACCATGTGGGGTAACGTTGTACATAAGCATGAATTTTTGTAGCTCTTTTTTATAATCAAGCCCTTCACTGTTTGCAATTTGAAGTCTTTTTAATATAGATTTATTCATATTCTCTACTTCTCCGTTAGCTTGTGGCCAATACGGTGGTGAGGTTATTAAATCTATATTATTAGTTTCACAATAGGTCTTAAATTCACCACTAACGAATTGACGACCATTGTCAGCTCTTATAGATTTCGGGTATCCCAATCTGCAAAACATTTCATCTAGAATACAAATAATCTCTTGCGACGAAATTTTCCTTAGAAACTTAGCCTCTTGATATCTAGAGTGATAGTCAATAACAACAAACACAAAATCTTGATTTGGAAGAGGTCCAAGTAAATCCATGGCAATGCATTGCCACGGTCCGTCTGGAAAAACATGTCTTTTCATAGGAGTTGGTTGAATCGGTCGAGATACCAAAAGACATTGACGACAAGTTTTAACGAATTTCTCAACGTCTCTATCTACTAATGGCCACCATATCTTCGAGCGTACTCTTCTCTTCATGACTGTCTCTCCTGGATGACCTTCATGCGCAAGAGTAAGAACACGAATACGTAAAGGTTCAGGAATGACTATTTTACCTCCGCGCAAAAGGATATTCCCCAATGTACAAAGCTCATGTCGGAAAGGAAAATATTTACTTTTCATTTCTGATTCCCAGCTATTATTTTTCACAGCTCCTACAACTTTAATTATCTCATCATCACTGCTCTGTTCGATTTCACTAATAGTCAGAGCTTTTGGAACCATTTGCTCTACTATAGCACAGACGTTATATTCACAATTGCTGTCAAATGATTCTGAATTTTCGATTTTGCATATGCGTGAAAGAGAGTCTGCAATATTGTATTTTCCGGATTGATAAATAACTTTAAATTTGAATGCCTGTAACCGTAAAACCCATCTCTCAATCCGAGCTGGTGGTCTGGAAGTAGGTTTAAAAATTGCTTCCAAAGGTTTATGGTCCGTGACCAGCTCAAATTCAATCCCTGCCAGGTAGTAGTAAAACCTTTCAACTCCCCAGACTAGAGCCAGGCTTTCTTTTTCCGTCTGGGAATATCGTCTTGAAACTGTAGAAGTACTGCCCCCAAAGCAACAGGACTTGCATCAGCTACCAATCTGGTTCTGTTCTTAATATTAAAATATGACAAAATCGGTATTCTAGCAAGAGCTTTCTTTAGTTGTTGAAATGATCGGTCTTGGTTTTCACCCCATACAAATCGAACGTCTTTTCTTATTAAGTTTCTCAAAGGCTCTGTAACATCTGCCATGTCAGCAATAAATTTGCCCAAATAGGTTACCAGTCCTAAGAAACTCCTTACTTCCTCCTTGTTATTCGGTGGTCTAAACTCTAAAACTGTTTTGACTTTGTCCGGATCGGCACTGATCCCGGTTTGATCCAATACGTGGCCTAAAAATTTAAGCTGAGTAACTTTGAATCTACATTTGTCTTGATTCAGTGTTACATTTCTATCGCGAAAAATATCTAACACTTTTTCCAATTCCCTGTCATGTTCTTCACGCGTTTGCCCAAAAACTATGACGTCATCCAAATAATTTAGTGTATTTCTACAAGAAGCCAACATATTTTCCATTGTTCGTTGAAAAATCTCAGGAGCCGAATTCACGCCGAAAAGCAATCTCTTGTAGCGATATACACCTTTATGTGTGATGAACGTTGTTATATGCCGACTATCTTCATGGAGCTCTAATTGATGATATGCATTCTTTAAATCTAATCTCGAAAAATATTTAGACCCTTTTAATCTAGTCATGAAAGTATCAAAAGTGGGAAGTGGAAAATTCTCCCTGGAAATTGCCATATTTGCCCGACGCATGTCTATGCAAAGGCGAATGTCCCCTGTTTCCTTGAAAACTATGACAATTGGTGAAATCCAGGAACTGTGGCCAAATACAGGTTCGATTATGTCCTGCTTAACTGCTTCATTTATTTTCCGCTCAACTTTGTCCTCAAGTGCAGAGGGAATACGTCTCAAGGGTTGTTGTACTGGTTTAATTTTACTATTGATAGATAATCGTATTTTAATGTCCTTAATTTTTGGAAGTGGTTTAAAATCTTGGATCTGATTTACTTGCAGTCCTAATTTCAAGACTTTTAGCTTGATTGCAGAGTCACGACCTAGAAGCGACTGCTTTCCATTTTTAATGACATAAAAAGATGGCACAATTTCCGTTTTCTGATCTACACTTGTAGGAGCTTCAAAAACTAATTCCGTTTCAAGCAGGTCTTTTCCTGCATAAGCACGAAACTGATTTGATGAATCCTTTCGGATGTTCCACAGCATTGAAGAAGTTCGTTTTAATTGTTTCCAATCATCTTCTGCCAATAGGTTAAACCGCGATCCTGAGTCTATGATCATTGGAATTTTTGATCCTCCAATAAAACAATCTATTTTCTCATTTTGTTCATGTTCGTCCATATCGTCCTCTATACGAAAACAATCGTGCTCATTCCTATCATCTTTTCCCCTTTTAAAACAATTATCAGGTTCATTCTCCACGTACCGAATTGTATTCTCGAATCTTTTACGTTTATTGGTGGAGTATTCACTATTGGAATTTTTGCGTTTGTTTCGGTTGGTTTTACATTTTACGGAAAAATGCCCAAGAAAACCACATTTATTGCATTTTGCATTTCTAGCTGGGCAAATATTGCTATTTCCCATATGACCAGTTCGACCGCATCTTATGCAATCAGAATCTGCGAATCTGTTGCTCTGTATTTTCCTTCCGACTATGCTGTTTACATTGTTAATACCAGAGGTAGAAGCTTCCGAACCCATAGTATCAGTCTGATTGTTAATCTGCTCATACACATGACACTTTTCAATGATTTCTTCTAATGAATGTTCTTTTTCTAAGAGACGTTTTTTTAAATCTCTTGGGGCCCATATATCTATTAATTTATCTTTTAAATTAATATCCCGACTTTGTTCTTCAGTCTGACCGAATGAACATTTGGCTGCTTGATTCCTCAATCTTATAACAAATTTATTCAAGCTCTCACCTGATTCTGGCTTTAACGATCGAAATAGATGCCTTTCGAATGCGGAGTTTCTTATTGGGGAAAAATATTCGTTCAATTTCTTTACCAATATTTGAAAAACGTCGCCTTTTTCAGGAAGAGCTCCTGGAATATTGTAGACCACTTCCTGCAACTGTGGACCCCCTAGGTGCAACAGTTTATTTTTTTTTCTTACCTCCGTTTTTATCTCCTCCGACTCGAGGTACAAGGTGAATGGGGAGAGTACGATAACTTAGGCGCCAAAAATTGATAACGGATTTTTGTAGAAGGGTCACATACAAACGTTTTTTACTATGGGAGGGGGGGGTCTATCTCGCCCCGTTTAGGAGGTAGGGGCGATTTTAGAAAAAATGACTTAAATTGAAAAAAAAAATATTAAAAAACAACGGCAACACTTACAATAAAATACAATACCGGTTTTGAAAGCCAGAAGTCTGTTCTATAATCGTAAATTTAAATTAAATTATTTATGTCAATAGTTTTTGAAAAATTTGCATGCAAACTCAAAATTTTGTTAAAAAAATGAAAAAAAAAAAGTTTAGACCAATTTTTTTTCAAAATTGTAAAATGAAGTGCTTAATTGGCTTTTTGTGGTCAATGCTACTATTAATTCTGAATCGAACACAAAAAACCGAATGGTTTTGACCCTTCTAGTTTTTGAGAAAATCGAAAATTACTAAAATTACTTTTTATGAAATTTTTGATTCTTGGTATTTAACTACGGTGATTTCATTTTGAGAATTAATGTTAATGTGGTTCATTTGTAGGCAAAGTACAGCAAATCATTTAGGGCTACCAAGAATGCACCAGAGGAGGTAGAATTGCATGGCATTTCGCGTCTCAGTCAGTCAGTTTGTGAGTAAGTCAGGTGTTACTTAAAAATAGTCAAGTCAATTTTTCAATGTTCAATGTATTAAAACCGTGTTTACAGGCATTTTGATCACAAAAAAAAAAATTGTAGCAAGCACCTCCCGAATCTCTAGCCAATATTGAGGCCCATGGAAAAATGTGCCCATAGATGGGTTTATTGCTCTGAGATTAACTTTTATATGGATTGCACCAGAGAAACTTTTAAATCATTAGTTTTAAGCAATATTTAAGTAACGTTATTTATTAAAATAAAAGATTAACTATGTAAATCATTTAAATGTAATTTGAATTTTATATACCCACCTACAAATTTGTAACTATATATTTACTTATGTATCTTAGTCTGTAAGAGTATAATATGCTCTGGTTGATGAATAAATAATAATAATAATATTGTATTCTTACAATTTTTGTCACCTTTTTGAGTTGGAGTTGAGGGGAGTTGACGCTTTAGTTGGAATTAGACCAATTTCTTCTAAGAACGCGATGCTTTTGAAATATTTTTTTTTTAATATTGAAAAGTTATTTAATTTAGGATGAAGAAGTGGATGCTTAGTCGCCATTCTTTATTCAAAGAAAAAAATACTTCACTCTTACAAAGGTTGAATAACGAATGACCTTGGTAAACAATAACCTGTACCATATTAGCATTAAAAATGTTAGACACAAACAATAAACATACATATTAATTAAGGAATTATATAAATTTGCTGCATTCGTACAGTAATACCTAGGTAATGTGAATTTTTCATAATGTATTAAATTTTCATGTCTGAACATTTTAAATGTGCAACTTTGGGCTACGTACATACATATATTTAGTAGACATTGGATATAGACCATAGGGTAAATTCAAAGTTTCTTTAAATCCAGATTCTGTAAATGCAAAAGAAACCTTGCATACACCCAACCTCGCACCTACCCCAAATCCTATAGTGTGCCCAGGCAGGGGGGTTGCAGGGGGGCAGCATGCCCCCCCATACATATCTCACTGTTTATACGCCGTAATGCGTAAGCAAGCAAAAAAAGCAAATATCCCATAAAAAAGTAGTTTTAGTTATTTTCAATTTTCTCAAAAACTAGATGAAATAAAATCATCTAGTTTTCAGTTTTTGAATAAGAATAAATTAGAGCAACGAGTTTTAGGAAAAATAATAATATATAACTTTGCAGTTTTGAAAAATTTAACTTTAAACATTTTTTTTATGTTTTTTTTCACCAAAATTTGAGTTTAAAACTCGTTCTTTCAAAAACTGTGCATAGATTCTACTTCATTTAAAAATTATCTAATAGATCAGAGTATTGGCTTTAAAAAAAGGTATAATACTTAATTGTAAGTATTACCGTTATTTTTTAATATTTTTGTTTCCATTTTAGTACCTTTTTTATAAAATTGCCCCTCCCGCCCAAACGGGGGGAGATAGACCCCCCCCTCCCATAGTAAAAAATGCTTGTATTGAACTGTTCTACAAAAAACCGTTATAGTTTCTTGGCGCCTAAGTTATCGTACTCTTGCCAGGTGAATGAACGAAACCATTTCTCCCACTCCGAACGAATAATTCCTTTGTCTATAATGTCGCAGGGAAAAGGTTTTATCCCAATGTCCGACATTTATTTCCTATATTATTATTATCACGGAAAGAAAAAAAAAATACATTATAATAATGATTATCAACTTACATCATTTAACCACTTTATATAACACATTATATAAATAATATAAATTCCATTTATTGAATGGTGCATGACACTTATTTTACCTTTTTTTTTATTTTAATACTTATATTCACTTCTTTCCAATCGACACAGTTATAACTGAGTTATATATATATATTTTTTTTTTAATGGACACAATTAAATGTGATATTCAAAATTTCCTAAGAATTTAATGCAGTTTACAATTGAATGTAATAGAGCAATTTACAATCGAATGTAATTAATTACCACGTATATTTATTTTACAATTTAATGTAATTTACAAATCACTTCACAAATTTTCTTGTTGGAACACGTTTGTTTTTTCATTTTCTAATTTCTTCTATTTTATGTTATCTTTCTCTTTACCTTTCGTTTTCCTCGTCGCCACTGTAAAAACCGGTCTTTGTTTCTTAATTATTACTCTTTATTTATAAGCCTCTCGCTCAGCCTCTCTATACTACGTTCTATCTACAACTAAAACACAAGTATTCATATATGTACATTATTGTATGTGCTTATTCTAATGAACCGTCCGCACTTAACAGTCGAAGGTGCTTATGCAGTTCGCCACAGTATGTATGTAATGGTAAGAACACTTTGGACACACTTTTTTCACAAGGTAAGTAATTTGTTTGTAGGGTGCTGCTCCGTTGATTTCAGGTATTTTCTCCGGTAAGTTATTTTTCTTCGAATTCTCCAGGTCAGGTAAGTTAGTATTCCAGGTAAGTAGGTATTCAGGACTTCAGGTAAGTTCAATTAGGTATAACGTTTTTTTTCTGTATTTTTGTTTTCTTTTCTGTTTCTTTATTTTTTTCCAGGTTTTCAAGGTGAGTATTTATTTTTATTTTCAATTTAGGTAAGAAAATTGGTGTGTTATTTGGTGGGTAGGGATAACTTTTTTGTTGTGAGCAGAGGGGCTATCAAGGGTTTTTATTTATTTTTTTATAGGGTATGTTTCGATATTTCTTGTTTTTTTTTTTTTTTATTGTATCGTGCACTATTAGTTTTCCTATATTTTCTTTTTTTTTCTTAAGAGGAAGGTATGGCACACTGTTTTTTTTTTTTTGTTATCACTGCGTATGTATATTAGTTTTTTTGTTTTTTTTTGTATACTAAAACTTTTGTTTTATGGATTATGCATTTTGGTATGCATACCCAAACACTTAATTTTATCAAATACTTTTATTAGATTATCTTTTTTTTGTTTTTGTTTGTTGAAACTTTTAAGTTTATTATATATATTTTTTTTTATCAATTTAATTGAGGCACTTTTTTTAGCGCGCGTATATAAGTTTACGACAAATATTATTTTTTTTTTTTGTCCTTATTTACCGCGTTACTTTGACTTTTAATTTTCTATATCGACCCGCACTGCTAAAGCTTATCCACCAACTGTCCTTTGCTATGCTAGAAAAAGTTCCTCTTTCCCAAGCTGCAAATTGGCTCCGCCTCTTTTCCAGCAGTTTAAAGTTGAAACTATCGGTGTTTTTCCCAGTTCGATGACCTGATCAAGTCCGGCTACTAAGGATTAGCGGTCATTCTGATAGAAATGTTTGATTTTTGTGCCGTTTGACAAAATTAAGTATACCATACTCCATGTAGAGTGCCGGTATTTTGTAGAAAGACAATACCCGTTTTTTTTTCAAATGGTTTCTATTATTGAATTTTGATATTATTATAGTCTAGGTGGTTGGGTTATTATATAATTATCATTATTGTTATCATTATTATTATTATTATTATTATTATTATTATTATTATTATTATTATTATTATTATTATTATTATTATTATTATTATTATTATTATTGTTATTATTTTATTTATTTAAAGGGTTATAATTATTATTAAATAAGACAAAAATCTATGTGTCTTTTCCCACAAAGCTTCGTCTTTCAACGAGATCGTTCGAGACGAAAGAGGAAGAAAAGAAACAATCCAGCTACTTTTCTCTCGAGTCTCATGCGCTGACTGTTGCCGGGCCTTCAAAGAATTCATTTTTTTAGATCTTTGCAATGAAAAATCCCAACTTTTTTCCCATTTAGGTCCTCCAACTCGTAAAGATTGTTTCCAATTATTTTTGAAATTCTCATTTTGACAAATTTCGGACCGAGCTTTGCACAGAATTTCTTCGACGCATCACTTAAAGCGAAATTCCTGCGGAAGACCACATCTCCGATCGCAAATTTTACATCCTTGCTCCTCAGATTATAGGTGTTTTCGTATTTATTATGAGCATTAGCGAGAGAGTTCTTTATATAAGCATGCAGAATGTTCATATGTGCAGCTTTGGAAACGATATCGATGTTTGAGTTGTTTAGTCCATTAAGCTTACGGAGCAATTTATAGTCGGAGCCATGTTCCACGCATTTTTGACCAAATAAGGCTTCGTACGGAGACATATTTATTGCCGAGTGAACTGTTGTACGAAGGGCGCTAGCTGTCGACTGCAAAATAATGTCCCAGTTTCTTTGATCAGGATCAATGTAGGTTCTAATAGCTGCGAGAATCGACCTATTAACCCTCTCGCTAGCGTTTGCTTGAGGTGAATAGGCGGCGGTCCTGACATGATTTATCCCTAGCATCGACATGCACTTCACAAACTCATGGCTAATAAATTGTCTGCCGTTGTCGGAGAGTATGGTTTCCGGGATTTCTCAAAGGAGTTCATTGTTCTCTGCGACGCCTCGAATACCGGAATTGGTTGTGTGCTTAGCCAATTGGATGAGAGTGGAAACGAACGACCTATATATTACCACTCACAGAAACTCAACTCGGCCCAGTGCAATTACAGTGTGACCGAGCGTGAATGCCTGGCGGTATGAAAGCGGTATGGTTGCTTGTATCCTGATCAAACTTACGTGATTTCTTGGGGGGGTACCAGCCTTCATCGTCATTATGCTTCAGATCCTTCATAAGGTTGCGTCACTTCCACCTCGACTACATTTATGAACTTTTTGGAACTTTAAGGACTTATCTTTGATTATTCTTTTGAATTTTTTTTATTTTTTTTTACTTTATTGCTTTCGTTTGGATTCTGATAATCTTTTTTTTTTTACATGGACCATTTGAGCTAAGGTAATGGTATTGAACGTAATCAGTAGCAATCCCATTTGTGGTCGAACGTTGTTTTTAAGAATGTCAATAATTTCAGTATCTGTCTTAGGAACTCTCAACCTACTGTTCAGTTTTTGTATTGCAGAGTAGAAGTCGTCAAAGGTTTCGTTCTGGCCCATATGTCTGTCGTACAGCTTTCTCGACAGCTCTGAATCCGTTTCCAGACTCCTAAACTGCTCCACTAGTGCGTCTTTTAATGTAAGCCAGGGTACATCCGGGTTCGCCTTCACGTAAACCCAAAACCAGGTTACAACGCGACCTGGGATGAAATCGTCATCAACTTTCATCATTTCATCTCTGGTGGAGTTGAAACCTGGTTTTGGGTTTACGTGAAGGCGAACCCGGATGTACCCTGGCTTACATTAAAAGACGCACTAGTGGAGCAGTTTAGGAGTCTGGAAACGGATTCAGAGCTGTCGAGAAAGCTGTACGACAGACATATGGGCCAGAACGAAACCTTTGACGACTTCTACTCTGCAATACAAAAACTGAACAGTAGGTTGAGAGTTCCTAAGACAGATACTGAAATTATTGACATTCTTAAAAACAACGTTCGACCACAAATGGGATTGCTACTGATTACGTTCAATACCATTACCTTAGCTCAAATGGTCCATGTATGTAGGAAAGTGGAAAAATACATTCTCGACCGTGAAGCCGGAGCGCTAAAGCCACGAATGGGACCAACACCACCTCCACGTAGAAGCGCTGTCTCCGAGCTCGTTGCTGAGGAAAGGGAGGGACAGGATTTCGATCCCGAGATAGAGGCATTCCACCCTAGGAAGGAAAGGGATACTCGCAATTTCACCTGTTGGAATTGCAAGGCTAAGGGCCATTCGTTTTTCGAATGCCCTGACCCTCGGAGGTCCCTCTTCTGTTTTAAGTGTGGCTGGGACAATATCACCTCTCCGCAATGTCCTCGATGCTCGGGAAACGAGTCGAAGAGCAGTTTGAAGCCCCGGGGGAATTGCTCTCTGGAGAAGAACCCGGATGCTCAGTAAAATTGCCTGTTATTCATCCTCCTTCCCCCAGTAATTCTGAATCCGTTCCAGTTACCAACTCTGCTTCACCACCATCACCTGTGCCAGCCCTCAGGATTTTACAACGTCCCTGCCAACCAGCTAAAAATGAAGATCAACAACCACCCTTTGCTCCCAGATGCAGCATTATTGTGTGCATGTAGGCCAATCAAAACCCTACATGTGTTCAAATCAATTTGAGATTTTTTAAAATAATCTCTCATAATATGACTCTTTAACATTTAAAAACGTCAAAATAGGTCTGTTTTCTTAGTTTTTTGCACGAACTACCATTGTTTTAAGGTTGCTCAGAATCAATTTATTAAAAGAAATTGCCTTAGGCTAGGCGGTTTCTTAACTGTTTGGTTCAAGAAACTAAAAAGTTTGTGTTTTGACACAAACAAAACGATTGCCTAAAATGAGTTCGCTATTTTGTGTAACATATAATTGAAAATTGAATGTGCGCTCCTAGCCTTAGGATGATATTAGTTGAAAAATATTTAAAGTTAGAAAACTACTTTAAAGTTAGGAAATATATAAGAAGTATAATACTACTACCTTAATAAGAGGCTGTTTAAAATTTTGCGCCAATATTATTTTATTGAGTACAATGTTTTTTTTCTCCAATACTCCAATACATATATGTGAGAACATTTTGAGTAGATTGTAGAAAAAATATATATTTTCGCACTTTTGTAAGTTTTAAATCAAATTTAACAGTGAGAAAAACTCTAAATCAACTCGATCTGCATTTTCATGAATATTTCAACTCCACCTTAAAACGAGATACAGATCTTTCGAACACATCCGTGTAAGTTAATTCAACAAGTGGGAAGGAAGAGTGAGTTAAAGAGTGACTAAAGCGTTTTTTTGGTGCTTGTATTACTGCGCTAGATATAGATTAACAATAAAACGCGCCTATTGGAAACTTTGAGTACTGCAATCTCGATTTTATTACTTTCCATTGCTGGCTAAAACTAAATTCAATCCATTAACGAAAGATTTCATAGTGTGTTCATTCAATGTTTTTTAAACAAATCCAGTTCACGTTAGTGATGGACAATTAAATTTTATTTTATGCTCCCAAAAATGTATTTTCAGAATTGACATTAAATAAAATGTACGATTGGGTCGCACGAACTTGCTCTTATGTATTTGCAAAATCGTCGTTTTAACCAAGTTTCATTGTAAAACAGCTTTAATATCGTACTTATTCGACTAAAATTTTGCATCTTTGTCTTTCTAGAAAAAATTTGGAATTTTGTTTCTAAATACAAAAAAAAATAATACTCAAACTTTTGAAGAGCTTTAGCATAAAAAAAAACGATCAAATTCGGTTGTACCGTTTACGAAAAAATCAAAAACTTAAAAAAATGTTCCAAAAACCATTTAAAATGTTGTTCAGGGCAATTAGTTGACATCTACAACGAAATATTCTCGATACGTCAAAATTTAATTTGTCCTCTATATCTGTCATATACCATATAATTATTTTAATTATCGAATTAAATATTCTTTATTATATCAAAGTATACTTTTGGCATTCACTATATCAAAATATAGATCGTTCTCCATCTCTCAAGCCGTGAACTGAATGATGACTGCGAACTTCAATGGATTAAAAAAATTAGGTTTTGCCACTTATAATTCCATTACAAGGTGGAAATGATGTCAATCGGTTTATAAATCTCTGACGAAGGGAGTAAGATAAAGTACAGAAACATAAAAAAAATTAAAGGATTGGTTTGATTTTGATAAGATGAACTCTCCATCTAGGATTGTCAAAAAAAAAGTTTTGACATTTTCGCTGCATGACAAGTATATTTGTTGGCGGCGTTAAGCCAGATATACATTGTTCAAATGCATGAAAATCACGTACAAGTCTATTATTTCAGTGGCGAGAGAACGTTGCCCTTTGTGGTTTTTTTTTTCAGCAAAATTTTGTTTTTACGAATTTCTTTGGGATTTTTGTAATTTTATCCGACTAATTTGTTTTATTTTGTCTGTCCATTTCATCATATAATTTTCGTTTGGTGTTTTAATATTTTAATCAGTGCTTATTATGCTGTGTTCTCATCTCTTCGACGTACTATACGCAAATGAACCAATAAATGCATGATCAATCATCAATCTTGCATATACCTACAATATTTCTATGTAGTACGCTAGATTGAAAGGATTTGGATTTTTCTTCAAGCCTACATCCGATCTATATGTGTGACTTTTTCAATAATATACTTACACGCGTGCTTGTCATGCATTTGAACAATGTATATCTAGCTTTAAACGCAATTGCTGAGGTTGAGAAAAAGGCGGAGTTATCGTTCATTCTTCTTTGTGGTTTTCTTTTTTTATATTTGGCGTTCGCTCAGTGAAATTCACTTAACTGAGTAGAGTAAGGAGTGTGAAAAGATGTCTCCTTTTTGCATGAACAAAGTTAACTTACATTAAAAATCGCTGTGTTTAAAAGCACTGATGTACTCGAAATTAAGCCAAAAGAGAAACAGAGATTAAAATCGGATTCGTGTAAAAACAGTCTATTTTCTATCAGATAACATCCCTGTTTGAATATATGTAAGTGCAAAAAGCAACATCCCTGTTTAAACATAAGTCAAACAAACTTTACGTTACGCAGCGGAGTCCACTTACTCCTAACACACGCCACGAACTACTTCATGGAAGCATATTGTCGATAAGGTTTTTGGGTTGTGTGAAATGAATAAGTGCAGACACGGCAGTTCACAACTGCTTGGCTCGAGCAACTAAAAGATTTGTGTTTTGACTAAAAGGCTCTGTTTTTTAATAAGGAATAATCATAGATGTCTATAGTTTCTATGTGTAAAGCTACATATGTAGAGATATTTTTAGATTTAAGTACAAGTGAAAGGGTTAAATTGTGGGAAAAAAAGTGGCTTCGATTTGAATATATTATGTATATACATATCTAAAGTCACTAACTAAATAGTACGATTGCATTGTATGTTTATTGAGTACGTTCGATAACAAAAATTTGGCACTCGGACGAACGTTGATGTTTACACATCTTAACCGTGAGTCCTGGCACTCACACTTTTTTTTTTTTAATTCCTCTCATTGTCCATTGTCAATGATATTGAAAAGCTATATGTGTTATAGCAAGGTCATACCAGTTTTTGGTTGGACTGTAGCCGTATCTAAAACAGATCATTAGAATCTGTTTCTGCAGGTTTCGGTCTGATCGGTTTAGTACATTAGGCGTGTTTTGTTGAGCTTCTTAATGTGCTGTTAACTTGTTGTTGTTGTATTTACATGTGCAAAATAAGTTTAATGTGTAACATTTCTTAATGTGTACATTAAGAAGCTTAACAAAACACGCCTAGTAACAAAAAAATCAGAATAATCCTTTAGATTTTTCAGGAATATTTGGGGTAAACCCCAAAGTTCTTTTCCAATGTCATATGTATTTCCCCTTATTCCAACCATCTAGAACATTCTAAGACGAGAACCTTCGCGAATTGGTTTCGAAAACAACCAAATTGAGTATATAAGGGTGTGTTCAAGGTAAGCACAGCACAGGACAGTCTATTTTTGATTATGAAAGTGTATAAAAGCTTTGCTTATTGGATTGTGTACGAGTATTAAACAAGTGTGATTAAATCTGAATAAAAGTGCTTGAGTTGATTATAAATTGAGATTTATTGTTTTGATTTGGAGAGTGTAAATAAAGAAAAAATAATAAAAAGCATAATAAGTTTTATTTAACGAACCTAGTAAAAATATTACAATATGATAAAAATGTAGGTTGAGCTGATAAAACTTCTGTCAATATACGTCCAACAAAACATTTTCTCATAGTGATAAAAATTACAGAAATTTGTTGAGGTAACGAACAATATTTTGTTGTATCCACAAAATTAATTTGTCAAGCTGACAGCTTGATTTGTTGAAATAACAAAAATATTTTGTCAATATGACTATTTTTTCTTAGAATCTATTTTTTCTTTTGCAGTATCAACAATTTTGTTTGTTTTTTTTTTTAAGTAAAACTTCTTCTCCGGCATCTATTGAGTTGTCAGTGACATTTCAAAACGACACGTTATCCGTCAAAGGCAGCACTTTAAAAACACATTTTATCACTAAAAGAAAATGTTCTTTTGATGAAAAAACCACAAAAACTAACCAAAAAAACAATTAAAAACATAATTTCATTAAAAAACACACAGCTTTTTTAATGAATTATGTGGCCAAACAATTTCTTCATCGAAAACCACTTCCCTTTGTAAAAAAACACAAAAAATACATCTTTTTATTGTTTTATTTATTTAAGACATTATTAAACACTTTATCCTACACATTACTGAACATCTACATACTCGTACTTATGTATATACGTATACTATTTAACTTGAAAACTAAGTACTCGTAGGTACTAAAATTTACAAAATAATAATAGCATTGCCATATGCGAAGAATTTTAAATTCGGTGTCACAATTAGAAGAATCCTTTGGCTCGAACACAATGTGTGGTATGCAGAAGCCATTTGCTCAGTCTCATGAGAATGAACTCTGAGAATGAGCTCCAGATACCTAGTGAGATTGAGCTTTTGCAATGAGACAAATCTTAATTTGGTATACAAGAGACTTGTCTCATTTTATGTCACAGTCTCAAAAAGAAAACATTCATTTGAAAAATGTCTTCATCAAGTGAAAGTGACAGTAATAACCCATCAAAAAAAACTACGGATACCAATAGCTTTTTTGTGAACTTTTTAAAGAAAAATATTATGCTCATAACAAAAAGTCAAGTTCCGGAAGTAAACAAAAAGAGAATAATAATGCTTTATTAGCTTTTAAATCTGAGTGCGCAAAGAATTGGAAAAACAATAGACGTGCAGCAAATTACTAAAAAAATACCTAATATTAAAAACAGATTCATAGAAATTGTGACAAAAATTAAACAGGTAACAGAATAATGAAACTAAAATGATAGGAAAAAGTACAATGGGATTTGTTTAATAGAGATGGAGGCTCACAAAATCCAAATCCTGTACTTAATAGACTTGTACGTCAGAAAATATTTTTTAGAGCATATTTCGACGCACCAGACGAAAACCATTTCGTGAAAAATTATTTTGGACGAAAAACATTCTACTCAAAAATCTCGGACGAAAAACCTTCTAACTGGAAAATCTGGGACGAAAAACCTTCTAACTCGAAAATCTCGGACGAAAAAAATTCTAACTTGAAAATTTCGGACGAAAAACAATTTATTTCAAAATTATCGGAAAAAAAAATCAAATAGAAAATTAAATCACAATATATTTTAATAGTAAATAAAAAGTTTTTTCAATAAAAAAATATATTATAATTTCACAAACAAAAATTATCAATTATAAATCTTTTTAAATGATTTTGTAAATCATTCAATATTCAATAATTTATTGTAAAAATTATGAAATTCATTCGGTATGTAACCTTTGTCCATCATCACTTTTAAATCAGTCTTTTTTTTAAGTTTTAAAGGAATCTCCTTTTCGTACATTTTAGTCAAATTATATTGTGATATCCTGTCTGGTGTAACTCCTTTTTTCAAAATTTTGATTTTTTCATACTCCTTTTCAAAATCGTATTTTATGCTGACATAATTTTTGTCAGGATCAACAAAAATTTCCCTTAGATTTGTGATTGACACCGAACTCCAATTAAAAAGCTCTGTGAGGGTTTTGAAATTTAAAATTTCTGTCTGTTGAACTTCGTGTACAATATATTTCTGTTTTCATCTTGAGTGTAAACTGATTTCTTCCGACAGTAGTTTTCTATGCGGGCATGCATAGAATCTCCGTCATACTGAGTTTGTCAAACCTCTAGAAACCTTAAAAAATTATACTTAAATTTATTAATGAAATTTTTAAATGTATTGGATTGAATTTATTTTTGTTTATATCGAAAAAATTCAGGGATATTAAAGACTTCATAAGGAACTACGTCTTATAAGTTAAAAGTCGATCTCATCCTTTTCAAGTTAGAATGCTTTTCGTCCGAGATTTTCGAGTTAGAAGGTTTTTCGTCCGAGATTTTCTAGTTAAAAGGTTTTTCGTCCAGTCTTCCCAAGTTAGAATGTTTTTCGCCTAAGCAGGTGTAGAATGTTTTTCGTCTGGGCGTCGATTTATTATAACTTCATTACAACAATTTGTACACGTACAGTCGTACACCGTACAGTTAGGGTAACCATTAGTTCAGACGAATCATCTAATTCGGTTGCAAGCGCAACGCCAGTTTTGAATGCTAACACTCGAAAAAGAAAACATGAAAATGTTGAATAAGAAGTTCAATCGAGATAGCTGAAACAGGTAAACTTTCTCACGCTGATGTTTTGCTTAAGCAAAATTTAGTTTTGACAAAGAAATTATATGTAACTCTTGGGAGAAAAACTTGCATCACGTGAAATTGAAGTTCCTCTTCATAATTTTTTTTTTTTTTCACTAGGTTTCTTGTATACAAAATATATTGAACAAAGTTAACGGTTTTGGTTTAACAAAAGTTGCGCAATTTCATTTCTCTTTGTCTGAAATTTAATCGAATCCTCTTTTTTATTTACTATTTTGTAGGCAACTTCTACAATTACTCGTACTCTTGATGCTGAAATCTTTGATAATTCCACTTTCTCTTCCGTAACTTCACGCCCGCGCTGTGTTGAAACATGTAATGGGTAATCATAATCCCTTGAGCGTGAGTAGATTATAAAAAAAAAAAAATGTGCTTTCATATCTGTTATTTCCCTCCAGCACTGCTGTATGCTGCAATATTCACGTCAGGGTCAAATGAAAGTTTAATCCTGTAAGTGGGGGAATACTTATAAAGATGACATCCTCTAACGAATGTCAGTAATCAGTTGGTCCTTAAGTTGAAGTGTAGCTGCTAGCAATAAGCTGCTATAATCAACTCCTCTGGTACACT